>CM024609.1:2008176-2512808 GCA_014182575.1 Eucalyptus decipiens | reverse complement strand
CAGACTTGTGTATTTTTTTGGCTTATTCAAAACCACCCTAATGACCAGTTTGATTAGTCCTCCTTGGCTATCACAATTAATTGCAAACCAGTTTTAGTGGGAAAAGATCATAATACATCCGTTCATGTTTGTACTCACTTTATTTAATATTCATTTTCCAAGTAAAAGACCAGGGATTAAAAAAAGGTTAAAACAGTTCAAGCTAAGCAAAACAAGAGAACTTCACAGATATTAAACAATAGAAATCTTGATTACTGCAATTTTTTTCCGACAGGTAAAGCTTCTTATCAAGAACATGTTCCATGAAAAAGAAAAAGGTGAGGAGCTTATCGTCATCCTTTATTAGGTTCCATCTCTTGAGTTCAACGACTTCTTGAAAAGCCTTTCGACAAGCCTCCACATCGACAATACTCAACTTATGCTCGTGCTCCAACTTCAATATGGCATCACGGTAGAATGGAGTTTTAAGCTTGACATCCTTGGGTTCCAAATCATAGAAAATGGGAAAAATCTCTTTCTTCCCCTTCAATTTAGAAGTTTGTTGTGCCATGACCGTGAGCTCGCAGAGGCATCAATGACTAGATGCAGTTCTCTATTGCACAATGAAGCTGTCTTTCATTTTTTTTTGCCAACTTGGAGTTCATCGTCATCTCTGAAAACACGGAACCCGACATCCACCCAAGCCATGGTAGAGGTGGTCAGTGAATCCATGGCGAGAGTCTGATCCTCTGAAGCTCAAAAACACTCGGTAATCGTCTCCGAACACATTGTTGCTACTCATTTTGGCCTCTAAGTTTGCAGAGATCGGCCTCTGAATGCATCCTACGTCATCACTGCTTATCGTTTGTTTGGCAGCTTATGTAATATACCGTCTTACAAATATTCACCATGTTAGCAATTGATGAAGGTATTACCGCACACTAGGGGGGAAGATAACAGCAGAACATGATTCTGTCAAGATGAACCTTAAAGACACCATGGAACATAAGACACTACATTATTCCAGTGTACTGAAAGAAAAAGGGTCACAAAAGCAGAACACTTGAGTCTTGCATTATGAACTAAAATAAAGTGACTTAGGGTGTGCATGGTTGTGTTCTTTTGTTTTGTTTATGAACAAAAATTTTGTTTTTTTTGTTCCGGAACAAAAAAACAACATAAACGCGTTTGTTTGCGTTTTTGTTTAAAATCTGTTTTTGTTCTCGGAACAAAATTGGAACAAAAATAAGAAACCAAAAAAAGTTATTTTTTTGTTCCGAAACACTTTTGGAGAACAAATTTTCTCTCTCCTTTCTTTTCTTCTCTTTTTTTCTTCTTCTTTTCTTCTTCTTTTTCATTAGGCCCAGCTGGCGAGACTCGGCCTCGCCTTAGCTGGGCGAGCTCGAGCTCACCCAGATCCGACGAGGCCGAGCCTCGCTAGGGGCCGGCGACGCTCGGCCTCACCGGATCTAGGCGAGGCCAAGCTCACCTAGCCAAGTCGAGGCCGAGCCTTGCCCACGCCAACGACACTCGGCCTCGCCGGATCTGGGTGAGGCTGCCGGCCCCCGTCAGCCGGTCGCAGCCTCGGCATGGCCGGTGACCGGCCAAAAGAAGAAAAAAAGAAAAAAGAAAGAAAAAATATTAAAAAATTAAAAGAAAAATATATATATTTACGAAACGTATTTCTATTCATTTTTATTCCCGAATAAGTTTACCAAATACATCTTTCTAATCAAAAATTGTTCCTCGGAACAAAAATAATTTTTTCTATTTCTGTTCCCCGGAACAATTTTTTAACAGAAACACAAACAAACGCACTCTTATAGTATAGATTACTTTAGATAAAACGAGGTGGGCAGGAGAGGGCGAAAGCAGAACATTTATAGTTCTTTTTTTTTTTTTTTTTGAAATGGCCAAGTTGCTTGGCCATATATCCTAACTTTGGAAGTAAATGTGGGCCTTATATGAATAAGAAAGTCAAGCAACGAGAACCCCCATGGCCAGTCTTAAAATAAGTTGAAATTAGGAAGAGTCCTACATCAACCTAATATACATGTGACACGGCCCACGGACAGAGCATGACCCAAGATCGTCCGTGACGGGCCGTGTCACGTACAAGGGGCTATCCAAGAACAGCCCACGGTCGACCCTTGAGCAGAACGAGCGAGAAGGCCCATGCGCAGCCCACGAACGACCCATGAACGATGTTCAAGCAGCCCGTGACGGTTCGGCTGATCGCGTGTCAGACAGACCTGCAAACCGGATCTTGCTTCTGACACACGTCCTTGGTCTGCCCAAGGCCTGACGAGCGCGACCCATGAGCTTCCCAAGGATCTGCCGTGCACAGACCATCGAGTAGCCTTCGAGTAGCTGTTGTATAGCTTGTAATCATGATACGGATTCAAAATGAACCGTTGGATCGGAGGGGACGATCCACGGTCGAGATGCGACCCGCTCTTGTATAAATAGGGATCCCTCTCCCACTTTGTAACATTCGTTCACAAGCAATATACACTCTCTTGCCCATTCGGTTCTTGTGTTCGAGCGTGCGTGTGTGTAAGGGCGACTTGGGATCACCGATCCTAAGGCCGCGCGGTGTTTGATCGACCGAAATTGATCGACCCGTGACAAGTGGTATCAGAGCCAACATTCCAAACGCAATGGCTGATCTTCGTGCTGATGTTCCGGTCATTCAAGGTGATGAACGTGAAGATCGTGGACGTCCAGCCGAGAGGACCACCCGGTCAAAGAAGGCCCGTGCTGCCTCATGTTCTTCGAAGGGGGACCTGGACAACCGTTTGACGGCTCTAGAGGAGACCGTGACGGATGTTCAGGCGTTGATGGACGACCTGCACCAGGCCGTCGAAGGAGCGGAAGCTGGTAGGGAGGAGTTCTTGGCCGAAGTGCAAGAACTCCAAGCCGGCATGGGAGAGCTCCGTGCCGAGGTGCAGGGATCCTTCATGCACGAGCTGCAGCAGCGGGATGAGGCCAGGGAGGCCGCGATGGCGGCCATGCGAGCGGAAATGGCGGAGATGAAGGGTAAGCTCGTGGAGCTTGAAGCAGCACGCGTGAACGGGGTGATCACCGTGCGTCCGTGCCGATGCACCCAAACCAAAGGAGTTCAAGGGCTCCGGGTGGCAAAGGACGTGGACAACTTCGTGGTACATGGAACGATACTTCCAGACCATGGGAACAACCGACGACGTGATCCGGGTAAACACTGCAGCCATGTATTTATCTAATGATGCGCTGCTGTGGTGGAGACGTCGCTCGGACGGTAGGAATGGCGATCCTATCGTGACATGGGCTCGGTTCGTCGAGGAGTTTCGGCGGACCTACTATCCCGCTTATGCGGAGGAAGAAGCCCGAGGGGAACTCAAGCGCCTAGAGCAGAAGGGCGGAGTTCGTGACTATGTGAAGCGGTTCTCGGAGCTGGCTTGCTCCGGATCCCGTCCATGAGCCGAGACGGAGGCGTTCCACCGGTTCATGGGCGGACTCAAACCTTGGGTCAAACGGGGCTCAAGCGGTGCAATGCAACGGACCTCACCACAGCCTACCGTGGCCGAGTCCCTTGTCGAATACGGGTCGGCAACAACCACCAAGCCCGATCCTCGGCCGAGAGAAAAGGCCATTGGTGGGGAGATCGAGGCCGGTTCCCTCGGCGAATCTTTGCCGGACCGCCTCCGACCCCTCATAGGAATCAACCCGAGGCCAGCCATGGAGGATATCAACGCAAGGTACGCACATACAAGTGCTTCTTTTGTGACGGTCCCCATATGGCTCGGGATTGCCCGAAGAGAGGAAAGCTGGCGGCCCTGTGCAAGGAGGACAAGCCGCGAGAGGAGGCGCGGTTGGGATCGTTGCGGATTCTTGGAACGATCAAGGCCAAAAAGGCCAAGGAATCGAAAGGAATGATGTTCGTAGACGTGAAGATCGGAGGTACCACGATGAGCGCACTCGTGGATACCGGGGCGTCCGATCTGTTCATATCCAAAGAGGCCGCGAAGAAGCTGCGTCTTCCGGTCGAGGCAAATGAGTCTGGCTGGCTCAAGACGGTGAATTCCAGAGAAGTCCCGACCAGCGGTATGGCCAGGGGCGTGGAGTTCCACCTTGGTCCTTGGACCAGCAAAGAAGATATCGAGGTAATTCCCCTTGACGACTATGACTTCGTGCTCGGCTTGGGATTCCTCGACCGGATCAATGCGGGTGTCATGCCCTTCGCGGACTGCATATGTATCTTTGACAAGCGGTGCCAATGCATGGTCCCGATCTACCGCGAATCGGGACGCGATCGGAAGATGCTATCGGCCATGCAGCTGTCCAAAGGGCTGAAGAAAGGCGAGGTGACCTTCTTGGCGGCATTGAAGGAAGCGGGCGCGGAGGAAGGCTCGGTACCGAAAGAAGTATCCCGAGTCCTCGATGCCTTCCAAGATGTGATGCCGCCCGAGCTGCCCAAGAAGCTGCCTCCTCGTAGAGAGGTCGACCATCGAATTGAGCTAGTGCCCGATGCTCGACCACCGACCATGGCTCCCTATCGCATGGCCCCGCCCGAGTTAGAGGAATTGAGGAGACAGCTCAAAGAGCTGCTGGATGCTAGATACGTTCGACCATCCAAGGCCCCATTTGGTGCCCCGGTCTTGTTCCAAAAGAAGCACGACGGATCTCTCCGTATGTGCATCGACTATCGGGCATTGAACAAACTGACCGTCAAGAATAAGTACCCGATTCCCCTTATTGCTGACTTGTTCGATCAGCTCGGAGAAGCCCGATGGTTCTCCAAACTCGACCTTCGATCGGGATACTATCAAGTGCGGATTGCCGAGGGGGATGAGTCGAAGACAGCATGCGTGACCCGCTATGGATCATATGAGTTCCTCGTCATGCCATTCGGCTTGACCAACGCACCGGCTACGTTCTGCACACTCATGAACAAGGTACTGCATCCGTTCCTTGATCGGTTCGTTGTAGTTTATCTTGATGATATAGTGATATATAGCCGGACACTTGAGGAGCATGTTGAACATTTGAGTCGAGTTTTTCGGATCCTCCGAGAGAACGACTTGTATGTGAAACGAGAGAAATGTGCCTTCGCACAAAAAGAGATCCCATTCCTCGGGCACATCGTCGGGGGCGGACGTGTGCGGATGGATCCAGCCAAGATCCATGCCATTGTTGATTGGGAGTCACCAACCAAGGTGGCGAGCTGAGATCCTTTCTCGGTCTCACGAACTACTATCGGCGTTTCATCCGAGAATATTCGCGCCTTACCGTGCCACTCACGGACATGCTAAAGAAAGAAAGGCCGTGGGAGTGGACGGAGCGGTGTCAAGAGACGTTCGAGCGGTTGAAGCGGGCCATGACCGAGGAGCCGGTTCTTGTTCTGCCCAACTACACCAAACCATATGAGGTAGAGACCGATGCTTCTGATTTTGCCATCGGTGGTGTCTTGATGCAGGAAGGTCATCCGGTGGCTTTCGAGTCACGGAAGTTGAATGATGCGGAGCGGCGATACACGGTCCAAGAGAAGGAAATGACCGCGGTGGTGCACTGCCTCCGCACATGGAGGCATTATCTCTTGGGATCCCGGTTCGTCGTAAGGACCGACAATGTGGCCACGAGCTACTTCCAAACTCGGAAGAAGCTCGGCCCGAAACAAGCTCGGTGGCAAGACTTCCGGCCGAGTTTGATTATCTTATTTGGAATATAAGCCCGGAAAGATCAATTCCGTGGCCGACGCCTTAAGCAGGAAGTTTGAATTGGCTAGTGCGGTGAGCCGACCCGATTGCCCCTGGGTTGATCGTATCAAGGAAGGGCTGAAGCATGATCAAACAGCCCAAGCCCTCCTTCGATACGCCCAAGAAGGCTTGACGAGGAGATTTTGGCTCGAAGAGGACCTCCTCTACACCAAAGGAAGGCGACTCTATGTGCCGCTCCATGGGAAACTTCGGAAGGAAGTCCTAAAAGAGTGCCACGACTCCAAATGGGCGGGACATCCGGGAATCCACCGCACCATGGCACTTGTTGGAGATCAATACTACTGGCCGCACATGCGGGATGATGTGGAAGCATATGTGCGGACGTGTACAGTCTGCCAACAAGACAAGATAGAGCAACGGTCCCCGCGGGCTCCTTGAGCCGTTGCCGATCCCGGAACGTCCATGGGAGAGTGTCTCCCTGGACTTCATCGTGAATTTGTCCAAGTCCGAAGGATGTCGGACCCTCATGGTCGTGGTGGATCGGCTCTCCAAATATGCAACGTTCGTGCCAACAACTAAAGAATGCCCAGCCGAGGAGGCTGCCAAGCTGTTCCTCAAGCACGTCGTCAAATATTGGGGTGTTCCGCGCACGATCGTGAGTGATCGCGACCCTCGGTTCACCGGACGGTTTTGGACCGAGCTCTTCAAGTTGCTGGGGACGAGTCTCAACCTTTCTACCAGCATGCATCCACAAACCGACGAACAGACCGAGCGGGTGAATGGATTGCTGGAAATCTATCTTCGGCACTATGTGAGCAACACGCAAGTGAACCAGGCACGGGCTGATCGACGTGGCCCAGTTTTCCTACAACTTGCAGCGGAGTGAGTCCACGAACCAGAGTCCGTTCGAGATCATGACCGGGCAGTAGCCGCTCACACCGAGCGCAATCGCCTCGGGCTACCGTGGGAACAGCCCGTCCGCGTATAAGCTCGCTAAGGAGTGGGGTGAACAGGCCGACTTGGCCCGGGCGTGTCTGGATAGAGCCGCAAGGCGAACGAAGAAATGGGCCGACAAAAAGCAACGGCATGTGGAGTTTCAGGTCGGGGACTTGGTGCTGGCCAAATTGCACCTCGTCCTCCGGTACCGGAACGTGAACAAAGGGCTGATCCGTCGTTATGAAGGCCCATTCCGAGTGATACAGCGGATTGGGAAGGTGGCATACAAACTGGACTTACCGCCCAAGTTCAGGCTGCACCCCGTGTTCCACGTGAGCATGCTAAAGCCGTTTCATGTGGACGAGGATGATCCGGATCGGGGCACATCACAACGAGCACCCCTTGGAGCGAAGACCTCCTATGATCGGGATGTCGAGTGCATCATGGCCGATCGGATCATACGGAAGAAATATCGGGCACCAAGGAAGGAATACCTCGTCCGGTGGAGAGGCCTTCCCGAGAGTGAAGCTAGTTGGGAACCCTCCGAGGCTCTGTGGCAATTCAAGAAGCACATCGAAGCCTTCCATGCCACGGACGCGATGAGGGCGTCGCCTGATTAGGTGGGGGAGAATGACACGGCCCACGGACAGAGCATGACCCAAGATCGTCCGTGACGGGCCGTGTCACGTACAAGGGGCTACCCGAGAACAGCCCACGGTCGACCCTTGAGCAGAACGAGCGAGAAGGCCCATGCGCAGCCCACGAACGACCCATGAACGATGTTCGAGCAGCCCGTGACGGTTCGGCTGATCGCGTGTCAGACAGACCTGCAAACCGGATCTTGCTTCTGACACACGTCCTTGGTCTGCCCAAGGCCTGACGAGCGCGACCCATGAGCTTCCCAAGGATCTGCCGTGCGCAGACCATCGAGTAGCCTTCGAGTAGCCTGTTGTATAGCTTGTAATCATGATACGGATTCAAAATGAACCGTTGGATCGGAGGGACGATCCACGGTCGAGATGCGACCCGCTCTTGTATAAATAGGGATCCCTCTCCCACTTTGTAACAGTTCGTTCACAAGCAATATACACTCTCTTGCCCATTCGGTTCTTGTGTTCGAGCGTGCGTGTGTGTAAGGCTGACTTGGGATCACCGATCCTAAGGCCGCGCGGTGTTTGATCGACCGAAATTGATCGACCCGTGACACATGCATCTTAGTTTATATTGTCCAAGTAGGATACAAAAGGCTTCTTCTTAAGAGACATCCCATAAAATGGGAATGATATAGAAAAGATTAATATGGTTCTGTGCAAGGATGACACGCACAAATCAAAAAATGGTGAAATGGTATACTCTCTAATTATAATTGTGAAAATTTTAGGATCCATACTAGGAATAGTAATACAAATCTCGAAAGTGTTGCATATCTAGGATTGATCTCATGTTTAATGTGTTGAGATGACTTCTACTTTTTTATTTTTTTTTACTTATTTTTATATTTTGCAATACCTATGTCTTGAAGAACATCATTTTACATAATACTCACAAAACCTTCCAAAATACATAAGTGTTGTCGCTTTTTATTAAGAAAAAACAAAAGCCAGTAATCTTCTTAAACCATTTTTGCAATTGATTCTAGAATTATTACAAATTTTTCAGCCTGGTTCCAGAAAACCCAAAGTGGAGGAGGAGGCATGGAGGCTTCTCTGTCTCTCCCGTTCCGCTCTGTCCGACCGCGCCTCCACCGAGCTCCGGCCACCGCGAGCTTCGTCACCTGCGGGCTGCGCAACAGTACGAGGAGGCCGCTGTGGAGGTCGGACGTGTTGTCCACAGAGGCCATACGCGCCGTCCAGTCCCTCAAGCTGGCCAAATCCACTCCTCGGTTGAACCACGTAATGAGTACGACCCGCTCGGCTCTTGAAATCCGATCTCTTGAACACCTTCGCCGAGCTCAAGAGGCAGAACGAGGTCGATTTGGCCCTCAAGGTATCGCCTTTTTCGTGCCCGTGGATCTGGGTCTTTGTTTTCTTTGCTTTTCTTGTTGCTTTTCGAATTCTCTCTTGGTAACTTTGGTGTGTGATGTGAAAAATCTCTGCCCTTCCACATAGGAATTGAAAATTTAGAAGGCCATTTTGGGTGTCTGTGGTTCTTGGGTCTTTGTTTTCTTTGCATGTCCGTTTTCCAAAAGGCCATTTTGATTGTAGCGGATGCTTTAAATGGTATAAGCAGAGCAAGTGATCTGGGCAATTGAGTGTTGCTCTGAAGTTTGGTGAATTCGTTTTTTGTATTGGTTATCGGCGATTCAACTGGTGCATTGACCTAGTGAGTGGCATGGGTGAATTGTAGAAAATGGGTTGAGTGTTGACTGATGAGATTGGCTTACCTTGCAAGAATGATTCTTGTAGGCTTTTCTAGCCTTATTGATTTGATCCATGTTTAGGATTTTCTGAGTTCGGGTTTGGGTATTCTTTTCAATCTTTTACATTAGGCATTCACAGAGAAAGGAGAATATAACTGTGCAGATTAGTTTTAAATTAAAGCATAACAACAACAACAACATTGGGCAGACATGCAGGTTTGCATGTTTCTTCAAGGGAAACAACGTTGGGCATATTCAAACTACTGTCATCATTAGTATATTGAGAAGAAAGAGAAACAAAGTAATACCCTTGCTATATACATACGGGTGGTGTGAATTCCGGATGCACTATTTCAGTATCTCCATTTTATTGTTCTCATTCCATCTAAAAAGATTCCAGCTATAGGTCTTCGAGTACGTGTGCAAGGAGGAATGGTACGGAACTGATTTTGCATTGCGTTGCGACGTGATCCAACTATTGGGAAAGAACAAAATGGTTGCTCTTGCTGAAGTTGTTTTCTCCGGACTGCTGAAAGAAGGGGTTGAACTTGACGCAAGGGCTTATGCCGAGATGATCGGAGCATATTTAAGGGCAGAAATGATTTTTCTTTATTTGATATATAAAACTCAAGGACCATGATTTTTTTCTTTCAAAAGATTTAGACCCCGAGTTATTCAAGTTAACATAATTTAGGCACATGCCAAATTTAATTGTTGAAGACAACAATGCAAAAGCATGCACCGCATTATTTGACACAATAGAATTATCCATTGGTTGTTTAATGCATGTTCTTTTAACATCAAATGATAAAAGTACGAAAAAGGCTTTGTGATTTTAGGGATTTTAAATCTTTTTTTCTTTGTTTTTCCTCAAATATCTTCGAGTGTTTTATTTTATGAATGTTGCATCCACGGTAACTTTGTATACAATTTCTTTAGATTGTGTAGTTTACCAATAATATATCTCCTGGTTAATTATTTAATTATTTCCTAGCAAATGGATTTCACTAAACTAGTATAACATAATATAAAAATAAAAAATAAAAAATAAAATAAAAAATCACCCACCTGTCATGAGTGTGCACATTTGCTGGTACATATAAAAGCAACTTTCAAAATTGCCGTCCACATATCGGATGACCAAAACATAGAAGTAAATTAGTGAAAAAAAGACAAGATTACTACAGCTTCACCAGCCCATGGAATCCGGTAAGCAAACAGATTAATCTACAATCGAATCCGGTAAGCAACCAATCGCTGTGTTCCATACATAAAACTCTGTCAATGATGCTAAGTTTCCAAATGAGCCGGGGAGTTTCCTCACCACAAAACATGCCTTCAAAGTGTTTAAGATTCACCAGCCCCCCATTTTCTTCAGGCAAACTCAATAAGACGCCCGCTTCTTTTAATACTCAAGTCAATCCAAAGCATTTCAGTTTTCCGTTGGAGATGTCAATTTCCGCCAAACTTGAGCATTCTCCAGGAGCCATCCTCTCTAGAGTCAAGCAACTAGAAAGTCTGGCGTTTTAGTTATGCCAGTACAGTTTTGCAGCGACATGACTTTTAGTTTTTTTTTTTTTTTTTGGTAAAAGTAAGCTTAAAAAAAATAGCGTCATGACTTTTAGTTTGTTCTGCAAAAGCCGAAGAATCCCATTGCGGAATGAAACATCAAGTAATAGAGGGTAATATAACCAGAGATGATAAAAAAAACACGCTAAAAGATGAGACATAAAAAAACAGAGAAGAAGAAATGCCTCAAGAGAAAGGCACTTGCTAAAAAAGAGAATATGTATTGATAGTTGTTGCTTTGCTTGATTTCTGGGATCCATTACACCATTTTGATCGACAATTTTCCTATCGATGTCTCTTAATTAATCACATCCAGAACACCTTGTCATTTCGAACCTTTATCAAAGACATGCTCTTGAGGACTTTGATAACCCATACATTAATTATTTATTATGCAAAAAAAAATTATTCCCAGTTGTGGTGATAACTCTAGAACCTGAACCACAAGGTTCACTTGTCCAAAAACTTCTAGACTTGCTCACTCTTGTCCAGATCATCAAAGACCTTTTTGCATAGTGTTTCTACAATCCTCTACGCTCCATAATCAAAGTCATCAATGTTGCTCACCAAAGAAGAATTTACAATATCCTATGATAATCTTTTTTGCAAGTTGACTATTTCTTCATCTCTTGATAACTTTTTCTTGGATATCTTCAAGGAAACTACTGCACATTCCAAAGTGAGGCGATAGTTGATTCAAGACGACCTTAGCAAGAGTTGTCTTGCCTACGCCCCCCATTCCTTCATCTCTTGATAACTTTTTCTTGGATGTCTTCAAGGAAACAAATACACACTCAAAAGCGAGGCGATAGTTGATTGAAGACGACCTTAGCAAGAGTTGTTTTACCTATGCCCCCCATTCCATGAATTATAACCAGCCACACACCACTTGCTTCGATAGCTGATAACTTTCCCAGATCTGCCACTTCATTATCCATTCTGACCAAATGTTCAGTCACGGACTTATGTATTATCTTTGGCTCATTCAGTACCACCCCAACGACCAGTTTGATTAGTCCTCCTTGGCTGTCACTGTTAATTGCAAACCGATTTAAGTAAGAAAAAAGATCATAATGCATTCATTCATATTTGAATAGAAAATGCGAAAACCACAAGATTAGACATGTAAGCATGAGGTCCCGATATAGTAGTAGGTTAAAATATCCACTGCATCAGTAGTGACTAGATGGCCCTATAGCTAAAGGTCTTTAAATTAACCTGTTAATGCAGATAAAAGTATTGCCTTCATTCAAAGACTTTGAGTAACTTGAGGCGAGGGTTGAAATCATTACCAAGAGTCGAGACTTTGGATAGTGATCAGTGCATGAATAAGTTATACTGGCATTTAGAAGGAAAGTAGAAGCAACAGATGAAGATAAGAGGTACAAATGAAACAAGAGGTTGTTATGAAAAAACATGCTTTCACTTGCTAATTTACTCCCCGAGCTCTAAGCTGGTAAGAAAAAGGCTCCAGTTCCTGTTAAAAGCAAATGACATGACATAAAGTAGATAGACATCTTGCTAGTCGAAGACATGACATTAATAAGAAAAACCATGACACTACATCAATGGAGTTATTTATAGAGTTAAAAAGAGAATCCTTCCATAACATAAATGTCCATAAAAGTTACAAGGTTTAGAAAAAGAAAAGATGAAGTTTCAAAGATTCTTCTATATGAAGCTAAAATTTAGATGTTAACTGTGGCTTAAAGGGAGTAAATTGCTGGCTTTCTAGCAAATGACATTTAACTACTAATAATACTAGATTGGAGAATCCAAAGACAGCAAGAGATATATATCTCTATAGTTCAAAATGCTAATCACTGGTTATGGAAAAGCCAACTTGATGGGTTCGGCAAAGAGAGAATTTTCCTCTTTGTTATCTACAACAATTTTGGAGCATCCAGACCTCCAAGCGGATTGATGATTCTACTCAAAACAACTCAGGCTTACAATTAAGAGAGCATAGAGAAAAGGTGACGAAGGATATAGACAAGCATCAAGTTAAGGAGAGACAAGAGAACAACAATCTACTGCCATTAAAATAGGCAAGAGATTGTTAATGGCAGTAGATTGTGAACAAAAGCAAGAAGATCGTCCCAGGGTATGATATCCTGTATCAGGCATTCCATCCAAATTTAATGTAGTAAGTAACGCCGTGGTGAACTTTCGTCCCTCTTTCATTGGGTATAATTCAGTATTCACATCTAAATGCATGAACATGTCAAATCTTTCGCTTTGTGCTTTCAGTCCAAGTTACTAAAGAAAGAAAGTAAACTGTGAGTAAAAAATATCCATGAAATAATTTAGCTGAAGATGGCAGGAACCACATAATTTGACTACTTAACTTCACTAGGGCACACTAGACACCATAATCCATGAGCTCACAAACAAAAAATTAGAAGATTGTTTGCACATAAAAAGAAAATTCTTATCTTAGGGCACCTCACAGAATGAGAATCCTAAGGATGTCCGCCCAATTTCACGATTGCAAATCTGAGGAAAGGAGTAAAATTCCTCTTCCATTCACTGGTCCCTAATTCCGATACGATTCCATTGTTTTACCAAATGGTTAAATTTAGAACTCAAGCCATTTCAAACAACTAGAAACTTCTTCCAAAGCAATAAATGAATTCAGTAGGTGCATGTCATGTGCCATATAGCTCATTCTCTGGCCTATCACATCCCCAGTCAATTCTTAAAGCAGCTACGAGCTCAACTTAAGTTAGCCCAGCACATGACAGTCGGCGCACAAGATGTAAACATGCCCCAGGTAACAACACCCTCTGTGTAGGGTATCCTAATGCTCCCACTTCCTGAATGCTAACATCATTCTCTCAAGTTTGGAGTGACAAGAGGACATTGCGAAAGCTCTTTAAGCGATATCTCCCCATCACAGTTTTCCTTATTTTTATCCCTTCCGGCATCACATACTTTGGTCACAAGGTGTTCGCACGCAACAAGAGCCACACCAACATTTGACCAACCTAGGGCAATGAGACTTCAAGATTAAGGAGTCTCAAAAGGAGCGACAACTACTCCATACTTAGCTCCATAACCGCGACACAGCAAGGGACCAGGAGCAAGATTTCACAAACCACAAACCAATTGGAGAAAAAAGAAGAACATTCCACGGACCGAATCTCTCAACAAGCACAAACACAACCGATACAAACAAACCAACTCTCTTGTTTGCTAGGTCCCATTAACGGGCTCAACAGTAAATAGGCGTCTGCGCGAAAGATGAATGAAAAACGGAAAAAAAGAACAGTTTTTTGACGAATCCGTAACGAGAAAATTAGCAGAGAAGAAGCAAACGAGGAATCGAAAAAGCATGGCCACACCTTTCTCGAACTTCTTGCCGTCGTGGGTCGAGCCTCTCGACCTTGAAGACATCCTCGAGAGTTATCATCTTTCACCTATCAAGAACTCGAATTGAGGTTATATGAGATTCCCACCCGAAAGAACGAACGAGAGAGAGAGAGAGCGACAGAGAGCCATACCAGAGCAGACACACAGTATCTGACTGGCGTGAAGGAAGGTACACGGAGAAGGAACTAATTCACTGAAAAAATTCCAACATTAGTTACAAATTCTACTGATTAAAAAACGGATCACCTTCTACCGTTAGAATATATTAGAAGGTGACTCTTAACATTTTTCCTAATTCAATTACGAACATTTTAATTTATCAAATTCAATACTAAATTTTTTCATGTTATGTCAATTGAATAGCTAATTTCACTAAGGTAGATACTCACCGTTTTATATGATATGGCTGGTGTTAATCTAAAAAAATTTTAATAAAATATTATTATTTTTTGAATTCTTGAATCATTTCCTTTTTCATTTTTTCCTTCTTTTCTTTTTCCTCTAATTGGTCGCTAAAGCCTTGACGACAAGCCAAAGCAAAACTGAGAAGAGAACCTCATTGACCACCAGTGAGGCTTGATCTCACCACCATTATGCAATGTTGGCCTTATCATGGCAGCGCAAAGCTGATCTCACCTGGCAATGGCAATAGTCACCCTCACTAATGACCGGTGAGGGCAAGCTTTGCTAGAAGCTGGTGTGGTCATATCTCTAGCTAGTTGCAGATGCTCGACAATTGATTAAAGGAGGAAAAAAGGAAGGAATAAAATAATAAAAAATAAATATTATTAGAAATTATTCATATCAATGTTAATCTTATCAGGTGAAATGCTTAATGTCCTCCTTAGTGATTTTCGACCAAAATTGCTTAGACAAACTAAATTGATAGAAAGTGAAAAAAATTATGATTTAATTGATAAAAATAAAAGGTTAAAGATTAAATTGATAAAATTAGAATAAGATTAGGACCTTTTAGATAACTTTTCCAAATGAAAATGGATTAAATTCACCAAGTTGTATACGATCGTCGTTTTCGATACGATCCGATCCGATCAGACGCACTCGTTTCATACGCCTATTCACCATTTAGGACATACCGAACCCAAAATCCGAAGTGGTGGCATGGAGGCTTTCTCTGTCTCCGTTTCGCTCTGTCCGACCGCGTCTCCACCAAGCGCCGACCACGAGCCTCGTCACCTGAGGGCTTCGCAACAGTACGAGAAGGCCACTGTGGAGGTCGAACGTTGTTGTCGACGGAGGCCACACGAGCCGTCCAGTCCCTCAAGCTGCCCAAATCCACTCTTCGGTTGAACCACGCCCTCGGCACGATCCTCGCTCGGCTCTCGTAATCCCATCTCTCGAACGCCTTCGCTGAGCTCAAGAGACCGAACGAGGTCGACTTGGCCCTCCAGGTATCGCCTTTTACGCAGCCGGGGCCTTTCCTTGTTGGAGTTTGTGGTTCTGGGTCTTTATATTCTTGGCTTTTCTCGTTGGTTTTCGAATTCTCTCTTTGTAACTTTGGCGTGTGGTGTGAACAATATCTGCCCGTGAAAATAGGAGTTGGAAGTTTAGAAGGCCATTTTTGGTGTCTGTGTGAGTTACATTCTTTCATTGTAGCCGATGCTCTAATTGGTATGAGCAGAGCAAGTGATCTGGCAATTGAGTGTTGCTCTGAAGTTCGGTGAATTCGTTTTTCGTATTGGTTATTGGCGATTCAACTGGTACACCAAGCTAGTGAGTGGCATGGGTGAATTGTAGAGAACGGGTCGAGTGTTGACCAATGAGATTGGCTTACCTTGTAACAATGATTCTTGTACGCTTTTTTGGCCTTATAGATTTTTACCATGTTTAGGATTTTCTTAGTTTGGGTTTGGGTACTCCTTTTAATCTTCTACACTAGGCATTCATAAAGAAAGCAGAACCACTGTGCAGATTAGTCTTAAATTAAAAGAAAGTAGAAATACAGGTTTTACATGTTCATCAAGGGAAACAGCATAGGGCATATTCAAACTACTGTTCTCATTAATATTTTGAGCAAAAAGAGCAGTAAAGTAATACACTCACCATGTACATACGGGTGGTGTGAATTGTGGATGCACTATTTCAATATTCTCTTTTTACTGTTCTCATTCTATCTAAAAGGATTCCAGCTATAGGTCTTCGACTACATGTGCAAGGAGGAATGTTATGGAACTGATCTTGCATTGCGTTGCGAAATGATCCAACTGTTGGGAAAGAACAAAATGGTTGCTCTTGCTGAAGTTGTTTTCTCTGGACTTCTGAAAGAAGGGACTGAACCTGACACAAGGCCTTATGCGGAGATGATTGGAGCATGTCTTAGAGCGGACATGATTGAAAAGGCAATGCAGACTTATGAGAAGATGAAAGCAGCTGGTAGTACCCCAAATGAATTCTGGATGCACTATTTCAATATTTCGTTTTTGTTGGTCTAATTCTATCTTACAAGATTCCAGCTATAGGTCCTTGGGTATGTGTGCAAGGAGGAATGGTGCGAAACTGATCTTGCATTGCGTTGCGACATGATCCAACCATTGGGAAAGAACAAAACGGTTGCTCTTGCTGAAGTTGTTTTCTCTGGACTTCTGGATTGAACCTGACACAAGGCCTTATGCCGAGATGGTTGGAGTATATCTAAGAGTGGACATGATTGAAAAGGCAACGTAGACGTATGAGAAGATGAAAGCGGCTGGCCGTACCCCAAATGAATTTACCATTATGACTCTCATAAGAAATCTAGAGAAGGCCAGAGAAAGAGATCCGGTAGAGTTTGTGAAGAGAGATTGCGTTGAATCTTTGGATTCTACTAAAAAGTTCTTAGAAGATGTCAACAGAAAATATGTAGGAATTCACTCTTCCATACTCATTCTAGCATTATGTTCTCTATATGCATATCCTTCTGCATGGCTTCTCTCTGATCCTTCCTGTTTTAAGCAGCTTTAAGGATATCTTTTGATACAAATGCTCATGTCTCTTGGATGATATCTGGAGATGAATTTTCTTTAAGGGCAGTCATCATTGCTCAAAAATGAATGTTTGACACAACATAAACTAAATCTTTATATTCTTGGCTTGTCCAGGTAGGAGTTCTGCACATGCTACCCCTAACCACAGTATTTTCTGGCCAGTGGTTCAATTTGTTCCTTGCTTTCTTCCGAAAGGTGTTTTGCTTCCATGCATGTTCTGCATTTATAATAAGAATGCATTCCTTCTTTACATTACTAGTCGCTTATAATGAATTCTTGGGATTTACAATGTAATTCTGTTGTATGAGTTCAGTGTTCCATTCACTAACGAAAATTTCCTGAGGCAAGCAGAAGTATTATTGTGACAGCTCTAGCTTTTACTATCCTTTCGCTTTCTAGATGCTTGAACTTTACTTTTGACATATCTTCATGGGAAACTTTGCCTCTTGAAGATGAGGTTCTCAACTTCTCTTCTTGTTCTTTTACAGCCGAAGAGGAGATCGATTGACCTAGGACTCACGGCTATGCAAGCATGGGCAACTACAAGTCCTGCTCCAGCAATGAAAACAGGCGCCACTGTTGAACGACTTCTGTCAAAATCGTTGCCCATGGTTCACAGCAGGATCTTGAATATTTTCTTCTATTGTGATATAGATACGCATTCATAAATTGTGAAAGTTCAATCATTACTAGATATAACTCTGTCCTATTTTAACCGAACGTGTAACTATTCAACATGGTTGATTTTTCTTGGATTGATGTATAATCAATAGATATGTTGAAGAGAGTAACTTGTATGATATTATTAATTTGAGCCGCCTTATTCATTAAGTTTTTGACACGCTAAAGGGTGAGGAGAGACAACTAGCGCGATTACCTCCTTTGAATGTAGCCCTCATTTTAAGGTGGTTTAAGAGGATCTTATTTTCCTAACCTGTCTAAGCGCGCACACGACTTCTTAAACAGTATCTTATTGAATAATAATATCTAGTGTCTTTTTAGATGTGGAATCTCTAAACACTTAAATAAACTAATCATGGATATTGAAGTTTCCTAGCTTGAAACTCAGTAATTATAGGTGAATGTGCAAATCGAATTGAGATATGATCGATTTGACAATAAAACATCAACTCAGCACAAAGCAATAAATATCATTCGTGCATAAGTTCATGCATAAGATACTTTTCTTTTGTCATTTAATGCATAAGATGCCTTACTTGTGTTCATTCGCCAAATAGTTGGATAGCGATTCTTTTTCCCAATTAGGTTTTGGAATAGATACTATTTTCTAATAATCATGTAAGGAACAATCTCATCACAGACACACACACCTATAACAGTTGGTTCACAATTCTTTCTCCTAGTAGGGTTTTGGAATAGGTACTATTTTCTAAAAATCAAACAAGGAATAATCTCAATACACATATATCATAGTTGGTTCATGATTCTTTTTCCCAATTGGGTTTTGGAATAGATACTATTTTTCAAAGGTCAAGCAAGGAACAATCTTATCACATGCACACACATATATAAGAAACGGTTCACCATTCTTTTTCCCAGTTGGGTTTAGGAATAGATACTATATTCTAAAAATCAAGCAAGAAACAATCTCAACACACACACACTATATATAATAGTTGGTTCATAATTCTTTTTCCCAATTTGGTTTGGGAATAGATACTATTTTCTAAAAATCAAGCAAGGAACAATCTTATCACATGCACATATAATAGTTGGTTCACAATTCTTTTTTCTAGTTAGATTTTGGAATAAATACTATTTTTTAGAAATCAAGCAAGGATCTCTCTCTCTATATATATAGTTGGCTTGTGGCTCTTTTTTCTAGTTGGATTTTGGAATAGACTTTCTCTAAAATTAAACAAGGATCAATCTCAGTCCCATTACTCGTCCTATACATTTTGTTGTACTTGGGGAACAAATGGAACATCCTAGATTTATTCATATTGAGTCCCACGCTTCAGGCCTTCATTATTAAGTTTGCACCCCTTAAAAAACATGAACATTGCATTGTTAACTATAGAATAATTATTGCATGCTTTGGTACAATATGCAATTTTAATCCTTATGCCAATAAAATAATGGATGGCTGCGAGAATACGGTGCAAATCACACGAGGGAAGATTATTGCGTTAAGATATCCAAGCGAAGCAAAACAAGATAGAGAAAAAAATTATCACGACTCTTCTAATTGATTACAAGAGAGTCAATTTCAATCATTACAGATTTCTTTCGGGTTTGCGAAAAGGCTAGCTTCTCTCTCCTTTCCAAGTATCTTGGTTTGATCAGCAACCAGATTCATTGATTTCTATTGGACAGGCAGTTAATTAGTTATTCTTAAGGGCGCAATGTTAAAGCTTTTTCTATTTCGGAGTTACATTATTTATGACCCTCAAGGAAGTTGCTCAATTTATCATGGTGGTCAAGCCAAAAATACCAAAAAAGGATCAATTTATCACAAAGCTAGGTAGTTAATGACGAAATTTAAAGTCGAAATTTGGAGAATACTTTTGCTTATCCTTGCCACATACCAATCGACCTCACAAATGTCATTGCGTGTACAGATTCAACAACAAGCTTTAGCTTATTTATCATCCACAAACTATTATCTCCAGTGGAGTTCAAATGAGCACAATCTTTAAAAGGAAAATTCCAAATAAGGACCCAAAGTTGACCAATTTTCTCAAATAAGGACCCGAAATGAACTTTATGTCAAATAAATACCTAAAGTGGACACATTGTCTCAAACAAGGACCTGAAGTGATTAAATCAATTCCAAATAAGAACCTAAGCTTGCTGTTCAGCCAAATATTCATCGGCTATCAAGAATGTGACATTTACGACGACCAGAGTTTGGGCAATTTTGTCCCAAAAAATATAGGGAAAATTAATAAATCCTAAAACCGAAAAAAAAAAAAAAAAAAAAAAAAAAAAAAAAAAAAAAAAAAAACCATAGATTTTCTATGGTCTCCCCTTCCTTGTACCCATCCTCCACAAAGTCAAAGATGCAAATTCTCCACCGGTTGAGGCACGAATTCAAAAACAAGAAGAAAACCGGACGCTTTTTTCTTTGTTTGTGGAGACCCAAATTCTCAGGCAATTGAGCAAGGGAAGGAGAAGTGGGGGAGAAGAAAGAAGAAAACATAAACATCTAAATGAATAATCTAAACTTAATTAATATAGAATTTTCCATTTTTTCCAATCACAAATTTCTAACAAAATTTCCCTATTTTAATTGTCGAAAAATGTTTGCCGGTGAGCTAAGGTCCTCAATAGAGATTAACTTGATCACTTCAGGTCATTATTTGACACAAAATTAACTTTAGGTCCTTATTTGAAACAATTGGTCCACTTCGGGTCCTTATATGATACAAAGTTCACTTTGGGTCCTTATTTGAGAAAATAGATTCACTTCGGGTCCTTATTTGGAATTTTCCCTCTTTAAAATTATTCCCGAATCATATAACTTTTGTTTCAAACACTTATATAACTTATATTGAAAACAAATTATGTTAATAAAGTCAAGGACATCCATTTGATTTACAATTAAAATAAGATGGTAAATAACAACAATAATATGACATCCAATTAATAAGTAGATTGATGAAGTATATTTATAGAGATTAGAGATTTCCTTGTTAGAAAATATTATTAGATATTAGGGATATTATTTGATATTTTGTGATTAAAAAAAAAAAAAAACCTGAATTGAGTAAAGATGTGGTCTTTATTGATTCTCTCTGTCTCTCTTGAAGATCCTATAATATTTATATGATATCGAGCCACCGAGAGAAAAGAAATTAAATCAAACCTTACCTTTTTCTGTTTTTATGCTATCTTTAGTCGTCTCATGTTTGGTAACTTTATGATATTGTCGACGCTGAACAACACTACTATGGATGTTATTTGTTGTAGTACTCTCTTCTAATTATGACCACCATCGACGAGTGAAGTCATCATCAAATATCTAGGTAGCTATGAGCATCGGAGTCAAGCACACCTTCATTGAACAACCAAAGATGAGCGTCGTGGGGTGGTGTCATCAAGTATCCAGGTAGCTGTGAACGCCAAAGTCAAACACACCTTCATCAAGTAGCCAAAGATGAGCACTGTGGGGTAATGTAGTTTAGTTTGCCGCAATTCAAGTTGGGCTTCCACACGATTCTATCAAAATTGTATAAGAAAGATATGTCAACTTTCTAAGCAGGTGTTGCTTCAGCGCTTGTCAAATCCAATTTGTTTAGTGTAAGGTCCGATTTACACAGTGTCTGATCACAGACTTTCAAATAAGGGAAAATGTCACAAATGGTCCCTAAACTTTCATCTAATGTTCAATTTCATCCCCGAGCTTTTAATTTACTCAATTTGGTCCATGAACTTTCATCTAATGTTTAATTTCATCCCTAAACTTTCGATTTGCTCAATTTGGTCCCTGAACTTTCATCTAATGTTCAATTTCATCCCGGACTATTTGAAAATTGACCAATTTCGTCCATCCGTTAGTTAAAGTTAACAGAATTGGCTTACATGGCTTTTAGTCTCTTAAATATAAAATAAAAAAGGACATGTGGAATATCCACACGAAAATTATCTTTAAAATAGGTCAAATTGTGGCCACCATCCAAAAAAGAGATACAAAACCACTTATTCTCTTTGTTTTGGTGATCGATGCTCTCATCTCTGGTTGACCCCTAATTTATTTCCTTTTTAAAGATATATATATATATATATATATATATATATATATATATATATATTGACTCATAATTCTAATATTCCAACTTAGTTCCATGTCATCAATTAATGATCCATCTCATCACTTAACAGTTTAAACAAACGGAAGGACTAGATGGAATATTTATTAATAGTTCATGAACCAAAATGAGCAAATCAAAAGCTCAGGGATGAAATTGAACATCAGATGAAAGTTCATGGACCAATTTGAGCAAATCGAAAGCTCGGGGATGAAATTGAACATTAGATGAAAGTTGAGGGACCATTTGTGACATTTTCCCTTCAAAGAAAGTTGCACCAATCATATGCAAGCTGCATCCTTAACTTGAGGGGGGAGTGATGAAGTATATTTATGGAGATTGGAGATTTCCTTGTTGTAGAATATTGTTAGAGATATTATTAAATATTGTGGATATTATTTAATATTTAGTGAATTAAAAAAAAAAGCCAATTGAGATACATGAAAAAAAAAGCAGCAAGCATCATCTGTTCATGCAAGAGATGCTTTTCTTCTATAATTTAATGCATGAGATACATTACTTGTGTTCATTCGCAAATGGGTTCACAATTCTTTTTCGCCATTGGGTTTTTGAATATATACTTATTTCTAACAAACAAGCAAGGGACCATCTCAATATATTTGTCATTATTCGTCCTAAACATGTTGTACTCGAGTTATATAAGAGATAATCAATAAAATTCAACCTCAACAAAAATATGGCATTTAGCTCCATTTTGTATCAATGGAACAAATGGAACATCCGAGGTTTCGTTATATTGAGTCTCTTGCTTCAGATCATTCTCATTCTATTTGCACCCCTTAGAAAGAAAACAAAAAACAATCATATTATTTTCCTCTTGTGGTTGGCCTATTTGATAGCTGATTCGGTAGCTGCATTTGGGATCGGGCTTATCTCTCACAATGAAGGCAGCTCATGCGCTCATGTAGCTGAAGTAGATAGAGAACTTCGGGCATTTTGGGCCTCGTTTCTCTTGTTACATCTTGGCGGTCCGGACACCATCACTGCCTTTTCTCTGGAGGACAGTTCGCTTTGGCGACGACACTTGCTCAATCTCACCTTCCAAGTCGGTGCCGCCATCTATGTCTTTGTGCAAATATTTCCCAGCGACAAGTCCCTGGTGCTCCCAACAACGCTGATTTTTCTTGCCGGGGTCATAAAAAATGCGGAGAGGACACTAGCACTTAATCTCTCAAGCCTCCAAAGGCTTAGGGAAGGGATGCTCTCACGGGATGGGCCCCTTAATGATAAACTTGACGAGTTTGCCGACAAACTCATTAGTTCACTGGATGGATATTCTCATGGTGAAGAAGAAGCAAAGCTTGCCGAGAGCATTGTAGTGAAACATGCTTATTACTTCTTTCAAATCTCTAAAGTCTTCTTCACAGATCTCATCTTCACATATGAACAACGTGAAATAAGCAGAAAATATTTCCACAAAAGTGTCTGCGGTGGATGCGTTGAGGGTAATATCAGTCGAACTTCATTTCATTTATGAGGTGCTCCACACAAAAGCATTGACAATACGTTCCAAGTGGAGCTACGTATTCCGCTTCATAGCCTTCATTGACGTTGCGATGGCTTTTGTCTTGTTCAATCGCTTGAAAAAGCATCAGCTCCCTAAACTCGATGTGAAAATTACGTATTTACTTCTTTTTGGAGGGATTGCTCTTGATGTGATAGCTGTGCTCATGCTCGTTTTCTCTGACTGGACTATTGCCAAAATCCAGTGGCACAAAACAGGATCATCTAAACTAAATTCATTTCTCTACCGCCTGCTATCCACCGCAGATGACCTATGGAAGCCCCAATTCACCAAATGTGAAGCAGAGCCTAACAACAAGGTTACTTATGCGGTCTTAGATACTCCATTATTATTTCGAAGGTGGTCAGAATCTATTTATGCTTGCAACCTTTTATCTGAGAGTCTCAAGAAGAGTCCGCGAAAGATGTATAAGCGCGACTGGCAATGGGGAAACATCGCCTTTTCTAATATCTGCAGCTTTCCATTTTATATGGCTGATAAAACCATCTCTTGTTTCCATCAAGCTGTTATTGCGAATACGAGGTACGTGTCAACGAATCCATTTATTTTGAAGTTATGGATTTTTATCTTTAAGGAGGTGAGACGTAAATCCATCTACGCACTTGATTCGGATCGGAGTGAGGAGAGAGAAAGGAGAGAGGAGAGGGAGAGAGGAAGGGGGGTGACGATGGATGAGTGGACTTCCGCAACTCATAAGCCGGGGGAGATAGAAGGGACGAAGGAGATACATGAGGCTAGAGGTAATTGGTTTCTCAGGAATCTCCCGAGTGAGGCCCAGAATAACCTGAATATCCGGGGGAGGAGCGAACCGAGTATAACTATGCCTAGTGTCACCAATGTTAATTACTACGAGAGTGTTATAATGTGGCATCTTGCTACCGAAATCTGGTATAACAGAGAGGATCCCACACCCGGAAATGACGAAAGAAATGATAAAAGGGAATTCAGCAAGATTCTCTCCGATTATATGTTTTATCTTTTATTTAATCAGCCTAATTTGGTGTCTGCTGTGGCCGGCATTGCCCAAATTAAAGTGGCGGAGACATTATGGATTCTACGGAACACTTATCTACGGAACATATTCCATACCGAGAATGTGAAGAGCTTATGCGAGGTGGGAGGTGATGAGCGGAGTGTGGGTTGAGATGCTGTCATATGCAGCTGGTCATATTAAGGGAGAGGCACATGCGCAGGTGCTGAGCAAAGGTGGAGAGCTTCTAACCTTTGTTTGGTTGTTAATGATTCATTTCGGTTTGTTTCACAGACCTGAATGGGCCCCGTTTTATATTTACCGAGGGAAATGATTCACCATCATGATGGTGAATCATTAATCTTCTAAATCCCAAGCCTTCACTAGTGAATTTTAACATTATGTACGATATTATTAATTCCCTCAATTTGTATTTCTTATATCTTTTACGAATAAAATCGGTATATATTTTTTATCATATTTTATGACGGAAGCTATCTTTCAACAGCTACAGAATAATCAATGCATGATTTAGTTCGACGTGCAATTTTATATCTGGTGATTTCTGTTTACATGCAATCCCCGTGCTAATAAAGTAACAGATGGCCTGTGCGAATATAATGAATACTGAATAATATACACAATGGATGAAGACTGCGTCAAAGACATAAAAGCGAAGCAAAGAAGCGGTGTCCGGTCAAAACAAGACAGAAAAAATTATCATCATAGATACAACAATAAAAATCAGTTTCCATCGTTACAGATTTCTTCCAGCTTCACTTTCCTCTCCAATTATCATGTTTTACCAGCAACTAGATTCAATAAATTTTTATCAAACAACCAGTCTGATTAATTATTCTTAATTTCATTTAGCGAGTTACATGATTATATTCTCGCCCTCAAGAAAGTAGCTCAATTCACTGTGGCAAGGCTAAAACCACCGGAAAGGATCGACTTTCCACAGAGTTATGCAGTCGAAGTCAGAAAAAGCTAAGTAGTTCAAGATGGAAAATATGTCGAAATAGGAAAAAAAAAAAATTTATTTTTTCTTTATTTTTGCAACGTTCCCACTTATACAAAATGAATGCAAAGACAAGCAGAGACAATCAGAAAATAGCTCTACAATCAAGATGAGGGATGCACGGGAAGTGAAGCAAAAGTGAGAGCAGAAGTTAAACATTCAGGCCCTAAATCACTTGCTGCACCGAAATTCCATGCACTTCCAACATATACCTTCCCAGATGCAGTACATTGAACAAAATCAGAGTACTCCGTAAGCTTCGCGAAGTGAAAAAGATGAGCTTCCCAATTTCAATTTTCCCTAAAGGTTCAGATCCAGGAAAAACGAAGAGGCGCAACAAAAACTACCTTCTCGCATCGTCCTTGTTCAAGATTCCCTGTGAGGACGTTCGGCTCATCGAGGATATCTTTTCTCACTGCCCTCACCATTCTCTCTCTCTCTCTCTCTCTCTCTCTCTCTATATATATATATATATATATATATATATATATCTCTGCAGAATATATTTGCTTTGTGCACACTGAGGTGTCAACGGGTCGGGTCGGGAATATTCCCAACCCGAACTGAAACACGAAGGATTTGGCTTGTTCTGACCTGAACAGATCCTTGATCGAACGTGACCTGAATATACATGTTAGGCGCCCATCTGGTACTTTTGCGCTCAAGATATCTGTCAACCTCCCCAATGATCTACATTCATCAAATTCCATCCTGTCCAAAACCTCTAACCGATCAAGGCCCTGTAGCACTGGTTGATTTTGATATGCCTCAGGCTCTTTAATTTTTTACAAAATCAACTAATTTTCCTCAGAGTTGCACCTATAAAGAGAGAACTCTTCCAATGTTCCAACTTGCAGACGACTTGGATTTTGGGTATCCTTTGGCGCTCAGAAAACTCTCTTGTGGATTCTTTAAGACGCTCGATAGAAGAATACTCTCCACCCACGAGCAGCTGACTCACTCAACGATTCTATTTCCTACAGAGAACCTAAGCTTTCTAAAGACTCACCGCCCTATATACTTAGTTAATCTCTTCAGCAATTCCAGCACGCTGCCCAAAACGAGCACCAGCTCACCCCTAATGCGTTTAGTTTCTTTAAGCTTAATCAAATGGGCGATCTCTCCAGTTCACACCACATGACCAGACTTTTCCAACTTGGAGGTCCCTCAAAGTGACCTCTTTCATTCAAGAAGGAGAGAGCTTTAAAGCCGACATATTTTCAAAGCTTTTCAAGCTGGACAAGATTGATCTTGGCGGGTTGACTTTATCAAGGTTTGAATCCACCAGAAAAGATGGAAGTTGAGTGCAGGATTGCAGCTCTAGTACAGACAAAGTTTGTAGAAGAGAAAGCGAACCTAACTGGGGGCACAGTGATATTCCTAAGGTACAACTTAATTTCTTTCTGTTTAGACAATCTCCCAGTCCACCATAGCTCACAAGTCTGCACTAACTTTAATCCTTACGTATAACCAGTGCCAGCTTGTTGAATCAATTCCAACAAATTTGTCAGATTTGAGAGGTTAGGAACCAGCTGCAACGAACTACATTCGAATTGTAAATACATCAAACTCATGGAAAGCTCTGGCAACTCTTCGATCACACGCTATACTAAGTTCAAATTTTCAAGGCAAGGAAGCAGATTCATCGCACCTGGCAAATTGACAGTTCCCGTATGCCACAAATTTAGGATTCTCAACAAGACCATGTCCCAAGTTCAGCAGGGATTTCGACCTCTAACACAGGACGACTATAGACATGTAGCTATTCCAAATATTCCAATATTACTAGGAAACTCCCATTGGTTTCCAGGTATTGACAATTCCAACATGCGGAATGATTTTAACTTTCTGATGGAATTAAAAAGTATCCTGAAGTTGGTGAAAGAAAGACGAGTACTCCAGCTTCGCCAGCCCTTCAATAGACTTCAGAAGTTTGGTGACTGGTGTGTGTGATATGCCGAGAGTTGACAAAACAGTTTAGTCCACTAATAGGATCCGGCAAGCAATGGATCACCGTGTTCCATAGATAAGACTTTGTTCAATGATGCTAACTTACCAAATTAGTCGAGGAGTTTCTTCTCCATAAAACATCCCTTTGAAGAGAAGCGCTTAAGATTCACCAGCCCTCCACTTTCTTCAGGCAACTCTTTAGACGCCTGCAACTTTCAATGCCCAAGTCAGTCGAGCACTTCAGTTTTCCAGTGGAGCAGTCAATTTCCATCTGCAAAACAGAACAATGAATTGCAGGAGTGAAATATCATCTATTAGAGGATCATATAACTGAAGGAAAGAAAAATATATACATACTAGAAGATAATACTCAACTGAAAAAAAAAAATGCTACAAGATGAGACGATTAGGCTTCAAGTAAACACATAAAATACCTTAAGTTTGCTCCATACTTCATTCTTTAATGCATACTGGCCACCCTAAAATCTGGTTGAGGAAAAGCCCAAGAAATCCATCTTAAGTTTAAAGTCAATGGCTGAAATCCCCAACAAAAATTCCTCTGTCCAATTTAAGGAACCTAAGTTGTCCAAATTAATCCATATTTACATCAGTACAATGGAATCTTGGAAAACTATGCCAAGCTAGATGGAGTGCTTGCACATTTCATTTCCTCTGTGACAGTAAAAACTAGTCGAGTTGGAGTTCCTCTTCTCTGTTCAACAATCGCATTTCACAGAGAAGAAGAAACGCCTCAAAAGAAAGATAGTAAAAAAAGAGTATGTGTTGATCGTTGTTGTTTTAGTTTATTTACAGGATCTGGTAGAGCTTTTTAATGGACAATTTCTTTTCCAAAGATCTCTTAGTTGGTCATCCATCCAGGACACCTCGTCATTTTGAACCTTTATTGAGGACATGCTTCTTGATAACCCATTCTTGGAGGAATTGCACAATCCTCCCACGTGTGAATTGCCTTATTCTGGTTCTCGTCAATGAAAAAGTAAGCAATATCTAGAAAAAGATTTGTCATCAGTCAGTACTTAAGGCGTCAAACTGATCTCCAACTTTGCTGCTGTATCCTCGTGAGGAACTTTACTGAATTTATGTTGTCTCTTTTCATATCTCCTTCCTTTTCCAACGAAGGAACACACCTAACACTTCAACAGCCAAAGAAAGTCTTCCAGTCATGAAGACAACTCTCTTGAAAGGATGTGGCAATCATCTAAAGGAGTGTCTCTCTTGAAGGCATGCCTGCTAGAAAGCCACAGTCCATGATCAAAACTCATTTCCTCCATTTCGTAATCTAGAACGACTCGTTAATTCTTTATTGTGCAAAACTTTTTATTCATAGTTATAATAACTCTAGAACCTGAACCACAAGGTACACTTGCTGACTAACTTCTGGACTTATTCACTCTTGTCTACCTCATCAAGAACAATGAGGACCTTCTTTTCATGGAGTGTTTCTCCGATCCTCTGCTCTCCATCATCAACATCATCAATGATGTTCGTTGCAGAAGATATACAATATCCAATGATAACCTTTTTTGCAACTTGATTATTCCTTCATTTTTTGATAACTTTTTCTTGGATATATTCAAGGAAACTATTGCACATTCCAAAATGAGGCAATAGTTGATTGGAAATGACCTTGGCAAGAGTTGTTTTTCCTATGCCTCCCATTCCATGAATTACGGCCAGCCGGAAACCACTTGCTTTGTTATCTAATAACTATCTCATATCTGCCACTTCATCATCCATTCCGACTAAATGCTCAGTTACGGACTTGTGTATTTTCTTCAGCTTATTCAAAACCACCCCAGCGACCAGTTTGATCTGTCCTCCTTGGTTGTCACAATTAATTTCAAACCAGTTTTAGTGGGAAAATATCATAATACATCCGTTCATGTTTGTACTTGCTTTATTTACTATTACTTTTCCAAGTAAAAGACCAGGGATTAAAAAAAGAAAAAAGAAAAAAAGTTAAACAGTTGAAACTAAGCAAAACACGAAAATGTCACATGTATTAAACAATAGAAATCTTGATTACTACAATTTTTTTTTCTGACGGGTAAAGCTGCTTATCAAGAACATGTTCTATGAAAAAGAAAAAAGTGAGGAGCTCACCTGTCATCCTTTATTGGGTTCCATCTCTTTAGTTCATTGACTTCTTGAAGAGCCTTTCGACAAGCCTCAACCTCAACATTACTCAACTTCTGCTCTTGTTCCAATTTCAATATGGCATCACGGTAGACTGGAGTTTCAAATTTGACATCCTCGGGTTCCACATGGCAGAAAATGAGAAGAATCTCTTTCAACCCCTCCAATTCAGAAGTTCGTTGCACCATGGCTGTGAGCTCGCAAAGGCATCAATGGCTCAGAAGCTATGTAGATGATGCAGTTGTCTATCGCATAAGGAAGTTTTCTTTCATTTTTTTGCCAGCTTAGAATTCATCGTTGTCTCTAAAAACATAGAACCTGACATCCACCAAGCCATGGTAGAGGCAAATAATGAATCCATGGCAAAAGTCTGATTCTCTGAAACTCAAAAACACCTAGTACTTGCCTCCAAACACATTGTTGCTACTCATTCCAGACTCTAAAAGTTTGCAGAGATCAGCCTCCGAGTGCATCCTAAGTCATCACTGCTTATTGTTTGTTTGGCAGCTTGAGTTATATACTATCTTTCTAATATTTGCCATGTTAGCGACTGATGAAGGCATTACCAAAACTGTACGTAATAATAATACTCAAAGTGGTTTTGTTAAGTAGATTACTTTAGATAAAGCTACCTTGGAGCATGAGAGAGTAGGAGAAGGCAGGAAAGCAAAGATTTGGCAGGCCAACTTGATTATCTACTCTTCCAATGTATCACAGTGCAGATACCGCACACTAAGGTGGAAGATAACAGCAGAACATGATTCTGTCAAGATGAACCCTGAAGACAACAAGGTACATAAGACACTACAGTATACCCATTACACTGAAAGAGAAAGGGTCACAAAAGCAGAACACTTAAGTCTCGCATTTTATACTAAAAAAAAGGGGCATAGAATACAGATTATTTTAGAAAAAATGAATTTTGGAAAGGTAGGCATGGAAGAGAGAGAACAGAACATTTATAGTTCTTTTTCAAATGGCCAAGTTGCTTGGACCACATGTCCAAACTCTGGACGAAAATATGGGCCTTATATGAATAAAAAAAGTCAAGCGACGAGACCCCAATAGTCAGTCTTATAATAAGTTGAAATCAAGCAGAGTCCCACATCGACCACGGGCACACATGCACCTAAGTTTATATTGTCCAAGCGGGATGAGGTAAGTGATTCTTTGGGGAGATACGATAAAATTGAAACAATATGGCCTGATATGCACAAATCAAAAATTGATTCAAATTTTTTTATACTTTTTTAGTATATTTCTTTTTAAAGTCTTGGAGTAATCCGAAATTAAATATTATTATATTTACTTTTTCTTGATCAACTTTAATATACTCTCTAATTTTTTTTCACATGCTTGGAGTATTCTTCAATTAAATTTTATTACCTTCACCTTTTCTTTTCTTTTCTTGCTCAATCCTAATATATTCTCTATTTATAATTATGAAAAACCTAGAATTCATACTACGAATAGTAATATAAATCTCCAAAGTGTTGTATGTCTAGAACTGATCTCCTGTTTAATGTATTGAAATGACTTCTATTTTATTATTTTTTTACTTATTTTTATATTTTGCAATACATATGTCTTGAACTTCAAATTACACAATACTCACAAAACCTTTCAAAATACGTGAGTGCTTTGCATTTGATTCTAGAATTATTACAAATTGGCAGAGAGCCCAAAACTCAAAAGTGGAGGAGGAAGCATGGAGGCTTCTCTGTCTCTCCCGTTCCGCTCTGTGCGACTGCGCCTTCACCGAGCTCCGGCCACCGCGAGCTTCGTCACCTGCGGGCTGCGCAACAGTACGAGGAGGCCGTGGTGGAGGTCGGACGTGTTGTCCACGGAGGCCATGCGCGCCGTCCAGTCCCTCAAGCTGGCCAAACTCCTCGGTTGGACCACGTCCGGAGTACGACCCTCGCTCGGCTCTTGAAATCCGATCTCTTGAACACCTTCGCCGAGCTCAAGAGGCAAAACGAGGTCGATTTGGCCCTCAAGGTATCGCCTTTTTCGTGCCCGTGGTTCTGGGTCTTTGTTTTCTTGGCTTTCTCGTTGGTTTTCGAATTCTCTCTTTGTAACTTTGGTGTATGATGTGAAAAATCTCTGCCCTTCCAAATAAATATTGAAAGTTTAGAAGGCCATTTTGGGAGTCTATGGTTCTTGGGCCTTTGTTTTCTTTGCATGTCCGTTTTCTGCATGGCCATTTTGATTGTAGCGGATGCTCTAACTGGTATGAGCAGAGCAAGTGATCTGGGCAATTGAGTGTTGCTCTGAAGTTTGGTGAATTCATTTTTTGTATTGGTTATCGGCGATTCAACTGGTGCATTGAGCTGGTCAGAGAAAAAGGTGAAAGAAGAAGGTGTTTTTGCTTTCTGACGAGGGGGAATTTGTTTTTCTAAAATAATAAGTGATATTTGTATTGACGAGAAAGTATTTTCTATTGACCAAATTTTTTTAAAGAACAAAACGGCTGAAAATCGGGAAAACACTCTCTAGTAAAATATTTTCAGTGAAACAAACATACCCTTAGTTCAATCTAGACTGAATTCGACACTCCTGGAAAAGGAGAAAGAATGCCAAGCAGGAGACTAAATCTGAGCAGTGAAGTTTACTTAGCAAGTATAGGAAAAAAAATGAATAAACACTTTATTGTGATTTCTTCTTCAGCCAATTGGAGTTTCAAGTTGATTTAATTTACTTGAAACACCCATAGAACCTCCATTTTTTTAGATGGAGCCACAAATAGGAGGATAGAAAGATACAACTATTTTCAATAGTGCCCTAGACTATTTCAAGATTTTCCTTTTAATTGAAAAATAATATTGATATCGATAGATAAAAACAGGAAAGATGACCATCAATGGAGTTACTTCCATGCAATCATAAATTTAAGAGGTAATAGCTGATGGTTATTAAAAAAAAAAAATGTTAGACGAAGTCTTTACTATTTGATTTTTCTTTATTTGATATATAAAACTCAAGGACCATGATTTTTTTCTTTCAAAAGATTTAGACCCCGAGTTATTCAAGTTAACATAATTTAGGTACATGCTAAATTTAATTGTTGAAGACAACAATGCAAAAGCATGCACCACATTATTTGACGCAACAGAATAATTCATTGGTCGTTTTATGCATGTTCTTTTAACATCAAATGATAAAAGTAAGAAAAATGCTTTGTAATTTTAGGGACCTTAAATCTTTTTTTCTTTGTTTTTCCTCATATATCTTCGAGCAATTTAGTTTATAAATGTTGTATCCATGGGTAACTTTGTATACAATTTCTTTAGATTGTGTAGTTTACCAATAATATACTCCCGGTTAATTATTTGATTATTTCCTAGCAAATGGATTTCACTAAACTAGAATAACATAAAATAAAAATAAAAATAAAAATCACCCACCTGCCATGAGTGTGCACATTTGCTGGTACATATAAAAGCAACTTTCAAAATTGCCGTCCACATATCGGATGACCAAAACATAGAAGTAAATTAGTGAAAGAAAGATAAGATTACTACAGCCTCACCAGCCCATGGAATCCGGTAAGCAAATAAATTAATCTACCAATCGAATCCGGTAAGCAACCAATCGCTGTGTTCCATACATAAAACTCTGTCAATGATGCTAAGTTTCCAAATGAGCCGGGGAGTTCAAAGTGTTTAAGATTCACCAGCCCCCCATTTTCTTCAGGCAAACTCAATAAGACGCCCGCTTCTTTTAATGCTCAAGTCAATCAAAAGCATTTCAGTTTTCCATTGGAGCTGTCAATTTCCGCCAAACTTGAGCATTCTGCAGGAGCCATCCTCTCTAGAGTCAAGCAATTAGAAAGTCTGGCGTTTTAGTTATGCCAGTACAGTTTTGCAGCGTCATGACTTTTAGTTTGTTCTGCAAAAGCCGAAGAATCCCATTGCAGAATGAAACATCAAGTATTAGAGGGTAATATAACCAGAGATGATAAAAAAACACACTCAAAGATGAGACATAACAAAACAGAGAAGAAGAAATGCCTCAAGAGAAAGGCACTTGCTAAAAAAGAGAATATGTATTGATAGTTGTCGTTTTGCTTTATTTATGGGATCCGTTACACCATTTTGATGGACAATTTTCCTATCAATGTCTCTTAGTTAATCACACATCCAGAACACCTCGTCATTTCGAACCTTTATCAAAGACATGCTCTTGAGGACTTTGATAACCCATACATTAATTATTTATTATGCAAAAGAAAAAATTATTCCTAGTTGTGGTGACTGGTGATAACTCTAGAACCTGAACCACAAGGTTCACTTGTCCAAAAACTTCTGGACTTGCTCACTCTTTTCCAGATCATCAAAGACCTTCTTTTTGAATAGTGTTTCTACAATCCTCTGCTCCCCATAATCAAAGTCATCGATGTTGTTTGCCAAAGAAGAATTTACAATATCTTATGATAATCTTTTTTGCAACTTGACTATTTCTTCATCTCTTGATAACTTTTTCTTGGATATCTTCAAAGAAACTACGGCACATTCCAAAGTGAGGCGATAGTTGATTCAAGATGACCTTAGCAAGAGTTGTCTTGCCTACACCCCCATTCCTTCATCTCTTGATAACTTTTTCTTGGATGTCTTCAAGCAAACTGCTGCACACTCAAAAGCGAGGTGATAGTTGATTGAAGATGAACTTGGCAAGAGTTGTTTTACCTATGCCCCCCATTCCATGAATTATAACCAGCCACACACCACTTGCTTCGATAGCTGATAACTTTCCCAGATAGGCCACTCCATTATCCATTCTGACCAAATGTTCAGTCACAGACTTATGTATCATCTTCGGCTCATTCATTATCACCCCAATAACCACTTTGATTAGTCCTCCTTGGCTGTCACAGTTAATTGCAAACCGATTTTAAGTAAGAAAAAAGGTCATAATACATCCGTTCATATTTGAATAGAAAATGTGAAAACCACAAGACTAGACATGTAAACATGAGGTCCCGATGTAGTAGTAGGTTAAAATATCCACTGCATCAGTAGTGACTAGATGACCCTATAGCTAAAGGTCTTTAAATTAACCTGTTAATGCAGAAAAAAAAATCGCCTTCATTTGAAGACTTTGAGTAACTTGAGGTGAGGGTTGAAATCATTACCAAGAGTCGAGACTCTGGATAGTGATCAGTGCATGAATAAGTTATACTGACATTTAGAAGGAAAGTAGAAGCAACTGATGAAGATAAGAGGTACAAATGAAACAGGAGGTTGTTATGAAAAAACATGCTTTCACTTGCTAATTTATTGGGTGTTTGGCAAAATATTTGAAAGCCCCTTTGCCCAAATATGAGCATTCCGAATGCTGAATGCTGAAAGCTGGGGAGGGGCGGCATTCGGCATTCGGCATTCCAGAAATGCAAAAATCACTGTTCATTTATCTTCCACCTTCGTCTTCCTTCTTCACGGCGTCTTCTTCTTCCCGGCGTCATCTTCTTCTTCCCGGCGTTTTCTTCTTCCCCGCCCAACGGGCTTCTCCGACAGCCGCCACCGCCGCCTGAGGGTCGCGCTTCCCCGGTGACCACCGCCTGGGGGTGGCACGACCCGCGACCCGGCGGCGTTGCTGGGTCGCGCGAACCTCGGGCGACCTCACCGAGGTCGCGCGGACCTCGGCGGGTTCGCCAGGCGCGCGTGAACCGGCGACGCCGCCCGAGGTCGCGAGGACCCAAGCGGCGTTGCCTGGTTCCGCGCGAACCAGGCGATGCCGCCCGGGTCCGCGCGACCTCAGCCGCGATCTGGCCTCGGGCGCCCGAGGTCGCGCCTCCAAGCGGCGACGGCGTCGCCCGAGGTCGCGCACCTCGGGCTGCCGCTGTGATCTGGGTGTCTGAGGCCAAGATCTCGCCGGAAGGCTGGATCCGGCAAAGGCCCAAGATCCGGCCGCCGGAAGGCCGATCCGCCTCGCACTGAGGTCGCGCCCCCGCGGCGACGACGTCACCTGAGGTTGCGACCTCAAGCGGCCGGACGGCCAGATCTGGCCGCCGGAGTTGGCTGGCAGTTAGCCGGCCGCCAAATTTGATTTTCAATTTTTTTTTTAAAATAAAATAAAAGCAAAAGCCCATTTGAAATGTAAAATTTGCCAAACGGTATTTATGCTAAAGTTGCATTTCAATGTCATTTGAGACTACAAATTACCAAACGGTATAGCATTTCGGAAAACGTTTTTATCTCAAGGATATTTGCATTCTCCTAAGGGCATTTCCTCAAAGTCGAACCAAACGGGCCCTTATTCCCTGAGCTCTAAGCTGGTAAGAAAAAGGCTCCAGTTCCTGTTAAAAGCAAATGACATGACATAAAGTAGGTAGACATCTTGCTAGTTGCAGACATGACATTAATAAGAAAAACCATGACACTGCATCAATGGAGTTATTTATAGAGTTAAAAAGAGAATCCTTCCATAACATAAATGTCCATAAAAGTTATAAGGTTTAGAAAAAGAAAAGATGAAGTTTCAAAGATTCTTCTATATGAAGCTAAAAGTCAGATGTTAACTGTGGCTTAACAAAGAATTGTGAGAGAGATGTAACAAGCATGACCAGAAAAATTGCAAGTCAAATTAAGCAGAACTTACGCTTTGACTCCTTTTACTGATCCTTCAGAAGCCTTCCAGGATCATCCTCGGATATCTTGCATAGTTTCCCATGCATAACGTATTCGTACTTGTCAGCAATGGATTTCCTATTACCCTGACAATGTTTATCACTGGTCAGAGACTCAAAGCTATTATTAGAGTATGAAATGCCAAAAAAAAAAGTGTGAAAAACTAGGGAAAAAAAAAAGAGAGAGAATACTGAGTTGAGAGGATATTATCCAGCTAAAAATTAGTCCTCCAGAAAAGACCCAAGGTTTAAAGGAGTAAATTGCTGGCTTTCTAGCAAATGACATTTAACTACTAATAATACTAGATTGGAGAATCCAAAGACAGCAGGAGATATATATCTCTATAGTTCAAAATGCTAATCACTGGTTACAGCAAAACCAACTCGATGGGTTCAGAAAAGAGAAAATTTTCCTTGTTGTTATCTACAACAATTTTTGGAGCATCCAGACCTCCAAGTGGATTGATGATTCTACTCAAAACAACCCAGGCTTACAATTGAGAGAGCATAGAGAAAAGGTGACGAAGGATATTGACAAGCATCAAGTTATGGAGAGACAAGGGAACAAAAATCTACTGCCATTACAGCAGGCAAGAGATTGTTAATGGCAGTAGATTGTGAACAAAAGCAAGAAGATCATCCCAGGGTATGATATCCTGTATCAGGCATTCCATTCAAATTTAATGTAGTAGGTAACACCATGGTGAACTTTCATCCCTCTTTCATTGGGTATAATTCAGTATTCACATCTAGATGCATGAACATGTCAAATCTTTTGCTTTGTGCTTCAGTCCAAGTTACTAAAGAGAGAAAGTAAACTGTGAGTAAGAAATATCCACGAAATAATGTAGCTGAAGACAGCAGGAACCACATAATTCGACTACTTAACTTCATTAGGGCACACTAGACACCGTAATCCATGAGCTCACAAACATAAAATTAAAAGATTGTTTGCACGTCAGAAGATAATTCTTATCTTAGGGCACCTCACAGAATGAGAATCCTAAGGATGTCCGCTCAATTTCACGATTGCCTATCTGAGGAAAGGAGTAAAATTCCTCTTCCATTCACTGGTCCCTAATTCTGATACGTTTCCATTGTTTTACCAAATGGTTAAATTTAAAACTCAAGCCATTTCAAACAACTAGAAACTTCTTCCAAAGCAATAAATGAATTCAGTAGGTGCATGTCATGTGCCATATAGCTTATTCTCCGGCCTAATACATCCCCAGTCAATTCTTAAAGCAGCAACGAGCTCAACTTAAGTTAGCCCAGCATATAACAATCAGCACACAAGAAAGTAAACATGCCCCAGGTAGCAACACCCTTTGTATAGAGTATTCTAATACTCCCCTTCCCAAATGCCACCATCATTCTTTCAAGTTTGGAGTGACCAGAAGATATTGTGAAAGCGCTTTAAGCGATCTCTCCCCTTCACATTTTTCCTTGTTTTTATCCCTTCCGGCGTCACATTTTTTGGTCACAAGGTGTTCGCACGCAACAAGAGCCACACCAACATTTGACCAACCTAGGGCAATGGGACTTCGAGATTAAGGAGTCTCAAAAGGAGCGAAAACTACTCCATAGTTAGCTCCATAACCACGACGCAGCAAGAAACCAGGAGCAAGATTTCACAAACCACAAACCAATTGGAGAAAAAAGAACATTCGACGCACCGAATCTCTCAACAAGCACAAACACAACCGATACAAACAAACCAACTATCTTGTTTGCTAGGTCCCATTAACAGGCTCAACAGTAAATTGGCGTCTGCGCGAAAGATGAATGAAAAACGGAAAAAAAGAACAGTTTTTTGACGAACCAATAACGAGAAAATTAGCAGAGAAGAAGCAAACGAGCAATAGAAAAAGCATGGGCATACCTTTGTCGAACTTATTGCCGTCGGGGGTCGAGCCTCTCGACATTGAAGACATCCTCGAGAAGTGTCATCTTTCACCTATCAAGAACCCGAATTGAGGTTTATAGCCAACATAAGATTCACACACGAAAGAACGAGAGAGAGAGGAGGGCTTACTTTGCCCTTATTATTTTGTATTTACTATTTTTTTTATCGGCTGTTTTGTATTTACTGAATAATCAATTGCGTTGGTTATTAATTTTTTTTCTTTTGCTAGTATTATTACTGTCATGTTCTTAACGCCATTTTGATTTAAATATAAATTATAATAACTTTTCCTTGAGGAACATAAGTTCTCTTTCTATTAATATCATATGGTATGCTATGCTAGATTTTAGTAAAAGCTTAATTAAATTGGTCCAATACTTTTCAATCCACCTAATTTATGTTCACGTACTTGCACTCTTAAGGGGAAACGAATAATTTTACTTCTACCAAAAAATAATATTTCTCAACGGATCAACATAAGAAACATCGTTATTAATAGAGTAAGTGTTTCCATGCAATCATGAATTTAAGAGATAATAGCTGACGATTATCAAAATAATATGTGCGAGTAAGTTTCTACTATTCAATTTTTTTTTATTTAATAAATAGCAGATTAAAATTACAAATCTTTATTTTTTTTCTTTCGAAATATCAAAACATCAAGTAATTCAAGTAAGCACTTGTTTGTTTCAAACACAAGCACATGCTAAAGTTACTTTTTGAAGACAACAACATGAAAAGGCATGTACCGTATTATTTGACATGACAAGATAATCCATTGGTCGTTTTGTGCATGCTTTTGTAACGTCAAATGATAAATTATGCACATGTATCTGTCTGACCTATACTATTATATAAGGCAAAGAAGACATCCTACTACTTTAGGGGCCTCAAATCCTTTTTCCCAACAATTTATTTTAATATTTATTATTCAAATATTTCACAATAAAATGACTTCGTTCTTGCAAATATCAAATTTTCCACACATACAATGCGTGTGTATATTTGCTAATATAATTTTTTTCAAATTTTTTATATTTTTATTTTACTTTTATTTTCTTTTTTTTTCCATCCCTTCTTCCTCCTTTAGCTAGTTGTCGAGCATTGGCGACGAGCCAGAGGCGTGAACTTGTTGGCCTATAGTGAAGCGCCCTTGCTAGCCTTTGCTTCTGGCCTGATGTCAAGATCGGGTGACTCGCTAAAGGAGGAAGAAGAGAAGATTACAAACAAACAAAAAAAAATATTATTAAAATTTATTTACATCAATACTAGCTATTTCATATAGGACACTCGGTGTCCGTTTAAATCATTTCTAGCCAAAATTGACTGGATGGATTTAGTTGGTAAAGCGTGAAAAATTTAAAAATCAATTAGTAAAATTTTAAAAAAAAAAAAAAAAAAAACTAAACAATTTGAAGGCTTTTTAGATGATTTTTCCGTATGAAAATGAATTAAAATAGATTAAATTCACCAATTTCAATCAAATCATTTCCAAATCCGGCCAATCATTTGACTGGCCTATTCAACCCTTAGGACAGACGGAACCCAAAATCCGAAGAGGAAGCATGGAGGCTTTCTCTGTCTCCGTTCCGCTCTGTCCCGCGTCTCCATCAACCTCTGGCCACCACGAGCTTCGTCACCTGCGCGCTTCGTCGGACGTGCGGTCGACGGAGGCCACACGAGCCGTCCGGTCCCTCAAGCTGGCCAAATCCACTCTTCGCTTGAACCACATCCTCAGCACGAGCCTCGCTCGAACTCTTAAAATCCTATCTATTGAACGCCTTCGCCGAGCTCAAGAGACAGAACAAGATAGATTTGGCCCTCAAGTTATGGCATTTTTCGCGCCTGGGTTCTTCCCTTGTTGGAGTGCGTGGTTCTGGTCTTCGTTTTCTTTGCTTTTCTTTTTGGTTTTCGAATTCTCTCTTTGTAAGTTTGGTGTATGTTGGGAACAATATCTGCCCATGAAAATATAGGAATTGGAAGTTTAGAAGGTCATTTTTAGCATCTCTGTGAGTTGCATTCTTTCATTGTAGCGGATGCTCTAACTGTATGAACGGAGCAAGTGATCTGGCAATTGAGTGTTCCTCTGAAATTTAGTGAATTGTTTTTCATATTGCTTATCCGCGATTCAACCAGTACATCAAGCTAGTAAGTGGCATGGGTGAATTGTAGAGAACGGGTTGAGTGTTGACCATTGAGATTAGCTTACCTTGCAACAATGATTCTTGTAGGCTTTTTTGGCCTTATAGATTTAAACCATGTTTCGGAATTTCTGAGTTTGAGTCTGGGTACTCTTTTTAATCTTGTACACTAGACATTCACAAAGAAAGCAGAATCGCTGTGCAGAGTAGTCTTAAGTTAAAAGAAAGCAGAAATGCATGTTTTACATGTTCATCAAGGGAAACAACATTGGGCATATTCAAACTACTGTTCTCATTAGTATTTTGAGCAAAAAGAGAAATAAAGTAATACACTCACCACGTATTACTTTATCACATGCAGACACATCTATAACAGTTGGTTCACGATTCTTTCTTCTAGTAGGGTTTTGGAATAGATACTATTTTTCTAAAAATCAAACAAGGAACAATTTCAACACACATACATATATCATAGTTGGTTGACGATTCTTTTTTCCCAATTGGGTTTTGGAATAGTTACTATTTTCTAAAAGTCAAGCAAGGAACAATCTCATCACACACAAATGTAACAGTTGGTTCACAATTATTTTTCCCAGTTGGATTTAGGAATAGATACTATTTTCTAAATATCAAGCAAGGAACAATCTCAACACGCACGCGCGTATACAATAGTTGGTTCATGATTCTTTTGCCCAATTAGGTTTTGGAATAGATATTGTTTTCTAAAAATCAAGTGAGGAACAACCTTATCACAACCACACACTCATATATAATAGTTGGTTCACGATTCTTTTTCCCAGTTAGTTTTGGAATATATATTATTTTCCAAAAATCAAGTAAGGACCAATCTCAACACATACATACATGCATACATATATTTGGAATAGATATTGTTCTCTAAAATTAAGCAAGGAACAATCTCAGTCCCATTATTCATCCTATACATTTTGTTGTACCATAAATTAAACTAGAGAGGATTGATAAAATTTAGACTAAGCAAAAACATGACATTTAGCTCTATTTTGGATCTAGGGAACAAATGTAACATCCTAGACTTCGTCATATTGAGTCTCACACTTTAGGTTTTTCTTATTCTGTTTGCACCCCTTAAAAAGAAAATAACGAACATTGTATTGTTAACTATAGAATAATTAATACACGCTTTGGTACAATATGCAGTTTTAATCTGTAATTTATGCTTACAAGTAATCCTTGTGCTAATAAAATAATGAATGGCTGTGTAATCCTTGTGCTAATAAAATAATGGATGGTTGTGAGAATATGGTGGACATTACACGAGGGAAGAAGATTGCGTTAAGATATCCAAAACAAGATGATTAAATAGAAGAAGAAGAAGAGGAAGAAGGAAGAAGATCACAACTCTTAAAATTGATTACAACAGAATCAATTTCAATCAATACAGATTTCTTTCAGGTTTGCCAAAAGGCTAGCTTCCCTCTCCTTTCCAGATATCTTGGTTTTATCAGCAAACAGATTCATTGAAATCAATACAGATTTCTTTCAGGTTTGCCAAAAGGCTAGCTTCCCTCTCCTTTCCAGGTATCTTGGTTTTATCAGCAAACAGATTCATTGATTTCTATTGGACAGGCAGTTAATTAGTTATTCTTAAGGATGCGATGTTAAAGCTTCTTCTATTTAGGAGTTACATGATTTATGACCCTCAAGAAAGTTGCTCAATTTATCATGGTGATTAAGCCAAAACAACCAAAAAGGATCAATTTACCACAAAGTTATGTAGTTAAAGACGAAATTTAAAGTCGAAATTTAGAGATTACTTTTGTTTGTCCTTGCCACTTCCTAATTGACCTCATACATGTCATTGCCTGTACAGATTCAACAATAAGCTTTAGCTTATTTATCGTCCCAACTATTATCTCTTATGGAGTTTAAATGGGTACACAAGAAAATATCTTTAATAGTAGCCCTAAGTTATATACCTTTCTTTTCAAGCACTTATGTAACTTATACTGAGAACAAATTTGGTTAGTAAACTCAAGGACATCTATTTGATTTACAACTAAAGCAAGATGGAAATTAAAAACAATAATATGACATCCAACTCATACCTAGATCATTTATAATCTGCAATATAGCTTACTTGATGGAATGAACAAATTTCACATAACGCAAATAAGTTTCACTTAAGTTTACAAGAGGATCTTGAATTTTTTATTGGAAAGAGGGGAAAATTTATTAGTTCTATCTTTGAGAGATTGGGAAAACGGAGAGGAAAAAAAGGGTGAAAATTATAAAAATTTGAAATTTAGATTAGTGGATGTTTCCTCATAATTTCCTTCCCATCATGCTTCCAAATATACAGAAAATGTCACATTTACGCATTTAATTTTATTTTTTTAAAATTGTGAAACTACAATCATTACTAGATAATGCTGTGTCGTATCTTAACCAAACATGTAACTGTTCAGTCAATTCATTGGCTGCTATATGATTTCGTTAATGCTTGATTATATTGTGTATCTGGATACTTTGCAAAATTATCGAGTTCTTCAACTAGGATGATTTTTCTTGAATTGATGTAAATCACTGGATATATTGAAGAGAGTATCTCATCTATAATTATAAATCTGAATCATCTTTATCGTTGAGTGTTTGATACTCAAAAGGTTGAAAAGAGGCAACTAACGTGATTTACCTCTTTGAACGTAACCCATAAATTTGGCCTATCAGATTCTCAATTTTAAATTGATTTAGGAGAATTTCATTTTCATGATATGGATAATAACCTACTCATCCTATGCAGGCATACCCATACGAATTGTTAGATAGTATCTTACTCATCAATTATATCAAGTGTCTTATTAGATGTGATATCACTAAAAATTTCAACCCAATCATGGATATTGAAGTTTCTAGTTTAAGACTTCGAAGTTTCTGGTTCAAAACTTTGGTACTTACAGCATGAGGTGCAAATAAAATTGAGATGGGACTCTTTGATGATAAAACATCAACCCATCACAAAGCAACGAGCATCATCATCATCCATGCAGGAGATGCTTTTCTTCTACCATTTAATGCATGAGATACCTTGCTTAAGTTCATTTAACAAATGGTTGGTTCACGATTCTTTTCCTCTTTGGGTTTTTAAATAGATACTGATTTTCTAACAAACAAGCAAGGGATCATTTCAATGCATTTGTCATCTTTCATCCTATACAAGTTGTACCCGGAATTATATAATAGAGGGTTGACAAAATTCAAACTAAACAAGTAATGGAATTAAGCTACATTTCATATTTGTGGAATAAATGGAACATTCGAGGTTTTGTCATATTGAGCCTCTTGCTTCAAGTCTTTCTTCATTTTTTTTCACCCCTTAGAAAGAAAATAACGACCAACCGCCTCCCTTTCCTCTTGTGGATGGCCTATCTAATGGCTAATTGGGTAACTACATTTGCGATCGGGCTCATCTCTCATAACCCAAGCAACAAGTCCAATGGTGCAACTGAAGTAGATACGGCATTTCGAGCATTTTGGACCTCATTTCTCTTGTTACATCTTGGTGGTTCGGACAACATCACTGCCTTTTCTTTGGAGGATAATACGCTTTGGCGACGGCACCTGTTCAGTCTCACCTTCCAGGTCGGTGCTGTCATCCATGTCTTCGTGCATATAATTCCCTACAATAGGTCGCTAGTGTTACCAACAATGCTGGTTTTTCTTGCTGGGGTCATAAAAACTGTGGAGAAGATACTGGCACTTAATCTCTCGAGCCTCCCAAGGTTTAAGGAATGGGTGCTCTCACAACAAGATTCTCTTGACGATACAGATAACAACTCCATTGTTGAATTCGTTGATCTGTTGGATGGATATTCTCGAGATGAAGAAAATGCAAAACTTGCCGAGAGCACTGTGGTGAAGCATGCTTACTACTTCTTTCAAATCTCTAAGGTTTTCCTTACAGATCTCATCTTCACACGTAGACAACGTCAAATAAGCCAAGAATATTTCCGTGCAGTTTCTGCTATGGATGCATTAAGGGTGATATCAGTTGAACTCCATTTCATTTATGAGGTGCTCCACACAAAAGCATTGGTAATACGTACCAAGTGGAGCTACATTTTCCGCTTCATAGCCTTCACTAACATTGTGATGGCTTTGGTCCTGTTCAATCGCTTGAAGGAGCAACAACTTCTTAAACTTGATGTGAAAATTACTTATATCCTTCTTTTCGGAGGAATTACTCTTGATGTGATAGCTATGCTCATGCTCGTTTTCTCTGACTGGACTGTTGCTGGAGTCAAGTGGTACAAAATAGGATCGTACAACCTAGATTCATTTCTCTACAACTTGGTATCCGCCGCATATGACCTAAGGAAGCCTCAATTTCCCACATGCGAAGTAAAGCCTAACGACAAGGTTACTTATGTGGTCTTAGATACACCATTATTATTTCGAAGGTGGTCAGAATCCATTTCTGCTTGCAATCTTTTATCTGAGAGTTTGAAAGAGAGTCCAAGAAAGATGTATAAGCGCAATTGGCACTGGGGAAACATCACCTTTTCTAATATCTGCAGTTTTGCACTTTATATGACCGAGAAGGTCATCTCCAATTTCCATCAAGCTGTTGATACAATCACTAGAAGCTATGGTCCAAGGAGCATGGATGGGAAAAGATTGATGATTGCGAACACAAAGTATGTGTCAACGAATCCATTTATTATGAGGTTATGGATCTTTATCTTTAAGGAGGTGAGACGTAAATTTGAGGACATGGGTAGAAATGATCTAATGAAGGATGAGGATGCAATTAATACAAAGAAGATATATGCGGCTAGAGGTGATCTATTTCTTAGTACTGTCCTGTCGAAGAACAATGACCCCAATTTTAAATTTAGTTTGTGGGGCTTTTCTGATTATGAGGACAGTATTATAACATGGCATATTGCTACCGAAATCCTGTATAACATAGAGAACCCCACAACCGAAAAAGAAGAAAAGGAATTCAGCAAGATCCTCTCTGACTACATGTTATATCTTTTACTTAATCAACCTAACTTGGTATCTGCCGTGGCCGGCATTGCCCAAATTACATTGGCGAGGACGTTGTGGGAGCTACAGGGCTGCATCACTGCTTCTACCAAGAATGTGGAGAGCTTATGCAAGGAAATTTTCAAACGACCGGCCAAAACTGAACCTACGAAATCGTTACTCGACGGGGGGATCTTTTGGGCCCGACATATAGAAGAAAAGTTCAAGGAAAGGAAGTGGGAGGTGATGAGCGGGGTGTGGGTCGAGATGCTATCATATGCAGCAATTCATATCAAGGGAGAGACGCATGTGGAGGTGCTGAGCAGAGGTGGAGAGCTTCTTGCCTTTGTTTGGCTGTTGATGATTCATTTTGGTTGTTTCTACAGACCTGAATGGGGCCCGTATTATGGTTACAGGCATTAGTAATTCAATTAATTCATATTTCTTATATGTTTACCAATAAAATCGGTGTATATTTTCATTATATTTTTATGATGGAAGCTATCTTTCGAAAGCTGTAGAATATTATATTCACACGGTTTAGTACACCGTGCAATTTTGTATTTTCCGTTTTCTGTTTACGTGTAATCCCTGTGCGAATATAGTGGATGGTGCACGATGGATGAAGAATTGCATCAAGATATTGAAGCAAAGCGAAGCAAAGAAGCGCTGTCCGGTCAGAACAGGATAGAAAGAATGATTATAATAGATATAATAACGAAAATCAAGAAGGAGAAGATGATGGAATAGTGAAGGAATAGTCGAAGTACAATTCTTCAAATTGATTGTAACTGAATCGATTTCCTTCGTTGCAAGATTTCCTGCAGTTTTGTCGATAGGGTAGCTTCAACTTTCCAGTTATAACCATCAGAAAGAATCAATTTACCATCAAGTGATGCGGTTAAAGTCGAAAAGGTTATCAATATGAAAAATATAGTCAAAATTGAAAATATATTTTTGTTTATCTTTGCAACGTCGCACTTGACTTGCACAGCACGCATATAATAATAAGCTGTAGCTTATTCATCATCCCCATAGTATTATCTCTTTAGGTCCTAAGCAAGACCTTAAAAGGCTTTGACAGCCTGGAAAAAAATAAAATTAGACAACCTGCAGGTTTACCCGCCACATACCCCCATCGGGGTGTAGGGAAGCCACCTTGGATCCAAACGGGCTTCCCCGGTGAAACATCCGAGCGCACAGCGCAGGAAATGAAGGGGATGCCCCGAAAGGGGCACTGTGGCGCCGCCAAAAGGGTAAAAAAAAAAACTTCAAAAGTGCTCCCAATTCATGTAACTTAACTTCTTTCTTTTTTTTCTTTTTTTGATCACCTATGTAACTTATATCGAAGACAGACTATGAAAATAATCTCAAGGACATCTATTTGACTTATAATTAAAGTAAAATGAAAGCAGAAACAATAATATCATATCTATTTCATAAGTTGACCGATTATAATTTGCAATATCTTACTCCATTAAATGAATAAATTTCACATAAGTTAAAATATTATGATAGAAAAATTATTTAAAAATTTTATGTGTCTCCATGTTATTTATAATTTGAAGTATAGCTATTTGGTTAAGTGAATAATGACTAATGAACTTAATATGGAAGTTCTCAATGGAAAATTTTGGCTAATACAAAATAAAAAAAGTTATTATATATACGTATATTATTATATTAAAAGGGAAAAAAAGACAATCTTGAAAGGGATATTGTTTTCAAAAAGTTAGTTAAATTTAAACGATTGCTTAAAATATACAAGAATGCATGATTTTACATTTAGAAACAAATTTTTAGCATGTTAATGAACCATATATTTCGAAAAGAAGGAAATGTCTCAAAAAGTTCTAAACATTTTATATTTGTGTCAATTTAATCCTAAACATTTTTATCGGTACCAATTTAATCCTAAAACTTTTCATTTAGTGCCATTTCAGTTCTTTTCGACTAATTTTAGCTGGATTTTTTTGGGCGCTGATTGGCTGACGTGGCATAATCAGCGTTGATGTGGATAACTTTTAATAATATTTTAATATTTTTTTCGATTTTTCTTTTCTTTTTTTCCTTTCTCTTCCTCCTTCCTCTAGTCGGTCACCGGACCTCGGCAAGCGACCCGCAGGCGACAAAATGGCGAGGTCAAGGTCAACCTCGCCACCCTCGGCGAGCCTCGCCAATGGCCATGAAGCTCATCGGCCATCGCCTCTAGCCAAGCCGAGGTCCAACAACTGGCTAGAGGAAGGAGGAGAATGAAAAAGAAAAAGAAAAAGAAAATGACAAATAAAATAAATAAAATAATTCAAAAGTATATTAAAATATTATTAAAAGGTATGTACGTCAATATCGACCATGTCAAGTTAGCTAACTAGTGCCCAGTCAGCAAAATCCAGTTAAAATTAGCCGAAAGGACTAAATTTGCCCAAATCAAAATGTTTAAGATTAAATTGGCACCAATAAAAGGTTTAGAACTAAATTAACATAATTACAAAAAAATTATGACTTTTTTGACACTTTTCCCCAAAAAGAAGCAAGTGGTATACAACAATACTTACGAAAATAATGCTTCCACCAGGCACTGGTTCTCTTCTAAATTCCTTCAGCATCCCTTAATTTATTATGGCCACACCAAGTGACATGGAAGAATCATTGGGCAACAGCCGTTTAAATTTCAAAAGGGTAGCCAAGAAGGAAAATGAGATCAAGATCTAGATGGCACAAAACTAGCCATAGAGATCTCCATGATACTGTGAAGTACCCCCATCCACTTATTACATCATAAATGACATCATTTTTGTACTGCGAAAGAAAAGTTTAATGTCCTAACAATTTACCTTGAGTATGCTCCATACTTCATTCTTTAATGCATACTGGCCAACCTAAAATCCGATTGAGGAAAAGCCCGAGAAATCCATCTTTCGAAAGTCAATTGGTGAATTCCCCAATAAAAGTTCCTCTGTCCAATTTAAGGAAACTTAGGGCGCGTTTGGTAACATTTCTATTTAAAAATTATTCCAGAAAACATAAATAGAAAAAAGTGTTTCCATTCCGAGAACAATTTTTGAACACAAAAACGCATTTGCTTAACTTGTTCCGGGAATTAAAAGTGAACAAAACACGTTTGGTAAATTTGTATAATTTTTTTATTTTCTTTTTTTTTATTTTCTTATTCATTTTCCTTTTTTTCTTTTTTCTTTTTCTTTTTTTTTTTTCTTTTTCTTTTTCTTTTTTCTTTTTCTTCTTTTGGCCAATCGCGGCCTCGGCCATGGCCGGCGACCGGCCGACAAGGGCCGGCGTCGCCCGGCCACGGCGAGGCTCGCCGCCACCGGGTGAGCTCGCCCGGCCGGCGCGCGAGGTCGGCCTCGCCTTGGCTTGGCGAGCTCAAGCTCGCCCGGATCCGACGAGGCCCGACTCCGACGGTGGCCCGACGACGCCGAGCCTCGCCGACCACTGGGCGAGCTCGGCCTCGCCGATCTGGCGAGCTCAAGCTCGCCCGCCAAGGCGAGGCCGAGCTTCGCTAGGGGCTGTCGACGCTCCGGCGAGGTCACCAGCCCTCGCCGGCCCTCGACGGCCAGTCGCCGACCCTGGCTGAGGCCGGCAACCGGCCAAAGAAAAAAAGAGAAAAGAAAATATAAAGTGTTTCTAAATTTTGTTCCAGAAACAAGAAACAACTTTTTTTTGTTTCTTGTTTCTATTCCGATGTGTTTCTGGGAAAAAAAATAATTTTGGAACAAAAACGCAAACAAACGCGTTTCCCGGAACAAAAAAACAAAAAAAGTGTTTAGAAACAGAAAAAAGAAATAAAAACAAACGCAGCCTTAGTTGTCCAAATTCTTCCATCTTTCCAACGGTAATGTGGAATCTTTGAAAACTATGTTAGGCTAGATGGAGCGCTTGAACATTTCGTTTCCTCTGTGACAGTAAAAACTAATCAATGAGTTGGAGTTCCTCTTCTTTGTATAACAATCACATTTCACAGAGAAAAGAAACGCCTCAAAAGAAAGATACTTGGCAAAAAACAGAATATGTGTTGATGGCTGTCGCTTTGCTTTATTTCCAGGATCTGTTATAGCATTTTCATGGATGATTTTCTTTCCAAGATTTCTTACTTGATCATGCATCATGTAACACCTCATCAATTAGAAACTTTATCATGGACATTCTCTTGAGGACATAGCTAACACACTCTTGGAGAAAATGCACAATTTTTCCACATGTGAATTGCCTTGTAATGAAAAAGCAAACAATATCTAGAAAGATTTGTCATCAGTCATTACTTTAAGGCATCAAAACTGCTTTCCTGTGACATCCTTGTGAGGAATTTTACTAAATTTGTCGTCTCTTATCATATCTCCTTCCTTTTCCGACAAAGGAACCCACAAGCCAAAGTCTTCCAGTCATGGAGGCAACAACTCTTGAAAGGATGTGGTAGTCATCTAAAGGAGATTTTCTTGAAGGCATGCCTGCTGCCGCAACCCATGATCGAAACTCATTTTCTCCATTTTGTAATCTAAAACATCATCCGTTAACTCTTTATCATGCAAAACACTTTTATTCCTAGTCGTAATAATAACTCCAGAGCCTAAACCACAAGGTACACATGCTAACTAACTTCTTCACTTGTCTACATAATCAAGAATAATGAGGACTTCTTTTTGTGGAGTGTTTCTCCAATCCTCCACTCTCCATAACCAACATCATCAATGTTCCGCGGAAGAATTAACAATATCCGATGATAACATTTTTTGCAACTTAACTATTCATTCATCTCTTGATGATTTTTTCTTGGATGTTTTCAAGGAAACTATTACACGTTCCAAAGTGAGATAATAGTTTATTGAGGACGACCTTGGCAAGAGTTGTTTTTCTTGTGCCTCCCATTCCATGAGCTACAGCCAGCCAAAAACAACTTGCTTCGAAATCTAATAACTTTCTTGTATCTGCCACTCCGTCATCCATTCCAACTAAATGTTTAACCACAGACTTGTGTATTGTCTTTGGCTTTTTCAAAACCACCCTAATGACCAATTTGATTAGTCCTCCTTGGCTATCACAATTAATTGCAAATCAATTTTAGTGAGAAAAGATCATAATACATCCGTTCATGTTTGTACTCACTTTATTTACTATTCCTTTTCCAAGTAAAAGACCAGGGATTAAAAAAATGTTAAAAAAGTAAAAGCCAAGCAAAACAAGAGAACTTCACAGATATTAAACAATAGAAATCTTGATTATTGCAATTTTTTTCCTACAAGTAAAGCTTCTTATCAAGAACATGTTCCATGAAAAAGAAAAAGGTGAGGAGCTTATCGTCATCCTTTATTAGGTTCCATCTCTTGAGTTCATCAACTTCTTGAAGAGCCTTTCGACAAGCCTCCACATCGACAATGCTCAACTTCTGCTCTTGCTCCAACTTCAATATAGCATCACGGTAGAATGGACTTTTAAGCTTGACATCCTCGGTTTCCAAATCATAGAAAATGGGAAGAATCTCTTTCTTCCCCTTCGATTTAGAAGTTTGTTGTACCATGACCGTGAGCTCGCAGAGGCATCAATGACTAGAAACTATGTAGATAATGCAGTTCTCTATTACACAGTGAAGCTGTCTTTCATTTTTTTTGCCAACTTGGAGTTCATCGTCATCTCTAAAAACACGGAACCCGACATCCACCCAAGCCATGGTAGAGGCAGTCAATGAATCCATGGCGAGAATCCGATCCTCTAAAACTCAAAAACACTCGGTAATCGTCTCCGAACACATCGTTGCTATTCATTTTGGCCTCTAAGTTTGCATAGATCGGCCTCTGAATGCATCCTACGCCATCACTGCTTATCATTTGTTTGGCAGCTTATGTAATATACTGTCTTACAAATATTCGCCATGTTAGCGATTGATGAAGGTATTACCTTAACTATATGTAATGATAATACTCAAAGAAGAGTGGTTTGACAACTTGATATAATCCACTCTTCCAGTGTGTCACAGTGCAGATACCGCACACTAGGGTGGAAGATAACAGCAGAGTGGATTATAATATTGATTACTTCAGATAAAACGAGGCGGGCAGGAGAGGGCGAAAGCAGAACATTTATAGTTCTTTTCTTGAAATGGCCAAGTTGCTTGGCCATATGTCCTAGCTTTGGAAGTAAATGTGGGCCTTATATGAATAAAAAAGTCAAGCGACGAGAACCCCCATGGCCAGCCTTAAAGTAAGTTGAAATTAGGAAGAGTCCCACATCGACTAATATACATGCATCTTAGTTTATATTGTCCAAGTAGGATACAGACGGCTTCTTCTTAAGAGACATCCCATAAAATGGAAATGATATAGAGAAGATTAATATGGCCCCATGGTCCAGCGCAAGATGACACGCACAAATCAAGAAATGGTGAAATGATATACTCTCTAATTATAATTGTGAAAATTTTTGAATCCATACTAGGAATAGTAATACAAATATCAAAAGTGTTGCATAACTAGGATTGATCTCATGTTTAATGTGTTGAGGTGACTTCTACTTTTTTATTTTTTTTACTTATTTTTATATTTTGCAATACCTATGTCTTGAACATCATTTTACACAATACTCACAAAACCTTTCAAAATACATAAAGTGTTGTCGCTTTTTATTAAGAAAAAGGGCTAATACCCTGAAAAACCCCAAACTGGTATACTTATGACAAATTTACCCCAAACTATTTTTTTTCGACCATGAAAAACTCCAAACCCAGAAATCTGGACAAATTTACCTTGACCGACTATAAAAAACCCTAAACCTAGACATTTACGACAAATTTACCCCAAACTAATTTATTCGACTAAAAAAAACCCTAAACCCAAATTTGTGACAAATATACTCTCTAAAAATTTGATTAATATCACAAAAAAATCACAAAATTGTAAACTGCACAAACGGAAAGATAAAATCCTAAATTGGATACCTGCTTAACTGTTACGTGTCGTTTAACTTAATAATTTGAGAATAAAATTTAACGAAAACTAACGTAGGGTAAATTTATCACAAATGTACCAGTTTGGGGTAAATTTGTTAAAAGTATACCAGTTTGGGATTTTTTGTGATCAAAAAAATAGTTTGGGGTAAATTTATCACAAGTGTACCAGTTTGGGATTTTTCAGGTATTAACCCTAAGAAAAAACGAAACTATTTTTGCAATTGATTCTAGAATTAATACAAATTTTTCAGCCTGGTTCCACAAAACCCAAAGTGGAGGAGGAGGCATGGAGGCTTCTCTGTCTCTCCCGTTCCGCTCTGTCCGACCGCGCCTCCACCGAGCTCCGGCCACCGCGAGCTTCGTCACCTGCGGGTTGCGCAACAGTACGAGGAGGCCGCTGTGGAGGTCGGACGTGTTGTCCACGGAGGCCATACGCGCCGTCCAGTCCCTCAAGCTGGCCAAATCCACTCCTCGGTTGAACCACGTCCTGAGCACGACCCTCGCCCGGCTCTTGAAATCCGATCTCTTGAACACCTTCGCGGAGCTCAAGAGGCAGAACGAAGTCGATTTGGCCCTCAAGGTATCGCCTTTTTCGCGCCCGTGGTTCTGGGTCTTTGTTTTCTTTGCTTTTCTTGTTGGTTGTCGAATTCTCTTTGTAACTTTGGTGTGTGATGTGAAAAATCTCTGCCCTTCCACATAGGAATTGAAAGTTTAGAAGGCCATATGGGGTGTCTCTGGTTCTTGGGTCTTTTTTTTCTTTGCATGTCCGTTTTCCAAAAGGCCATTTTGATTGTAGCGGATGCTTTAACTGGTATGAGCAGAGCAAGTGATCTGGGTAATTGAGTGTTGCTCTGAAGTTTGGTGAATTCGTTTTTTGTATTGGTTATCGGCGATTCAACTGGTGCATTGACCTAGTGAGTGGCATGGTTGAATTGTAGAAAATGGGTTGAGTGTTGACTGATGAGATTGGCTTACCTTGCAACAATGATTCTTGTAGGCTTTTCTGGCCGTATTGATTTTATCCATGTTTAGGATTTTCTGAGTTCGGGTTTGGGTATTCTTTTCAATCTTTTACATTAGGCATTCACAAAGAAAGGAGAATATAACTGTGCAGATTAGTTTTAAATTAAAGCATAATAATAATAATAACAACAACAACAACAACAACATTGGGCAGACATGCAGGTTTTGCATGTTTCATCAAGGGAAACAACGTTGGGCATATTCAAACTACCGTCATCATAAGTATATTGAGAAGAAAGAGAAACAAAGTAATGCCCTCGCTATATACATACGGGTGGTGTGAATTCGGATGCACTATTTCAATATCTCCATTTTACTGTTCTCATTCCATCTAAAAAGATTCCAGCTATAGGTCTTCGAGTACGTGTGCAAGGAGGAATGGTACGGAACTGATTTTGCATTGCGTTGCGACGTGATCCAACTATTGGGAGAGAACAAAATGGTTGCTCTTGCTGAAGTTGTTTTCTCCGGACTGCTGAAAGAAGGGGTTGAACTTGACGCAAGGGCTTATGCGGAGATGATCGGAGCATATCTAAGGTCAGACATGATTGAAAAGGCAATGCAGACTTATGAGAAGATGAAAGCAGCTGGCTGTACGCCAAACGAATTTACCCTGATGATTCTCATAAGAAATCTAGAGAAGGCTGGAGAAAAAGATCTGGTAGAGTTCGTGAAGAGAGATTGTGTTGAATATTTGGATTCTCCTAAGAAGTTCCTAGAAGAAGTCGAAAGAAAATATGTAGGAATTCACTCTTCCATACTCATTCTAGCATTATGTTCTCTATATGGCTTTCTTTATGCATGGGCTTCTATCTGATCCTTCTTGTCTTTTGTAGCTTTGGAATTATCTTTTGATACAAGTGCTCATGTCTCTTGGATGTTATCTGGATATGAATTTTCTTTAATGCTAGTCATCATTGCTCAAAAATGAATGTTTGATGCAACATGAACTAGAGCTTTATACTCTTGGCTTGTTCAAGTAGGAGTTTAGGACATGCTACCCCTAACCACAGTACTTTCTGGTCGGTGGTCCAATTTGTCTTTTGCTGTCATGTTCTACATATACACTAAGAATGCATTCCTTCTTTTCATCAATAGTTGCTTATAATAAATTTTTGGGATTTTTGAAGTAATTTTGTTGTTTGAGTCCAGTGTTCCATTCACTGTTCAAACCTCTGGTGGCTGGGAGAAGTATTATTGCAGCGACTCTAGCTTTTACTGTCCTTTCGCTTTCTTGATTCTTGAACTTTACTTCTGACATTTCTTCACTTGAAACTTGACCTCTTAAGATGAAGTTCTTAACTTCTGTTCTTCTTCTTTTACAGCCAAAGAGGAGATCGTTTGATCTTGTTTAAGGACTTACAGCTGTGCAAGCATGGGCAGCTAGAAGTTCTGCTCCAGCAATGATAAGACGCACCAGTTTTGCTGACTTCTATCAAAATCATTGCATGTGGTTTGCAGTAGGATCTTGAATTTTTTATTGAAATAGAAACACGGGTAATCGCTGTCAAAATTCCATGCCCGTTGGTGCGTAGGTAGGTCTCTAATCCAGAGGAGGTTAGGCCGGTTGAAGCAGATTCCGAGTGTTTATAGCAGGTGCTGTTGGCATCTTTTCTCACGCCAGTGTTGCAGAGTCACTGTTGCTTAGGTTATATGGAACAGGTTTTTTAATTAATCAGAAAGCTTCATTGTTATGGTCACAAGTTGCTTCTAGTTGAGTTCTTCTTGATAGATCAGTCGATAGGCATTATTGTTGATAATCCTGAGTGTAGCGTTATTTGTCTATCCGTCATTGTGAATTTTATCGTCATTTAATGATGCTCCAATGCATTTGATCCTCTGTACTAGAATAATTTTATGATGAGACTACATTGTTGTCCTTTCTTCTAACATAATGGGCTAACTATTAGTGCAAGAAAAGGCTGCAAATTCGTCAAATTTAGCTTGGGGCAAAAGAGATCATTTAGCATATGTATCTTTGAAAAGCTCTTTCCTTTTTCCCAGATGAGAAGTAATGGATGATGTGGAACATGGCGTTTCTGCTAGTTACTTGCTCAAGAAACAGATACAATCCATGCCCCGATTATTGACCACATTTACCACCTGAGTAGAGTAGCTACACAGAGTATATTACAGATGGATTGGTAGTTACTTCTTGCATGGTAATAATTCGAGGGATAGCAACATTACTTCAACTTAATAGGTCGTAAGTTTTTTCCTAAATGTAAAATAACTAGTCATATTAAGAAATGAAAGTCTGATAACGAGTACCCCAAGGGACTATCTAAGGAAACTTTATAGTTTGGACGCACCTATTGTCTCATGTCATGTGTAATTACTGTTTTGAAAAGCGCATTATTCCTCATGTAGTATGTTTAACTAGTGCAAAGAGGACACTCGTCAACAGGAAGCACTTTAGGAAATCACTCTGCATACCCTAAACACAAAAAAGGAATCAAGAACCCACTTTATATCACGGTAAGGTCACATAAACTCATCAAGCCGGAAAAGGAGGGTAAAACAAATTTATCTTCACATATGCATTCCTTTCTTGTAGCTCCCATGAACAGTTATATCTACATGTCTACAAATATAAGAAGGACCAGTATGAACACTACAAAACAAGAACATCCAATTGACACAGAAGCTAGCAAAAAGAACTACTCTGTAAGATAATCAAACACTGCAAGAATTTGGAGGGGGAAAAGGCACATAAAATAGGAAAAGAAGTTGAGGGAAAAAAATCATCATCCCTTCAAAGAGCACAATGCAACCGTACTCTCTTCAGCTAGCCAAGTGACTGGGTGAGCTATTGAACATACTGTGCCACATGAATGCTCTAGAAAGCACCATCTCCAACTCTAAGTGAGTCCAGTTTTCCGTAGGAAGATGTTGAAGAAACATAACCATTTCTTGGAATTCAAGCTTCTGAAGTTTATCTGACCACTGAACACAGCACAGGGAACAATGCAATAGTGATCATTCCAAATGTCATGACTTCAACAACGAAATATATCTGAAGAAAACTGTAATGCAGAGATCAACTGGCAGGCAAGTTTGAGAGCCATGAAAATATCAACTTTTTCAGTTTCACTTTACTTGCTTTAGACAAAAATAACAGAAATAAAAAGGTTTATAACGCTGTCAAAACATAGGAAAACAGAAGTTGCGCACCAAGAATTGAAGATTTATATCACTCAACGTATGGAAAAGCTTCAAAAGAGAAAAAAAATTCCTAGACAGCTTCAATCATGGAATTTGAGCAACCACCGCGAATATCAATTCCACAATGAGTTGGATGTTGGTTGATCAAATGCAAATTGAGGGATTCATAGAGAAAGATCCACTTTAACTGGCTGGCATTCAGCACTATCTACAACTACAAGAAACCTGAAAGATATTTCTACATCACTACCCTTGACATATATACCCAGTTATCCATCCCCTGAACCGGCTGAAAGAGGGCATCGGCATAACAAATGGAGAACTCAATCAGTTTCCAACCTAAAGCTCATGGGAGTGAGATCACCCTCAGAAAGGTTCCTGCAGTCTATCAAAAATGCTCTTGGTTCTCACATCATGTTAGACTATATTCGTGGGAGAAGGCTTGAGCTAGATATTGCGGTAAGTCACAATGGAATGGGCTGGAGTAATTGTTCAAAACTTAAATACGTAACAGATCAAGATGTTCCTGAGAAGCAACATCTTTCAGGTTTTTTTTTCTGTTCTGAGATCCCATATGATAGGTGGCGTCCTTCATGTAAAGGAAAATCAGCGAACATACTAGGAAGTTAACCAAATGTCAAGTAGTTAAGGAAAAAAACTCTTATTCACAGGCCAAAGACGTATAAAGGAATCAAATTCATAACTGCTTTCCTAAAAACAATTTGAACATGTAGAAAAGTTAACTAAATTGTTCTGTAAAGTAGTTGGAGTGGTAGTCTCTCATACCGTCAGCAAAAACTAGCAAATATATAGACAAGAAAGTCTGGCAATGCATCTCCTTCTGCTAGATATGTGTCCCACAAGCGACTGACGAGATGGAAAGGGATCTGATAAGAAGAATTAGATTAGAAGCTTCATGCCTGAATTATTGAATCTATAGGAAAAAAATAGAAAAATCACAATTACACAGGCACCTTTAGTTCAAGAGAAGTAAAAGAAGTGAAGACTTAAGAGAAGCTCAAGTAACAACAGACCTCACGTATTAAGAGACAATTAAACCAGCGAAAAGCGAATTGCAGAAATTCCAGGCCTTGCTCCTCCATGTGTCTTGACACAGGTTCTGGTCCAATTTAAAGAATGAGAAGTTTAAATAATAGCAAATAATTCCAAAATTGCAATGAAAACTAACACACGGATGAATGGGGTAATCGGACATCTTAGCATCAATGAAAGAGTGGCATAATCTGAAAATGGCATGGTAGTTGAATGCACCATTTCTTCTTATGCAAACAACTATGCTATGCACATCCAGAAATCCAACCCAGTCAATATGGTCGGTCATGTAGATCTGAGTACAAATTTCAGAAAGGGCTCCATGCTGTCCCATTAGATATGAAATTACGATGTATGCAGCAATTAGTACAGAAAAATGAGAATGGCACCACATATCTTGCTTTCACATATCACATGCGGTGGTCACAGTCACAGGTGCTTATGAAGCTGAGACATTCTTGTTTTTAAAAGTATGCATGTTTCTTAAAAGACAATTTTGTCGTTAAGAGTTGTTTTCGTGTATATGAAGTGAAACCAAGGTATTCTCAGAAAGGAAATTGTAGTGTATCTTCAGTTCAAGTCCATTGCTGCTACTAAATTTACCAATTGACAGCACCCTAATCAACATACGTGTAGACCTGTGTAAAGCTGCTAAACATTATATTTAGAAAGATTTAAGACATCTGTCAGGGCACCCTCAACACACTCCCAGAAAATTAAGTCAAACCACAAGTAGACATATCCGTCTCAATAAACTATAATCAGTAATGTTGCGGTACTGAAATTTTGCATACATGTCCATTATCAACTCAAAAAACTCGTGACTAAGGCTTACCATCAATGCGCCTGACCAATTCCTTCAGCTTAAAGACAAGCCGTTGGATTCCTGGTTGAGCAAATGTATAATGGTCTTGCATACCATCTAACAACTTTGTCAAACACCAATAGCAGTCTGCCTCTAGGTAAGAGATCTTCTCAGGAGACAAATCAGATAGTGACCAATTATCCACACTTCCTTCTAAGTATTCTGACAAAAAGATCACTAGAAATGGCGTGACTAGATCGTTTATTCCTTGAACATACCCACTAGCTGGATGACGGATGGCCCTGGATTTGCATTAGAAGAAAGATCAACAAACTCATACTGAAATCCATCTAGACTCTTCAGATACTAGAGCATTACAAATGTATAAAAATGAACTGGCAGAGACATAGCTTGCAGAACTTAGGAATTCAAGAGGCTAAAAATTTCATGGATTTAGTAATCAACCAGCAGAATCCCTACGGAGAGATTAAGTTGACCAGGAGAAGGCATCTAGTGGTGTTCCTTCCAAAAGTGTCATAACATCTACATGTCCTCAGGGAAGACATGGAGCAAAGAGAGTGAAGATGGAACCTCAGTCGAGCAGCTTCAACAGTTCAACTTGGTCCTAATGACATTCACAAACTGCACAACTACCTCATAGTTCAACGGTTCTTCCTAACAACCATATTTAAAACCCACCACATAAGAACCATCATTTAAATCCCTGTACGAAATCTCCTTGATGAACCAGAGAGCTCCCGGTTTTAGTTCTTACACTTCATAATGGCCACAGTTTTGTTTAGCCCAGTGAAGGGAAAGGTTTATACAATAGGAAAATGTCTAATGAAGATCATTTTAGGTTGTGACTAATTTCAGCAATGTATGGTTTGTTGCTATTATAGATCCTCATGAGACCCTATGAGATAATGCATGAGACCATCGATTCAGGTTGGTACAGACAGCTTCGCCTGTGACAAGAAGATATTACAGACTTCTTCCATCAATACTTTAACTGTAAAATTAAACACTTTTATATAGGCAGCACATGAAGTTATGACAAAATAATTGAATAGAAAATACTGGTATCATATCAAGACAAATAATTAGCAGCCCTTAGTGCCCTATCAATGAATCTTTTGGTTAATCAATAAAAATGTTCCCAGCAAGAAAAAGCATCAAAGTTCATATATAGAAGGCCCTTTGATCAATATGAAAGAAGGAAAAATTGTGACACATCCTAAAACTTTCTAAATAATAAAAGTCATTCCATTTTTCCTAAACCTTCTGTCTTCAGTGTGATATGAAAAAATGGGATGAGTAGTAGTCATTACCACCAACAAAAACACTGCCTTTTTGCCCTATCTAAGAAGTCAAGCGGCCATTCAATTGTGGATGCTAGACGCCATAAATACTAGCCTCCTCTTTGAAGCAAAAGATATCTTGGTGCTATGTCAGAAAAATAGAGGAACACGATGAGCATGAGGATGACATGTTAGAACAGCAAATGGTGTCATCGTTGCACATTCTACTCTCCCTCCACCTGTTGGATTAAGCTTTTGAGTTACACATTCAAGCACTCTGTCAAATGGTAGCTTCAGACTACTCTAAATTCCATTTCACCCTCATCTGTGCTTCAGGTAAGCAAGGTTTTCAGTTTTCATATATTGTGATTAAAGTGTTGATCGGCATGTACAAAGAAGATTATCTGACCATGTATACAGGATGCGCTCCATGGACTTCTGTACTTGGGCTTGCTGAAAGAAAGAAACATCAGGTACAGTTCTTGGGCAATCCACAGCAATCTAATCAAAGTATACAAAAGTTGTGAGAAGCAGAATATGAGAAAATTAGTTCAATCATAGACATGGCCATATATAACAAAATATACCTGGCGAAGCATGCTGATCTCTTCATCTGTACGTTCAGTATCTGGAATGTCATAGAACTGGGCGACACAGTCAAGATACTCAAGGCGTTTCCTTCTCAGGACTCCCTCCCTTCTATCTGAATTAGTTGGTGCATATCCCTGTGGTCAGTCCATATTTAATTTTCACACTATGAATAAACTTAGTCAAACCAAATCATATTAATGAATTCCAATCCAGTGAACTGCTAAACCAGATTTATGGATCTTCATGCATGATCTACAATATGAACTGACATGGAGAGAGCATTTGGTTAAAAATTGTTGCTACCGTCCTCATTCTCTAAGTCTTTACGTATGTGCCAGCACTTGCTCTGCATTTAGATAAAAGAAATGGCTGTCCAGTTCATTCTTCTTTTCTTTGAAAGATTTTAAAGGAAATGAATCAAAAGGCTTTTGAAAATTTTGAAATTCCTATAATGGTTCTGAAGGAGAAATGGTTGTCAGGCCTTTTTAGTGGTTTTCAGTTAGCACCCTTTCTAGTACCCAAACTTCTCTGAACTTTCAAGATCTTACTGTAATTAATTTTGTACAACAGATGTAACCCCTTAGGCAGCCATTAATGAATTCCTCAGTTAGCAGAAAAGAGTATAACAATGTTGCTATTTGCCCTCAGCCTGTAGACCATTACATCTACAATGGTATTGGGCAAAACCAAATCTCGTTGTTCATCCCCATTAGTATTAAACCTACTAGTATTGTTTAGCTAAATCCTACTGTGAGCTTAAATTGTACTGGCATGAGAAAATGGGACATTTACTATCAAAAGAATCCTAACTCATGAAGATTGTATTAGCAGATTACTTTTATTATTTGGGCAAGAAAAGGAAGAGAAGGAGGGTTTTAGTGGCTCTGTGCCACCACCAAATTATGATTACATGGTAATATTCTATCAACCATAATATGAACGAGGCACTCCAAAAATATAACTCTTAAATGAAACCCAATAAGCCCGCAGAAGGAAACATTATTACAGCGACATGCCAGGCAGGTAGGACAATCACATTATGATAAGTTGAAGGTCAAAATCAATTCCATATAAATGACACTGAAAGCTTCAGTTTGAGATAGTAAAAGAGTGTATGGCAAAAACGTAAGACTCAGAGGACAAGATATTTGTGCCTCTAGTGGACTGCATTGAACCACCAGATGCCTCTCTATATTTATAGAGGTTGGACCACAAACGAACTGACTAATATAAACGAATTACACCTCATATAGCAATAAGCACACTGAGAATGATTATAAATACACCTTTATAGAATCAAAATCTAATGTGGCAGCCACCAATAGAAACCTTAATTGAAAAAATGCGTGTTCCAGTAAGAAATTCTTTCAACAACTGAATGTGGCTCCATTTTATTTTTTTTTAACTTTGTATGTCAACAAAAGAGATATTGCTAACTTTTGAAGGCTCAGTTGGGGATATAAATGTGCTAACTCTACTTCCCAAAGTAACAGCTTTAGCTTACCAGGAGGAGTTTCCAAACCGTAGGGCGCATATATGGTGGTACTCCACTCCATGCCAACTCTCGCAACCTTTCTACACAATGTCATCATCACAGAAATACGATTAAAGGACCAAGTTTAATCATAAGGAACCTCTGCTGCACTCAGTGTGCAATAACAAAAGAACCTCTATTAATGAAAAGATCAAGAAAAAAAAATGCACAAGGCTCCATTTAACCAATGCTTAAAATCTTTCATGAACCCTATATAAGTGAGAACAAGCCTTGTCACTTTTACCCTTGTTTCTGCATCAAACTTACCAGTACTACTAATTCAGCAAAAAGCAGCTGGCATACAAGGCAAAGCCTAGGAAAATACAATGTAAAGAGGCCCCTAAAAGGTCAAAAATTGGACACAGGTGCATGGATGACTGCAATATCAGGAAACCAGATTAAAAGGGGTAAGTTAAGCCTATTTATTTGACGAATTTCGGACTAAGCAAAAGCAATGTGAGTGACTAAAAGCAAAAAAGAATTACCACGGAGTTAGCTTGGTAGTGTAATACATAACTACCTGCCTGTAATTTACTAACAAGAAAAGCCCATTTAATCATTTATGAGATCGAGACTATATATCGTTCTCAAGGTTACTAGAAGAAAGAGGAAGTGTGCACAAAGTTGAAGTGTCATCCAAATATACAGATCCTTCTCTTCTTTGTCGACCAGTTCAAACATCTTAACAAGCAACATTAACCACATCCAACCAATCTGAGCAAGAATAACTGCTAATGTGAGTTCATTCCCCAGTCCATCATTATTAAATAAAATAGGGGAACACTATCCCTCTTTCATCAGTATGCAAAAGTTATACAAGGAAATCCTCATCATACCTAATGTGACGGTTCCTGAGAGCTCCTTCGTGAATTTCATGACCCTTGCTGAATCTGTAGCTCTCGCACCAATGGCGGACTTCTGCACTTCTTTGGGAGTACTATGAACATCCGATGAGGAGTTAGACTTGTTGAGATTCTCGTGTGTACTCGGCTTAAAAGGACCTTTGTCATCTTCCTAGATCAGAAGCAAAATCTCTCACTCGATTCCCAATTATTAAACTTTCATAATATCGACCATCTAGAGTAGTGATGACAAAAGACCAACTAACACCATCTGTACTACCTCCATTGACTTGTCCATTCGATCACTTGGGCCAGTATCATTCTCTGAGAGACTTCGTTCATACTTAGGAGAGCGGTCTTGACTGCTCGAATCGTCCAACGGATCCGATCTCCTGGCCAGCAATACTTTTCCAGGTATACTGCGACCTTTGAGCAACCTACCAATGGCATCTCCAATGTTAAAGTTGATGTAGTGACTAAGGCAAAGCAGTCATATTTACCACAGAAAAATTCATGGCCAGATTATGCAGCAAAGGGCGGATAAAAAAAATACCGCACAGACATATGTCAAATAAATACGATGCAACCACCCGGCATCACATTTCTGTAGGCCAGACTCCTTGAAATTGCGGCAGGCTCCCAAGGAGAAGGTAGGCAAAGACACATGCACCAAATGCAGCTATCGTCCATGGGCATGCAGAAGCACACATTCTTGCTCGTGCACAGTGCACACAGACACACACTAACCGATAGAAGCAAAGGAAGTTACACAGAACCAAGAACTTGTTACCAATTCACAAATTTGAACTACTACATCCTCCATTACCGAAGTAACTACGGATTAAAAGAAAAATCAACAAAAGCTCAAGTCCCACGTCCAGCATCGAGCAATAGAAGACCACCGCAGCTTGTCTCTCTCAAGTCCTTCAGCACAAGCCGAAGTCTAAAAGACGTTTCCGATCCATTCCTTACTCTAAAAATCAGCTACCGAAGCTCCTACTTTTATTTACTTCGATGCCGAGGCACCGATACCAAACAGATCCAAGCACACGACTTTCGAACAAGCGCGCCGCGAAAATCAGCAAGACGCACTTCAATTCCTCCCCCCCCACCCCCGGCCCCCATTCATTTCCCGCGATCGTAAAAGCCGAAAACCCCAATCGAAACAACACCTCTCGAAATCTCGAAGCTCCGGAGCGCGCGCGAGCTCCAGAGCACAAACAGCCAGATCACGGCCATTGCCGGCTCCGATTCCGGAGATCCGGCGCTCCGCCGCGAATCGGAACCGTTTCGAGCCGTCCGGTCGCCCCGTCCGCGATCGGAGGAGAGGGCCCGGCGGACGCGAGATGCGGGATCGCGATGGAGGAAGAGGAGGGAGGAGGGAGTGGCGTACCCTTGGACGCTGCGGAGGGTCTGGTTGAATCGGGAGTCGGGGCTCTCGGCCTTGTCCGGCCGGAGGTGGTGGTTGCTGCCGGTGCTGCTGCTGCTGTTGCTGTTATTGGTGCGGCTGTTGGTGCTGTTGCTCCTCATGGTTTTTGGCTGCTCTGTTTCTTCCTCTTCTTCTTCTTCCTCCGAGAAGAAGATGACCGGGCTTTAATGCTAATCCGCGCTCTCCTTTCTCATTTTCCTCGCTTTCTCCCTGTCCCTCTCTCTCTCTCACATTTTCTGCATAGATATATTATGGGAGTTAAGTGTAATTAAGTCTTCCAACTTACAAAAGTACAATTAAAGTCATAAAATCCATCAACTCGATGCAATTGAATTTTTTATTAATTCCATCTAACTTGACTAAATAATTTGTTTTATTGAATTTTTATCCTGTATGGAGACAATTATTTTGATCAACTCCTAATTTTTAATACGATTTTTTTATAAATGAAATAAAAATAAGTTAAATTCAAAAAGAGAGAGAGAGAGAGAGAGACATTGTGGTGAGGAATGATAGGGCCGGTGATGCTCACCGACCATAGGTGAGGGCCTACAAGCCCTTCCCTAGATCGGGCTAGTCGAGGACCGGCGACCCTAGCCCCATTTGGAGGAGGATTGCAACCCTTGCCAATTACAAGTAAGGGCCTACCCCAGTGGTGGCCCTAAATCAAATTGGGATAAGGGTCGACAACCATCGCACCGATTTAGGAGGTGAGCAAGGCTCGACACACTCCACTGACCACTCTCCCACCACCGGCACTAATGGTCAAGCATTGGTCACTGGGGTTCTCAACTATCTTTTCTTTTTTCACTTTTAACTTTTTTCTATTTACTTAAAATAAAGTTTGTAATAAAAAATTAGAAATCACATCGTTTCTATTCATCAACACTTTTCGTCAATCAAATTGAACGGAGTTAATAGAAAAATTCAATTGCACTAATTTGATAAATTTTAGTATTTGATTATGTCTTCTTCTTTTCTTTTTTTTTGTAATTTTCGGGATTTTAAGTGTACTTATTGCGTGATTAAAAATCAAATCAAGGTGAACTATTCGAGACTTGGAAAGTTGACATGAGAAATTATATTGAGCTCTTTCAATTGGATTATTTGGGGAAAGCCACTCTACGGTTCAAAACTTAATTTGTAAGTTAAAGTTGACGGGTTCGATTGGGTATGCTATCGGCTCCACTCACACGTGATGGGCTTGCAGTGGTGTACTTTTGCCTAGCTTTTTTCTTTTTTCCTTTTGGTCGAAGGCTTTGCCCAGTGAGTGGTTGATATTTCCCTCTTGGCATCTTAGACCAATCCCTTTTAATTGAGCGGAAAAAAAGATGACTTAATAAAAGTTAGGTAATATTTGAAATTTATTAGAGTTCTTTCGTAATTTCAGGTGTCTGTGAATATGTAGGGAAAATTGTACTATAAATCTTAAATCTTACGTATGGAATGCTTGGGTGTATTGTCAATATTGCCGTCCTTACTTGTTCTTGGTGGGCCTTCAATGACAAGTCGCCTAGTGAATAGTTGGTGTTTCGTTAATACCTTGAACCAAACATTCTAGTAGTGAATGATTGAAATTTTCTACAAGCTTTTGTGTGGAATGAGATTGAGTTGCAAACTTTTCAATTGATTTAATCAAATCTTAGATCTTTAGCTAAAGGTGTAATCGACTTCTATATATTTCAATTGATTCAATTAAATCTTTGACCTCTACGAGAAAAAATGCAGTCAAGTCACAAAATTATATTAAAAGTGCAATTTAATGATGCCAAATAAGTACTTTGCAAGTGATGGGCATGGAATTTTAGGCGATGTTCATACAACAATGACTATGTAACAACAAAAACTCTAATGCTCGTGGATTATAAATCTTATCATAATTCGCACCATAGAGATCGCACATCTCGCTTTTTAATCAGTTCATTACATCACATGTTGTAATCACATGGTATAACTTTCACATAAACTATCTCGTTGATAGACCCAATTAAATAAAGTCAATCTAGAGTCGAATAACTGGCTTAGAGTGCGTTTAGTTGGACTTTTATGGAAAATCTTTGAAAAAATGTAAAGGACTTTAAATTAAAGGAATTTTTCAAAATGAAAATCATGTGTTGATAAATTGTAATCTAAAATTTTTATTGTGAAGTGCCTTTGAGTAAAATAATATTTACAGAATTTTTATTTACAAAAAACTTTTGTTATCATTTAAAAAAAAAAAAAAACGCAATGGATTCACAAAGAGCAAGTGGCTGCTATCGATCCAAACCTATCGCTGGCTATAGTCATTTGAGGTCACAAGACCTTAGGCAACCCTTGGAGACCATCAATGAGGGCGCATGACCTAGGAGAGGGGTGCCTGGTCATACAACCCTTGCAACCCCTCACGAAGGTTGCCGCAACCTTCATGAGAGGTCATGTGACCTAGGTGACTTGGGTTGTGTAACCTACATGTGATATGGGACATGGGGACCTAGATGGTGTGACCCCCCATTGACAGCCGCCTGGGTTGCCGCAAACACGCTGGCCTCTCTCTAGCCTATTGCTTGTCCTTGGTGGCTTTGTCTAATCATGCCAGTTGACCTCAATAGAGAAGAAAATGAACAATCATTCAACGAGATCAAAATCGGAAAAACAAAATGTTAATGAGGATAATTTTGGAAAAAAAATCTTTTCACTAACCCTAGCCTACTTGCATGCCAATCTTCCTTGGGCTTTCAACCTTTAGAAGGCCGACTTTTGCTGAATGGGGTTTCTAAAAAACTTCCCAAACACCAATAATTTAGCCTAGGGGCGTCCGTCCTTGGGAAAGTCTTTCCCAGACGCAGCCTTCGCCAAGGCCTGAATGGAAAACTAAACAGGCTTGGGAAAGCCCCTTAAAAAGCCCGGCATGCCCACACTGGGCCCCAGCCCGACCCACTCCTAAGCCCAATCCCGGCCCAAACAGTTCGACACATCTTCCAGGTCATGAGCGGGCTTGGGACAACAACATAAGCCCGGTCCTCGGCCCGGCCCAGGCCCATCACCTCTTTATCCTTTCCCCCTTCACCGCCATTTTGCCTCAACTTCTTCACGCGCCGACTATGCCTTAAACCTACGAACTGCTCAGCCCGTCTCCTTCACCGAAAGAGGGTTTAACAACTTCCTCCTCCTCCTTCTTCTTCGTTCTACTGCAACTGCAACTCCTGCAAGTCCGAAGCCAAGCCGACACCGATCGCAGCCATGGCGGCGGACGGCGCGGGCCTTGACCAGTCGCACAAGGCGCATCGCTCCCGCCAGGCGGGGCCCACCGCGAAGAAGAAATCGAAGGCCGACAAGAGGAAGAAGGGCAAGGGCGGCGGCGGGGACGGGGACGGCGGCGACCCGCAGAGGCAGAACCCCAAGGCCTTCGCCTTCAACTCCTCCGTCAAGGCCAAGCGGCTGCAGTCGCGCGCCGTCGAGAAGGAGCAGCGGAGGCTCCACGTCCCCTCGATCGACCGCTCCTACGGCGAGCCCCCTCCTTTCGTGGTTCTGGTCCACGGGCCGCCGAAGGTAATCGGCATTCGTGTTGATGTCGCGTGGTGATTGGTCGGGATTGGAGTTGGGTGCTTGAGAGTTTGGATGGGGAGGTGGTCTTGAGGTTTGATGCTGGTTTCCTTGAATCTGTTTGTTGCAGGTTGGGAAGTCTCTTTTGATAAAGTCGCTGGTGAAGCATTATACTAAGCATAATTTGCCCGAAGTTCGTGGTCCAATTACGATCGTGTCAGGTCATCTTTTGCTTTTATGCTAGTGCATCACACTCTTTTTGGTAGCTACCATATACGATTTGTATGCTTTGGTAGATACGCTTCATAGATTGGTTCTGTTCAGCTGCACTTTGCTCCATTCATGCATCGCCCTTTTCATGTGATAAGATCCTTTCTTTTTGTTTTTGATCTAACTTATTGTTCCATATGTTTGCTACATCAGGTAAGCAAAGGAGGCTGCAGTTTGTGGAGTGCCCAAATGATATCAATGGCATGATTGATGCTGCTAAATTTGCTGATCTGGCATTGCTTCTCATAGATGGAAGCTATGGTTTTGAAATGGTGAGATATTGGAGCTATACATTCTTGCTTGAAGATTTCTTTATTCTTTTTTATGATAGAAAAACCTGTTGTGTGGATGAGAGTAGTAGATAATGGTCTAGTTCACAAAACATGTTGGCACCTTCAGTTTAATTCTTCTTTGTCTCAAAGGGAGCTCCTTTTTCTTGTCCGCCATGGAAGCCTTATCTGCTAATGTATCAGTAGTATTGGCAAATTGACAGACCTGTTAGGTTTTATTGGGTTTGGTGGAGGCCTTTCTAGGACATGAAACCCTGATTGCCTTGCATTTGAATTGATAAGGACGGTTTTGGTGCAATTTAATAGAATTGTTTAATGGTGTACTACAATGGGATCCTGTTGAGTAACACGGTAAAAAAAACAATTTATAAGTCAGAGGTCATGATGACAACTACTTTTCACGGGTCAAACTTTAGCAGTTGAGTTTCTACCAAGCTGGTCTCTTTCTGTTGCCTTTGGAAGAACTTTTGTTGATGTGATTATACAAAACTCACAGAAGCACGCGATCACATCCAGACCTGCTCATACATTCATGCCCAGACCTGCCTACCCAAACTTGTGGGTGCATTTTTGTGTTGGAGAGAGAGGGAGGGAGGGAGGGAGAGGGAAAGTGAGTGAGTGAGTGGGCGAGTGCAGGCATAGTGCCATGATCAATTAGTCAATTTTTATGGGAAGGTAGTAATGTCTACATCAGTAAAATGCATCATGGTTCTAGGATTTGGATCCCAGCAGAATTATAAGCTGGATTGTTGGCAAAAAGTGAATTGGCATGATTAAATGTTTAAAGTGAAAGTGCGAAGTAGCTGCCAATGATGATGCCTATCATGTGATGTATATATATATATTCTTTTTGGGTGTTGATAGTTCTAGCTTTTATGCTGTTATCTTTTAATTTTGCTGCAAGGAATATGTTGGTAGTGAATGTAAGTGAGCAGCAATGAATTATGGAAGATGAATCTCTTTAGCAATTTAAGTGATCAACTCAAGAAAGCCAGAGATCCTTATATATAATTTCTTGGCCTGTTCTACAAAAATGACTTTAAGTGAGTGCACTATCAGCATATCTGTTGCTTAGAACAAACTCTCATCATGAGCAAAAGGGAAAAGCTAACAAAAAGGCCACCTCCCAATATTTTATATATACTGTCACTTTGCATGCATCAGAGTGTATTTCTCTTAGAAGTCATGCTGTGCCCTAGGCCTTTTATCCGCTGCTTTTTTCCTTATGATGCTTGGCCCCAGCCCAGAACTTGTCTTGATGATATTTTTTTGGTTCTATTAGGGAGCTAACTTTGAATTGCTACATAATTTTATTTGCGTTGTTTATGCTTTAGAAGCAAAAGCCACACCTTTTCCTTCCAATCGAAAAAATAAATTTCATTTAAATTTCAGAAAATATTATGAACAAAACTATGTTTGTAATGCGTTAACATATGTATGTTCTGAAAGTTTAAGTTGTCTTGAGTTAAAAAATTTGGAACTGCTTGTTATCCTAAAATTTGCTATCAAGATGCCATGTCAATGATTGCTGATACTCCTTTTTCATTGTTGATGTTTTTCAGGAAACCTTTGAGTTCCTTAATATTTTGCAAGTACATGGGTTCCCAAAGGTTATGGGAGTCTTGACGCACCTTGATAAGTTCAAGGATGTGAAGAAGCTTAAGAAAACAAAACAACGGCTCAAGCATCGATTCTGGACTGAAATATATGATGGAGCAAAGTTATTTTACTTATCTGGTCTTATTCATGGGAGGTGAGTGCCTATTGTTATGTCATGCTTTGTTTAGAGCCTTATTCTGCTACGTTGACTGATTGTTTTCTCTTCTGCTTATCTGGTTAGGTATACTAAACGGGAGATTCACAATCTTGCAAGGTTCATCTCTGTTATGAAGTTTCACCCTTTATCTTGGAGAACTACTCATCCATATGTATTGGTTGATCGTTTTGAAGATGTTACTCCTCCTGAAAGAATACGCATCGATAAAAAGTGTGACAGAAATATTACTGTTTATGGCTATTTGCGAGGTTGCAACCTAAAGAAGGGAACCAAGGTAATTGATTTCACCTTATTTACTTCCTGCAATTATAACTTATGCAGGAAGGATATGAGCTATTGTGGAATATACTGAATAGTCAAGATATTTCTAAGGAGTAATTGATGATTATTTGTCTCTAATTGCTGCAAAGATGTTGGACTGTTAATTTGTGATGTTTAATAGGCAGGAAACATCTAAGCCAACCAAAAAGCGAGTTTTAGTAATTTATGAGATGAACTTTGATGTCTGATTCTTTTGTTATTTGGAGCCTGGGTGTGAATATATGCAGAAATTTATTCTTTGACGGTTTTCTCACTTGATTACTTAGGTTATAGAATATGGTCATTTTTTTCTTTTTTGCACATTGAGGATCCATTGTGGCAATGTATTGAGAGGGTTTGGAATAAACCATGCATGGTTGCCCCCATCCTTTCTTTTTCTGTCCACCCGACAAAAGAATTGCTAGATCTTTGTTGCTGGTTGAATCTGGGAAGATGTTATTGCAAGGAAGTGAGTTATGAACTAACAACAAATTGACTTGTATCATTTTTAAATAATTTTTAGTTAGATTTCAACCTCAAATGAAGGGACTTGCATGCAAACACTTGCGTTACCTCATTAAGGGGTGTTAATGCAAGGGTCTAGAGAAGTATCACTTAGAAAGTGCCATTAGATATAAGACTATCTAGAAAAGTCAAGTTTGGCATTGATTTCCATCTAATGATTTAGATAATTATAGGTGAATAGAGCCATATATATGCTTATGAAAAAGAATTCATTAACAAAATAGGTTACTGAATTATGTTTGTTTCCAAGTATAAAATAATTCCTTATTAAATAAATATCTAATCATGGTGTAACAAGAAATGTCATTCATCCAGTGGAATGTGAGACTATTTTACCGACATCGTATAAATCAGGAATGTTTTTATAAACTAAACAGAGATCACCGTAGTTTTTCATTCATTTATCTAATATGATTTTGTTCTTGCGCAAAGCGCGGGTTCATGCACTAGTGTAGGCATAAATTTTCATGCATTCTTAATTTACATATGCGATTTGTTACCACACCTCAGGTGCATATTGCTGGTGTTGGAGATTACAGTTTAGCTGGTGTGACGAGCTTACTTGATCCTTGTCCCTTACCATCAGCTGCTAAGAAGAAGGGACTCCGTGATAAGGAGAAACTGTTTTATGCTCCTATGTCTGGACTTGGGGACCTCCTATATGACAAGGATGCGGTCTACATAAACATTAATGATCACTTTGTTCAGTTCTCAAAAGCTGATAATGAAAATGGGGAACCCAAACGCAAAGGTTTGGAGCTTTTTCACTTCCCTGGCAGTTTTATTTTGGTTATAGAAATGTGCACGTACACAAGTAAATATAGAATTTGAACCAATTTAGTCTTAGTTTCCACTATGCCCTTCAAAAATCAAGTTTTTGATGACCGAGGAGATTTTGATAGATTCCAAATGTCAGCCCTGCAGTAAGTTGCAGTATATCCTATGGTTTGCAATTACCTACTCCCCTGTCATGGCAAGATCCTTGAATGTAGTCACAATTCGTATCCCACAGTAAAAAAAATGTTTCGAAAATGCAAAAGTACCTTAGAGCTTCATTAAACAAGGGAAACTTCTTTTTTAAGTCTTCACTTGTGTAAAATTGAGTCAGAAGACTACAACTAAGGTCTCTATGATTTCAGTGACATGTCAGCTACATCGAGCCCTCAAAGTGTTTCATTATATTTAAAGAGGAAGTGCCACCATGCAATCTTTGTGCAGGTGAAAGTTCCAAGGACCGGACAAAAATTTAAGCAAATTATATGGATGGATAATGACTATCTTTTTTGTGTGTTGTAGTTGGGTGATGTTTCACTTTAATATTTTGTATCATCATGAGATGTTATTACGATTGAATATGGAAACCGTTTCTGGTAGTGAGCGACTGCTACAGAGGTGTTGACATGGGGTAAAGTAATCCTATTTGACTGCCTCCAAACTCAATTTGACGGAATCAAAGGCAAACTTTCATTCTTAAAACAATATATGGTTACATCAGATTTTCATATTTATGGATCATCGGGCTCCTGTTTGCTGCATAGTGAAAGATCAGATAGTAATTGTGACTTGAGGGGCATGAGAGATTAAAAGTGATGGTGGTTAAGTGGGGATGGCATTTGCAATTCATGGAGATTCTTCTTCTTTGTTTGGATGTTTGTTGACTTTGGTGTAATGCATAAAGTTGGTAGAGAAAGTATTGCATCTCCCTTCAGCTATTCACAGGGGCATTAAGTTCTTATTTTCTAATTTAAGTAGGAAGGGACCAAGATGTTGGTGAGACTTTGGTAAGATCGCTCCAGAATACAAAGTACTCCATTGATGAAAAGCTAGAACAAAGCTTCATCAACCTTTTTGGTCGGAAACCCAATATCTTGCCAGAAGCTCAACAAAATTTGGAACATCATTCTGAAAGAGAGCCTGCCGATGGAGACAATGCTGTATCTGGTGATAGCGACAGTGAGGATGCTGATGTTTCAGAACCTACTGATGAGGATGAAGCTGTTCAGAACAATACAAGGGTTGGGAATGATGGAAGTGATTTTGATGAAGAGGATGGTGATCCATCAGAAGGACACGCTTCTCTTAAGGAGAGTTTGAAGGAACATGTTGAGTTTCATGGCGGAAGGCTGAGGAGAAAAGCCATGTTTGGAAATGAAGCTGATTATATGGATGCTGTAAGCGCTTATAATCAATTGTAATTAAATTTTATTGTTGTTTGATGATATTCATTGTCATTGCATGATGTGGCAAAATGGAGAAATTTGATCTTGTATGCTCTTTTACTTATAGTATTTGCAGTTGTGAATGCCACCACAACTAGGCACAATTTCTCAGATCTTAGAAATTGATCTCAAGAACGTATCATGGGGATGATGCATCCTAGGGCAAACAGTTTTATCTTTCTGATGCCACAGGTTAAAGAATACATAATACACTGGCTCATCATACAGAATATTACAATGCCATTGCTGGAAATTGATAATTCGCTTTTTGCAACTGGTTCAAGTTAAGACTTTTCAATTTTGAGTGCATTTATGGATGGCATGTGTTTTTTTGTTGTTGTAATCATTAGCTGTCAAGCTATCTTCTTTTCTGGCTCTAAGATGTTTTAAGTGCATATATGGCATCTCTTTTCTCGAAAAAAATTCAAGGAGGTAACTTGCAATCTCAAAATCCAAGTCCAATTCTTGAGACCTTGAATTCCCAAAACTCCAATTGCTGCCTACCTAACACCAACTTTCAAACTTCAAAGTTGTAAATCCAAAAAGCAATATTTCCAGCCCTTACTTCTGAAGCTTAACCCTTGAAACCCAAATTTGAACTCTGTTGGCGTTGCTTCTTTACCGAAAAAGCTAGCCATTCTTGTCTACTAAAGCAGCAATAATTTTGTGATATGATGTCTTTGGACATTAATGACAGTGCTTTTATGCATCAACTGGATATGATTCTCTATATATTCCTCTATGCGTGGGTTTTGCATACAGATACTTGAGGGGTGTTAATCAGGTCGTGAATTATGTATTGGCTTGTAATCTCAGTGCATGATGCCCAATTTTTGTACCTTCAAATCCTCAGGATTCCTGTGATGGAGATGAAGATGGCAACAATGACCATGATGAAAACAATGATTCACCTTCTGATTCCGATTATTCAGATGAAGGTGGAGAAGATCATGAAACAGATGGTACAATCTTCTCACTCTGGGATTACTATACTCATATTATAGGGCCTTTTGAAACAAGAAAGCAAGTTGTTACTTGAAGCTATTAAAGATACCTGAAGGAGTAACAAGTGAAGTGCTAAAATTGATGAATTGATATCTCATTTATTGTTAGTCAATTGAAAAAAGAAAAAGCAAATACCTTTTATAGATGCGTGTCCGTATTAGGACTTTATTCTGTGTGTTAGTTTTGGGACATTATTCAGCTATGAACCTCATTCTTTGTCCCTCTAGAAGATGACATGGGCAACGTTTCAAAGTGGAAAGAATCCTTGTTGGAAAGGGCTGTCTCAAGGCAACGCACTAACCTTATGCAAGTCGTATATGGAAAATCTACTTCAGTGTCGACTCCTGCGAGTCAAACACAGGAAAATAGTGAAGGTGAAGAGAGTGAGGAAGATGATTTCTTTACACCAAAGAAAGAAGGAAAGAAGGTAAATATTTGATTGTGTATCTGTTTGAATTTTTTTCTCGCCCATGTATTGTCCATGTTGTGGCCATTTTAAGAGCTATGCCTTGGTGCTATGCATCTTTCCCGCACACAACTTCCTGGATTGCAGAAATCGAGAGAAGGACCAGATGATGGAGATCTTGACGATGAAGATTGTTCTAAATTCACCAATTATGGGGCAATAAAAAGCTGGAAAGAGGGTGAAGTTATTGAAAGCATCCGTGACCGCTTTGTGACTGGGGACTGGTCTAAAGCGGCCAACAGAAACCAGATATCAGAGGCGAACAGCGATGAAGATGACGTTGTGTATGCTGACTTTGAAGATCTAGAAACAGGAGAGAAATATGAAAGTCATCCAACAAGAGAAGCTGGCAAAACTGCAATGCAGAAGGAAGATGATTCAGCGATTGAAGAGAGGAAGCTGAAGAAGCTTGCTCTACGTGCAAAATTTGATTCTGAATATCCTTTTATACATGATATAGTACTTCCTTTCTTTCATAAAGAAAAGGCAAAGCAAAATCCCCCCGGGGCACCATTCCCCCTCCCCCTCTTCTCTCCCCCGCCAGGCTGAGCATTATTCCAGTTGCACTTTTTTTCCCACTATTATCAGCAGAAGTTATGCATATACTAGCCTGTCGACATTTGGGTCATTACTTTCCGGGACAATCTCATGGAAAACTCTCTCTCTCTTTGAGCTAAGTTATGGTGCCTTTTCTTTTTTTATTCTGTTGGCCTTAACTAGTGTCCCTACATATAATGGCTCTGAATCACCAGAGGAAGAGGCGGATAAAGAGCATAGGGGAAAGATTAACCGAAGTCAAGCAAATGAAGGTGGATATTTTGACAAGGTAAAACGTTGGGATCATTTTTCTTCAATGCTTTTACTACTGCTTTTTTTTAATGGTTGGTGCTTTGAATTAATCAGTTGAAGGAGGAGATTGAACTTCGCAAGCAGCTGAATATTGCTGAACTCAATGACCTGGATGAGTCTACTCGATTAGAGATTGAGGGTTTCCGAACTGGTACATACTTAAGATTGGAGGTCCATGATGTTCCTTTTGAGATGGTTGAACATTTTGATCCCTGTCATCCTATATTGGTTGGTGGAGTTGGTCTTGGTGAAGAGAATACAGGATACATGCAGGTTAGTCTAATGACTTCAGTGCTGCTATACTGGAAATATAGTTTCTTCTGCTAACAGGTCTAATCAAAGCCACCTGGTGGCTAATACGTTCAAATGTAATGTTCTTTTAGTTTTGGGGACTCTATAAGCTTGAAAACAGTATGACTGGAGGTTTTTATTGGATATGAGTCCATGTGTTTATATGGATCACTATTCTATTCGTTCTGGGTCTTGTTGCATGACCTGCAAATTTCTTGTGAAAAATTAAAAAATTTCCTACATTTATTCCCAAAAATTCCCTTTAACCATCCAATAACACAATTGTTTTAGTGTCAACACAGAGTATGATTATTCCATAGGCCATTAATTGTTACTCTTTTAGACATGCAGATGATAAGTAGATTAAGGAATAGATAAAAGAAGATAGCAGGGAAGTGAGAGGAATTGCCAATTGAGCCCACCAGCTTAACTGTGGACATTTTAATTGCTAATGGATCATGTTTGTTTCTTAAAACTTTGGTTGAGCTCTTCTCATGCATTGTGTTTTCATTTTCAGGCAAGGTTGAAGAGGCATAGGTGGCACAAGAAAGTACTGAAGACAAGAGACCCCATCATCGTTTCTATTGGGTGGAGGCGTTACCAAACCATACCTATTTATGCAATAGAGGATAGTAATGGAAGGCATCGAATGTTAAAGTACACCCCTGAACACATGCACTGCCTTGCCATGTTCTGGGGTCCTCTAGCTCCTCCAAACACTGGGGTAGTTGCTGTCCAGTACTTATCAAACAATCAGGTAATTGTCCCCTCTAAGTTGGCTTCAATTTTGTTTAGTGTTGCTCTGATCAATTGGCATCGGATGAGTAACTGGTGTTATCATCCCTATGCTGGAAAAACTTGACATTTTTTATCTTGATGGATAATGTGTGAAATCAGAATCATGCGGAAGTTATACATAATGATAATGGTGTATCGTACTTTGCCGTTAGGTCCACAGTCCACAAAATTATGCATCTTATAGTTAATGTTCAACATATATCTTTAAAATGGGACACAGTTGCTTTCACTTCTCTGTCTTTCTGGCTCATCCATCTTGGTGAATAATTTGCTTGTAATGCAATCTCTATCTTGACATAGTTAATGTGGATCATGATGGAAAATGTTAAATCGAAGTAACTATTGGCTACATTTTGCTCAATTTTTAGATTCTGAGAAACTGGATTCCTTTTTCCTTTGCTGTAATTGTTTCTGCTGGGCCTATTCTAGATACGATTTTTGTTTTGCGTGGCGGTCCTGTATATTACCTGGATCTTTACCTTAATATTTTGCTTATCCAGGCATCATTCAGGGTAACAGCAACTGCAGTGGTCCTTGAGTTCAACCATGCGGCACGCATAGTGAAGAAAATTAAGCTGGTCGGTTACCCTTGCAAAATCTTCAAGAAGACCGCACTCATAAAGGATATGTTTACTTCAGATCTTGAAATAGCTAGGTTTGAAGGTGCAGCTGTTCGAACTGTTAGTGGGATTCGAGGTCAAGTGAAGAAGGTATTTTTTTAGTATTATTAATAGCATTTTTATTTTTTTTTGGGCCAAAAGTGGAGAAGAATGGCTGGTTGATGAATTATATGAACTCATTGCAAGAAAGAAAAGGGAAGTCAAAGTCTCCTGTATAATTGCATGTATGTAGAGGTTCGTCATGCTACTTGGGGCATGCAAAGATTGCAAGAACAGGAACCGAGTCAAAGTGAATGAACCTTTTCTTTTGCTGAAATTTGCAACTTCATTAAAATAAAGCTCAATAAATCTTGTTAGGTGAGCTGTAATACAGCTTGAAGTCCAACTCGTACAAAATTAATATTGTCTAAAGCTTGGTTCAACCTGATTTTTCTCTCTGACTTCTAAAACAAAGCGTGTATGACAGCTCCAGGAGAAGTTGCAGAAACAGGATTAACTAATTCTTAGATGTTGAGAAAATTCATGAATATTTCCCCTTACAGAAATGAAACAGTTAAAGAAATTTCATGACGGCCATCCGTTGGGATTCTTTCATATCCATCTTTGTGTTTTTGGTTTTCATCCAATATAAACCAGCTAAAGAATGCCGAGAATCATAAAAGTTGAGGGTTTCTTCCTGCACATAGTGCTAGTCTGAAAATCCTAGTCACATCTGCCCTCATCCAATGATTAACCCCATTGATCAAGTATTCTTACTTTTCCTACGGAGGAAACATCTCTCTTTATAGTCTCATTGTTCTTTCTTAGATATGCTGAACTGTGAAATAAGGCATTACCAGAAAATTTTTCTGTGAAAATCCTTTTAAATATAGACTTCAGCCATGTTGATAATGTTCATTCTTAGTGGCTGATACTTGATTGATTGGACAACAAGGGTAATGAGGCTAGTGGCATTTTTTCAGGTTGAATGCAGACTTAGATATATAACTGCAGCCTTAAAATGCAGTGACAATTTGCTGCTGAAGGCTGATTCTGTGAAATAGACTATTCTTCTAGCATGAGATGCTTTTTTTTTCTTTTGGGGGGGTTGAAAACAGTTACGATATGCATAGAGTCAAGATGCTGAGTGCACTATATCACAGGGATAATGTTTGACGTCTGTCTTGCAGGCTGCAAAAGAGGAAATAGGGAATGAACCAAAAAAGAAAGGAGGACAGCTTAGAGAAGGGATAGCCAGATGCACCTTTGAGGACAAAATACTGATGAGTGACATTGTTTTCTTGCGGGCATGGACCCAAGTTGAAGTTCCTTGCTTTTACAACCCATTGACCACTGCATTGCAGCCTCGTGACCAGACGTGGCAAGGAATGAAAACTGTAGCAGAACTGAGGAGGGAGCACAATCTGCCAGTTCCTTTTAATAAGGATTCGCTGTACAAGGTAACTTAGAGCGCATGGTCAAAGCCCATCTGGGAAATAAATCCTTTCACCCAAAAGGGGACTAATGCAAACTGGAATTGCTATGTGTTCACTTCTTCCTCTTCTTCTTCTTATTCTTAACTCTTTTCATTGATTTTTATCCAACAGCCAATTGAAAGGAAGCCAAGAAAGTTCAACCCATTGGTGATTCCAAAGTCATTACAGGCAGCTCTTCCATTTGCTTCAAAACCAAAAGATATTCCTCGTGGGAGTCGACCGCTCCTTGAGAACAGAAGAGCAGTAGTGATGGAACCCCATGAGAGAAAAGTTCATGCTCTTGTTCAACACCTACAACTAATTAGGCATGAGAAGGTATACTTTGTGAGACTTTAGTTCGCATAAGATGACATGTGATGTGGTTGACAGTGCCAATACCTTTTAGCTTTTAAAAAGAGATCCCTTGTACTGGTTTCTCCTCCTGCCAAATTCTGCACATTCACATTTTATCTGGAGCCCCTTGGTTTGCTTGGTATGGATGACCAGATTTTGCATGTATCAGTATCATCTTGATATCTGCCTACCTTTGCTTCTCATCATGGTTTAAAAGATGTCAAAACGTTTTTCTCCATTTTGTTCTGACAGAAATCGATAATGCAAAGTTCATTGTTCTTGTTTTGGATCATCAAGTATGTTGAGTTTTCAGATGGACTTCTTTTCTCTTTTCAACAGATGAAGAAACGAAAGCTCAAGGAAGAACAGAAGAGAAAAGAGCTAGAAGCAGAGAAGGCCAAAGATGAGCAGGTATCAAGAAAGCGTCAAAGAGAGCAAAGGCGGGAGCGATATCGGGTGCAAGATAAACAGAGGAAAAAAACACGAAGGAATTAGGACGCCTGATCCCTCCCACATTTCTTTTGCAATTTTCTTCTGGCAGCTGAAGCAAAGTTAGCCAGTGGCTCCAGTTGAGAATCTCCTAACAAATTAGGTGGGACTCTGAAGAGTTGGATAGAGAAAACTTTATTCAAGGAATTGCTGGCAAGTAAAGAAGAAAGGAGGTTGAATGCGTTGGGAGGATTCAGCTGTGAAAAATTTTGCGTGGCAGAAATTTTTGTTACTAGGTTTGCTTTGCTAGTGTAATATTTTGCCGATCGCCCTGAGAGTTGGTGCAGTGCTTAATTTGGCTTCGGGAGAATCATACATTGTCATGGCTCGTGGGTCCAGAAAAAGCCTAGCGCTCTTGCAGGACTGCTGCAGTGGAACTTGCATCGCCGGAGCAGGGTAAATGACAGCTGCTGGAGTTTGTTGCTCGTGCAAATACCGAGTTGGAGAACAACTCAGCACTGTTTAGCTTTTAGCATTGGAATTGGCGGTTTGCAATTTATTTATAGGCGGCACTGGCAAGAAAATTCTTTTATGTGAATGACGAAGTTACAGCAATGCTAATTGTTTTTTGTCGTAGCAATGGAATTACACTGCTGCCAAATATATTTGAATGAGATTACTTACAAATTATTCAATGCAGGATGGGAGTCGCATCACATTAGCTAAGTCTTATTGCACTTTGTCATCTCTTGAACATTCATTCTCCATCGTCCTAGCATTAACGGCCTTTCTTCCATAATTCACTTTTGGCAGTAGTCCTACGTTTGTTTCTGTGGACCGAGGAGAAAGGGGGTTTGGCAATCGAGTCGATTTTATCATTAATTCTTGTAAATTTAAGTCGGATTTACAGAACAGGGAGGGAGGAAAAAGGCTTTCGTTGTTTTAGGGGGCCAAATCATTCACTCGATTCCCTTATTTTTGCTGGAAAAAAGAAGCAGGGATGTGTCCTGATGATTTTACAACTTGCTGTAGACGCTTTTCTTTATATGAATGATCAATAGCTGATTTCTGCTGACATTGCATGTAAGTCTTACGGGTGTAAGTTCTAATAATCAACTTTTGGTCGACAAGAAACTTCATGAGACGGACATAAAGTCTGATAGCTGATCTCTCTTGCACTCGACTTAACAGCAGAGAAAGACCCAAGCCCAAGGACGGGAAAGTGCTTTCCTCAATAATGGCCCATTTTTTAGTGGACTGTTCGTTCTTCGGCTATGTAAGGTAGGCAGAATAAAAGTCTATTTCGTATTTGGTCTCTGTCAAAGAGGCAGAATAAAAGTCTATTCCATATTTGGTCCTGCTAAAGATAGGAAAGATAAAATATAGATGAATATAAAAGGGATATAGTCTTAATAAAAATATTCTATGGAAAATGTGGGATAAATATAATTAAACTCTCTTACATTAAACTTAACAATGGAGAGAGGCCCAAGCCCAAGATGGGAAAGTACTTCCTTGGTAATGGCCCGCTTTTGAGTGGACTGTTCAGTGATTGGGATTCTTAGGCTAGTCTATTCCATATCCGGTCCTGCTAAAAAAAGGATAAAGATGGATAAGATGGATATACATTCTATATAAAAGTGTCTCATGGAGAAGGTGGGATAAAAATAAATAGGACTTTCTAATATTCATAGTATAAAGATAATTTTTTCAAATAATAAAATTCTTAAATTAATAAATTTATAATGATAATTAAATATAAAATAATATTTGAATGCTAACGAGTTATTAAACAAAATTTATTGAGGAAGGATGGAGGGGAATAAAAAAATAGATAGAAGAAATTAAAAAATGAGAGGGAAAAAAATAAATAAAAATGAAGTAGAAGAACCTAGATTTCAAATAAGCAAAATCAAATTTGAAAAAGATTTTTCTAATTCTTGAAGAATGAGAGGCAATGATATTTAAAAAAAAAAAAAAAAAAAAAAAAAAAGTTTACCCTCTTCGTCTCTTTCTCCTTGGTTTTTTTATAGTTCATATTGAAGTTTTGTGACTCATCTGTAATCATTTGGATCACATAAAAGCTACATGAAAATAGTGAGAGAGTTAAAGTTCTTTCTTCTCCGTAACTCTCTGGTTCACGTCAAAAGTTTACAAAAACGGCAAGAGAGTTGAAACTCATTTTTCTCTATAATTCTATGGTTCACGTTGAAACTTTACAAAAGTGGCTAGAGAATCGAAATACTAGGATTTTAGGAATCACAAAGTGAATTATCATGTTTTCTCTCTTACTAGATTTGGTACTCTATCTACCTTGTTGATGGAGGAGAGAGAGAGAGAGAGAGAGGGGTTAGATTCTTATTTAATTCTATGTTGAAGTGGCAATGTAGACATGTGTTAATTTATGTGTGGATGTAAGGAAAAATAAATACACGCCACATCAGCTGTTGACACGGTGATTTGAAATCATTAAATATTTTTTTGTAGAGATGAGACGGGAAACGGCTTCTTAGGATTGCCTCTACAACTTGACACCTTCCCCGTATGCAGAAGGAGCTTCCTTGTTCCATTTGATCCTCATGCACCTTTTCTTTTTTTCTTTTTGTTTAGGTTTCACCTCAAATCCAATAGAGAAGATGAGGCTATAAAAATATTGTAATAAAGGTTATCTTCTACCAAACCTAGAAATTTAGTTAATTTGACTTGCATATATCAAACAAAATTATGATTTGAACATGGGAGTTAAGAATCCAAAGTTTCTACTTCTAGTACCACTATTTCTCTTTGTATCTTCCTCCTGTGGTTGGTATTGTCCTTATTACTTTGTTGGCTATCACTCCTACTTCTATTGCTACAACACTTATTGCCACGTCGCCACCTAACCATTCTATTTTTATGGCAATTGCTAGGGAAAATTATCCAATCATCATAAATTTATTGTAGAAATACTAATTTAGTCATAGATTTTGTGATTTTGTAATTTTGTCAATTTAATCATAAATTTTTGCATGAAATTCTAGTGTTATCATTCAAGCCGATTTTCATTAGAAATCACCAACATGGCAATCCAATCATCATCGGCAATTCTACTTGACATATTTTGGGCAAAAATTGGTTGTAAGGATTCTATTGGAATTTCAAGTGAAGGTATAATAAGACTAAACTAACAAAATTTAAAAAATTATGAGTGAATTGACATTCATATAATAAGCGTATGACTTAATAAACAAATTTTCCATCTATTTCCTCTTTATAAATAGTCCTGTAAATATGTAGTCCATTAAACTCGTTATGAACTACTTCAAATGATTACTTTTAATCTTCAGTCAAATGAACATCTCATGCTAGCTTAGTCACGGGAGTCTTTGACTAAAGGTAGCAACTCTTTCAAACCCTAGCTCATCTTCCTCTAGGGCAATAGATTTCTCCCAACTACAGATGGAAGTAGTTGAGGAGTTTCTTTTGACTTATCGGTAACTAACCATGCTGGAGGTAGCTTAGCATATAGTTTTTGAACCCGCAATTGGTGTTGTAACACCTAAAAGGCCCTAGCTTTTTTCCCATTTTAGCTATACTAACTAATGAAGAAACTTATGATTGAATCTTCTCACCAAGCATAGCCTCACTTTATACATAATCAGGGCAAATTATACCGAATCCCACTCAAAGGGCGGTGCCAAACTAGCAATAAATGCATGATGGGGAAACGTCATTGAAACCCTTCTTTGTTTTTGACCACACGTTGAAATCTTTGATTATTTTGCAGTCACATTTTAAAATTTTGCAAGTTGAGATTATTAATTGAATTTTACATTTAATTAATGTAAAAAACCCTAAAGTCCCAAATCTGCCAAATGTGGAAACAGGGGGCAGTCTGAAGCCAACCTTTTGAAGCCCAGGTCCAAAAAGGCCTTCCTTTTACTATTTTTTTCTTCAACGAAGATAAAAGGAAAGGTCAAATAAAGTTGTTAAACGCTGCTTTGCAGCTTCCCACTTTATCTACCCACTTTCCCATTCCTTACATACATAAATAAACAATCATATTAAAATTTTTCATTAACAAAAAGCGGTTTTTTTTTCCCTTTATAATTCCCAATTGAGTAAAAAAAAATCATAAAATTAAGATACCCAACCCAAGTTAGAATTTTTCAGGCCATTGGCCCGTTCCTATGTTCCACGTAGCAGAAAGGCTGAATTCAGTATACTTAAAAATTAGATTTTTTATATTTTATATTTTAGGGTTTTATTTTTTTATTTTTATTTTGAGGTGATATGGTGGGGAACAATAATAATAGATATAATAATGGCGGTGTTATTATAATTCTCTTTTTAACATGACAGACAGTCCGATAATATTGTCTTCCTGTCTCGGAACAGACGCACTATCTCACTGACTGTCTCTCTCTCTCTCTACTTTCTCTCTCTTCCGAGTGAGCTCAGTGGTGGTAGCTCCGAGTTAGGGTTTCGGCGAGCGAGCTGCTGCCATTCCGGTTCTCCATCTCCGTGGATCGAGCGAGAAGGAGCAGCTGAATTCGGCATCTGGGTCGTTTCGCGGCTCCGATCTTGGAGGGTCGCCGGGAAAATCGGTTGGTTCTGGTCCCGGAAATGCTTCATGGGTCCTACGTCGTCGGGTAGGTTCGCCCTCGTTTTCTTTCCGTGGGAAAAGATGGAAATTGGTTGTCTTGCTTTCTTGGTTGTTCCGACAGCTGGTGGAATCAGCTCACATTTATGTTTTTTCCTTTTTTTTTTTTTTTTTTGGGAACATTGCTGTTGTTCTTGGTGATGGTTGAGCTTAGTTTGAGCTTGGTATGAGCATTTCTCGGTGAAGATCAGTTGAGATGTGGTTCTGGGTCGGGCAAATTGGGATGGTGTAGAGCATTTGTTAGCTTGATGGTTTTGAGTTCTCTGTGTTGGGTTCTTGTTTCCAGGCAAATGCAAAGAATGGGTCCTTTTTTTTTCAGTTATCGGAAGTTGAAGTGGTCGCTAACTCGCCTTGCCTTGCCTGGGGTCATTCAGGAATTGCCATTTTTTTTTTTTTTTAAAAACAAATTTTGGAGTTGTGCTGTAGGCATTTAAGTTCATATGGTAGGTGAGACGGTTTAGGGAAGTAAAAATGACTAGATCTTCTGTCGTGAGTCCTGATCTCTGGACTTTTATGGGTGATTCTTGAAGGGAAATGATTCTCTGGGATTTCTTTGCTTAATTCTGCAATGGGTAATGGAAAACAGTTGAATGGAGAGTGGTTAGTTTATCTCTCTCTATTTTGTTGGATTTGGGGGAAGACTAGTATAAGTCGTGGCTGATTGGAATTTGTTTAATCTGAGTTTTTGCTAATGGGTCCAGTATTTGACATAAAAAAAATTCTTGTTAATTTTTTTTTGGTAAAGAATTCTTGTTAATTTTGTTTCTTCGGCTAAAGTACATTTCCAACTATTTATGCAAATTTAGCAGTGTGTAGTGACACGTTTACAAGATGCCGTGCCCTTCACCAGCTTGAAACGAGCAAAACAAGTTCGTGTTGGTTTTGCTAGTTTTTCTTTTCTTTTTTGCAATAACTCTGAAAGTCTATATATTTTTCGAATTTTATATTTTGAATCATTATTTGTGGAAAAAATCAATTGTGGAAAGGAAGGTGTACGGTTCCGACGCTTAAGGAGACAGGAGAAACTTATGACGGCACTCATCCTAGCTTTTCCGTGGATTTAGTTTCGATTAAGTTTTAATTTGCCTTCACTGCTTGTGTTTTTTTTATTTTTATACAAAATTTCCATTGAAAATGTGACAGTTTGTGTACATTTGCTCATTTTTATTTACAGCTGCTCAATTACATCTTGTTCTAAACTTTTAGTTGCCTGCAGGTGATGTTGTTTGACTGGATCTTATTTTGGAAGATTCACAGCTATCTGTGAAGTATTTTTGTGCAACTTGATGTTGCCAGAGGGATAGCGGACCCATGAGCTATTTCGAATTTTATCATTTTCGTAGGGGTGAGATTTTGTTGTTTGTCAGATTTTTTGTGCTATATATTCATTTAATCATCATTGTGGTGGACATAGTTATTCAAAGAAATATTCTATCTTGAGTTTACATCTCAAACATTGATATTTTGTCTTTGCAGGCTCTATGTGCCATCAGTTCTTGTTATTTATCATCTATTTATCCAGCTTCCGAGATGTAGTAGCATTGCAAATGTCATTTGAATCTACCCATATGGCATCCGTGCCTGAGTTAGCGAGTCCCCCCAGCACTGGCGTCTTTTACCCTATAGAAATATCTCCTGCTGTTATTCCACAATATCCACTTCCAAATGAGACTTTGCCACCGATGTATCCTACTTTTCCAGCAACATATGAGCCAGTTTTATCAGGAAAATGCCCAGTCAATTTCTCTGCTTTATCCGATATACTAAGCAAGACAGCCTCTGATTGTGCTCAACCCATGGCAATGCTTGTTGGAAACGCAATATGTTGTCCACAGTTCAGTAGCCTTGTCCACATATTCCAGGGATTTTACAGCATCAGCTCTGATAAGTTGGTGGTGCCAAATGCTGTTGCAAATGACTGTTTTTCTGATATCATGAGTATCCTCATCAGCAAAGGAGCTAACGCCACAATACCTTCAATCTGCTCGATAAAATCAGCAAATCTTACGGGGGGATCATGTCCTGTAAATGATGTTATGACTTTTGAGAAAATGGTGAACTCAAGCAGCCTACTTGAAGCGTGCACCACAGTAGATACCCTTAAAGAATGCTGCCGACCGATCTGCCAGCCTGCTATTGCAGAAGCCGCTCTTAAGATCTCTGGGGGAGAATCGTCGATGATTGAAAATAAAGATGCAGGGCAGGGCTCTAATCGAGTTGATATACTAAGTGATTGTAAAGGGGTTGTATACTCATACATATCGAGAAAGCTTCCATCGGTTGCTGCAAATATTGCCTTTCGAAGATTATCTGCGTGCAAGGTCAACAAAGGTATCCCCGTTGCCACATGCAGCTACTATTAAACTATTTCGGTTAAGGTCCTTTGTTTGTGGCTCAATGTGGTGCTATCTGGGACTTCTGTTCATCAGTTTCCTTTGTGTTTAATCTCTCCAAAGCACGAAGTTAAACAGTGATGGTATGTGTCATAAGGTAGGATATGTGCATGGATGATCAGGTGTACTGGGAAACTTTTGGTACCTCTCCTCTTTATTGATGTTGATATGAGAGAAGAGTTTCATGCTGACTTTCTATTGGGAAAACATTCCATTTTTCTTGGGAACCTCAGATGATAAGGCTTGGATATGTGCATAGACATCAGCGTTTCTTTTTTAAACTCAATTTTCGATGGGGCTAATTTGCTTGTGTATTTCTGCTAGTTTCTGAGTGACGTCTATTGATCTTGATTCTCACTGACCCTCTGCAGACACCATCAGTTTATTTATGAGGTATCATTTCAATGTTTGGCTCACTTGTGTCAAAATTCTTTGCAGTATGCCCTTTGCAATTTAAGCAGCCTTCGGAAGTAATCGCTGCATGCCGTAATGTAGCTGCTCCTAGCCCTTCCTGCTGTAGTTCGCTGAATGCATATATTGCAGGCATTCAGAGACAGATGTTGATTACGAATAAACAGGCAATTATATGTGCAACAATGTTTGGTTCAATGCTTCGAAAAGGCGGGGTCATGACAAATATATATGAGCTTTGTGACGTTGACTTGAAAGATTTTAGTATTCAAGGTAAAACTTTGTCTGACTTTTTTTATGTTTTCTGAGGCTGTTTGTCATTGATAATTTATAATTACTGAATTAATTTTCTTTCATTTCTATCGTAATTGGAGAGGATGCAGCATATGGACAACAAGGTTAGTTTTTTCTCCATTGATGTTCCCTTTTCCCAACTCCTTTCCTAGTTCTCTGCTTTTCCTAGTTTGATGATTTTTTTCATATGTAAAATACCTTCCGAGTAATTAATTCTATAAAATTTCAAGCTTTGGAAATCCATTTTTTTTGTGGCAAAAGGTTTGCATCTTTTGTTGCTATAAATTGTCTTCATGCTGAATTGTCTTCTAATGAATGTATTAAGACTATGGATAATAACCAAAATCTTTCTTTCTTTTAGTAGCAGGTTGCCTACTGCGAAGCTTCCCTGCAGATGTGATATTTGACAACACGACAGGGTACAGCTTCACATGTGACCTGAATGACAACATTATAGCTCCATGGCCTTCATCGTCATCAGTTTCATCTCTTTCACTATGTGCTCCTGGTAATGTGATATCTAATCATGTTGATCATTTGCTCTTCTCCATCTTTTCCTTCCTTTTGTCATCTTACTTTGCTCTACTCATACTTGGTTTTGATTTCTCCATTGGTTTTGTGTTTGACCTGGCAGAAATGTCACTGCCTGCATTGCCAACTTCTCAGACCATGAAAAACCCTGGTATGCACCATTAACTGTGCAATTTTTCGCCCTTGAAAATCCGAGTTTTGCTGATTTATCTGATATGTGAAGTTCAGTGTTGATTAAATGCATATCCCTGACAAGATTCACGTATCTAACTTGGTGAAAACCACATACGTGGCTCACATGAGAAAGTATTCTGCTTGGCAATGCTGTTTACTGAGTTCATCAGTGTGGACTAAAATGGGTTTGTATCTGGAGAGATACGACTTACCCATTTTTTCTTCTGGATGAAGTGGCTTCAGTTATCTTGAAATATGAATAATTAGTCAAGGTTCGACATGACTTTCTGGATCTGTCAAAGCTCCCAGCGAGTCTTTAGACCCTAATCTCTAGGATATACTCCCTGCACTTTTAAAAAACATTAATCAGTGACAAAGCTGAGCCCTCAAAGCTGACTAATGCTAGAGCATTCTTGGAAGAAGGCTCACTTTCCATTCAGCTGCTGCGCTTTGCGTGTTACGGGGGTATCATGAATGAAAATCTACCCTTTCTTTTCCATTTCACGGCTTACCCTTGCTACTTGGTAGTGCCTGATTAGCTTCGACAATGATTTGTCATGCCTGCTTAGGAATGTAGTTTGGAAGACCTCCCCACGAGCAACTATTCTTTTAGGCTACACATCTTTAAACAAGTTGCTCATCCGTCCTTGTATGTGAATGTATTTCAGGCTGTTTGCTTGAATTGTTTGATGCATATTGGTTTCATTCACATCTTTTTGCATGATAATGCAGTTGTATGAAGGCATCTTTACAAATTGTACGGGACATTACAGAACACTAGTAGCCTTTTAATGATAGCTGGCTAAGTCCTTGTAGCGATTTCACACTTCCGCTGGAAAATGCTTTACCATCTTATTTATGTGTGCAGGATGCCGTGGTGTCGGGTTGGAAATGATGATTCCAATTTTTTCATTATTTCTTTTCAGCGCAATTTTGTGCTGATGAAATCCAGCTGAAGGTTGAGCAGTTCCCAATTCCGGGCTTGTGGGAAATTAACACGGAGTGGCCATATTTCACCTGTATATTTTTTTTGAGTAGCCTTCTTGTATAGCATCTCCTCTTTTTGCTCTCTCTCTCTCTCTCTCTCCATATTTTTCTTTGTGGTTGGTTGTACCTGATCTATGAGCTTGAGTTAGCATGCTTTTCTCTCTCTATTTTCCTTCTGTTTTCTCCCCAGAAGAGATTGGCCACACCCCCATTACACATAAAAGCCTACGAAATCAGGGTCAACTTGAAAATACTTAATCTTTACTTTGAAGGGAAACTTGTTCAACGAAACCAATGTAATGATTAGGACTCTAAGAAAGTTTAGTTAGTGATAAGATAAATTCAGTGACTTTTACTTATCCGAAAATGCATTCTTTTATCCATATGGCGAATTCAAACTTGAAAGCCTGGTTTTGTAATGCGTGCAAAAAAATTGATATGGGTTTCATTATTTATGACAAATTGAATTTAGCAAGAGAATGAGTATTAGGCAAAGTGTCAGAAGTTATTTGAATAATTTGAGGCGAGAGAGAGAGAAAGATGACTAGGATTAAAGGGGTAATGACGCGATCTTGAGAGTAATGTGGCGCCAAGAGGCCTATTTTTGGCAAGTAGTTTATCGAAATATCTATTCTGGGGAATTACTTTTCTAAAGATATCTATTTTGAGAAACAAATCCAAGTCTCAAGAGGTTTCTTTCTTTATCTTTATTTTTTCTACGTTTAAATAGGTGACCGATAACATAAACTTAGTACACTCTATTTTAACTAGTTTTTTGCTATCTAATGTTTAATAATGATCTCCTTTCTAAATTTGATCGGATCATAATTATGAAAATAATTGTCATTCTCACGGTATTCAAGAAATATTGAAATCGATATGCTTGAAAAAACTGAACAAACTTTGAGTACGTATTTTTTTTATTTGATAATTCAACCGTGACTCGATTTTACCTATTTGGAGATGGGGCATTGCATAATTAGTGTACCTTATTGAAATAAGTGGTCGTGTCCTATCTATGAAAAGGGTGATGAAGTGTCATGATCTCCATGATACCATCGATTTAAGCCACAAACAAAAGATAAAAAAAAAAGTAAAAAAGAGCTTCCTTTACCTCATCGGGTCAACCCGACCCAAATCGAAATCGAATATCTGTTTACCCGTTTCTTTCTTTCCCGGGTCGCATCCTATTTTCCCCCAAAATTCGTTTGATCAGCGAGCCGCTGCAATCCCCCACCAAAACCCTAAACCCCTCTCTCTCTCTCGATCGACAATGGCGGGACTGGGTCTTTTCCACACGGACTGCGAGTCGATACTGTCGGAAATCAAGCACCAAGAGAAGCAGCTCGCGCTCAAGCGAAGGTCGTCTCTGACCTCTACCCTTTTGATTGTCTGTCTTTTCTCGTTCATCGATGGTAGGGGCGGCGGCTATTGTGCGCGTCTTAGCTTCAATGCGATGGAGTTCTGAGGGTTTAGGACTGTTGAGTGGTTTGACAACGAATTGGGTCCCCAGAACAGGGAGAAAAAGAGCAGCTTTGAGTGTTCTGAGTAGTCTGATTAATCTGGGGCTTCTTGATGAAGTTCTCTGATGTGTTGGAGATGGAATTCTGTTGGACCGGCGAGAGTTTGTGGCCATTGTTTGATTCTTTTCTTCTTCCTTTTCGGCCGATTTTTAGTTGAATTTGATGCGACAAGATTGAATCAGCGGAATGGATTGAATTGAAGCCTTCTCTCTCGAATTCTCTCTTCTATTACTCTTTTTTTTTTTTCTCCTTCTGCAAATTTTCCGTTTTCTTTTTTGGGGTTAAATTGGACGGCAACGTGCTGCTCGGGTCTTCTGGTCGATTCGATTGGCTCAGATGAATCAATAAGATATGCAATGTTCTCTTTGTGAGTTGATGGTATTGTTTTGACAATGCGTGTAGGTGGTTGATGGGGTTACCACTGTCCAAGTCAGAGTTGAAGCATTTAGAAGGGCCAGAGTTTTTAAAGAAAAAGTAAGTTTTTCTTTATTTGGGGGGGCAGGCTACTTCTGCGCTGGTGCTTTTTTCTTTGTGTTCACATTTGCATATAGAATCATGAAAATTAATGTTAGGAATTTATTGGTGGATTTTCAGGGTCCTGCGTGAATCAATGCTCAGAGAAGATGATGTAAGTTCTTATGTCAAATGTCAAGCCATTTCAGGATTCATTGTGATAGGTTGTATTTGGTCTTATTTTCCTCTATTTCTCCACCATAATTAGTAGCAGATAAGCATTTCAGGCTGTATCAATCTTGGTTGAGTATGAGATACTTATTAAAACATCTTCTGTGCACCAGAAACTATAAGTGAAAAAGGTTTTAACTGGTGAAGTTTCGCGAGTGTGCCAAGCATACTCTATTTGTTATCAACCATCATTAGTTGCTGGTAGAACGAAACATATTCCTTCATCTTATTTACTGAAATCGGTACTACTTGATGTTCAGTTCTTCTTCTAACCATAGCTTCAAGAGTCTCTGGCTTGAAATGATCTGCATTTTCATGTGGCTTCCTGGGGTTTTATAAATACTTACCCTATTCAGTTTCTTAGATGTAGTCATGAGGATTTGTATATTTTTCCAAAGCAAGTGCAAGTTCCTTATTTAGGTCTCTTCCCTTGCAATCGGTTCTTAATTGAATTGGCACTTCCCTTGGTCTGTATTAGTCCATCTCTTCATTTGCTTGGCATTGGGAAATTCCAAATGCCAGCCTAATATTATATTTGTACTATTCTATGCTGTAATATTACCTTGTCTATCATTTTCAGATATTCTATGAGACTGCAAAGATGCATGTTGAAGAAGCTATCTTATCGCATGATATGGAAGAAGGGTGCAGTGGTGTTCCAGAAAATGTTAATTTGTCTGACATGCCTAATATGCTAAAGGAAATTCTACCTCATCTCAATGATATGACCAATAAGGGCCTTTATAATCTTGCCATGATAATTACTAGGGGATCTGTTGAGTTTGACAAAACTCGCTGGAAGATGAAGAAACTTATTAGGGAAACTACCCGTAGAGTATGTCATGTTGAAAAGAACATTCAATGGGATAATGATACATTAAAGAAGCTCTATCAACTTTTTAATGACCCACGGAATTTCCGAGGAAACTGTCTGAATCATTTGGCTCCTGCATCTCATTCTCAAAGGGCAGCAGCTTTGAAGCTTCTGGGTAGACTTGAGGAACTTTCTACACCGACTCTGATTGCAATGTATAGGAAACTAAGACGGGTACAGGGGAGAGTTCCTCAGTTGGAGCCCTTCAAAAGTGGACGGAGCCGAGATGATCTGATCAGTAAAGTGAGGAAAACTAGTAGAAACATGTTGCTGGATCTTGGTTCTAGAGATTTTCTACCAGAACCACTAGCTAAAGCAATGGCTATAGCAGTATTATCTTTAAAGCTAGCATCAGGCCTTCAAAGTTCCACGGGAACAGAATTCTACCAGTTCTCTTCAGAAATTAGAAGTTTGCAGGATGAAATTGTGAAGGCTGTTTCGCTACTGAACTCAAAAGTCAGATTCCAGGAGCTGAAAGTTTTGCAGTCACTGTTGGACCCCAGTGCTAAAGTCTCAAATGGTCATCTACGAACAGCAGTCAAAAGCATTTTGACTGAATATCTATTTGAATGCTCTGATTTGGATGTGATCCCAAGGTCTTTATTGGAGTGTCTGGCTTTTATTAACAGGAATTCTCGAACTGCACCGCCTTCATCCTTTCTTAAGGAGGAAGTCGAAGAAGAAGTAGAATGCATTTTGGTCGTTAGTGCCCATATGAAGCAGAATGTCTGGGATTTGCTTCCTGAAATTGGGTATCATACAGATTTCGCTAATGCTTATATGGAGGAATTGGAAGAAAGTGATGAGGATGCCAATTCCGATTACGAAGATGAGAGACATACAAGAATATTAAATAGTGGAAGTTCTGACAACATTGATTCATTGTTTCCAGTGGAAGGTACTGGAGAGTCTATTACTGATAGCTCCAATCTGCCTCATGGTAATATTAAGTCTGATGATAGTTCCCCCAGTCACACCCCAGGGAAAGTGTTTTATGGTGCTGCTGCTATTAAGTCTGAGCCAGATATCTTGCCCAGTATTGCCTACACTGCTGCTTGGTATAGCAGTTCTTCCTTGTTATTCCAAGACTTAAAGAGTTCTGAACGCTTGAATAGCATGGATATAGATAGTGTAAAGCCATCGAGCAACTTTAGTGCTGCTAAAACTGATGGTGATGGTCCCTTCACTTTTCTGTCACCCAATGCAGGGTGTGGAAAGTCTCTTGAGAGACACAAAGCTGAAGATGATGAACTGAAGAATCAACAATTGGATGTCTCAAACAGTCCAAGCACTTGCATAAATCGATACCTTGCTGTCCAGGAAGCTTGTGACGAAACAAGTATAATTGCCTATAATTTGGTAGGTTATATATTGGAAGAATTTGCTCAAAGAGAAGGGTTGAATCTAGTAATGAATGAGAGTTCATATCTGGGACGTGATCAATCCAATGAAGAAGGCCATGAAGGTATACCACCCGAGCTTTATCCTTAGAGAGACCATATTGAAGAAAAGGGATTCATGCTTTACTATTGAAACAGTGTTGTTGTTCCCAAGGTTTGTCAAATTATATTTGAGGAAACATCAGTTTTTCAATGTAAGGATGGTGATTCAGTGATTGATTGCCCATTAGTAACTTACACCATTGTAGAGTTGCCTTGTTGTGTTGACCAATTTATCATCACAGAAACCATTGTAACCATGGATATCATTTTAGAAGGTACTCGGTGGATGACATCAAAATATTAACGTGGCCATCATTACTTGTGGCATTTACTGCTTTGCATGTTTAGAGTGTCAGCAGAAGTTTGTGGTAATGACTAATAATGGCTGTTTGTGTGCAATTGCAGAAAAGAAGGATTCTAGTCATCACAAGGGCTCCGAAGATTTTGTCATCCATAGAGCACTCGATAATCCAGCTCTGTGCCTCGATAAGAGGTATGCCAGACTTTTACTTATCCCGCTTATTGGCAAAATCTTGTTCTGTACGTTTTCTTTGTCCTTTGAATATTAAATATGTCATTCATCAAAGGGGAACCTGGGGATTACCATCGCATCAGAGCTAGATTCAAGAGAGTTTGTCAAATCTAACAAAAAAAGATCACTCCTGATATCTACTAGATTAGTATTTCCCCTAAACAATAGTTTCATATCTTCCTTTCTTTATCAGTAAAGGAGGATTTGGCGGTCCTGAGTTTGATTCCTACCTTACTTCTCACCCTCTACTCATGATTTCAAATAATAGAAAAAACAATGAATCACACCATAAGCCAATACTGCTAGTGCCATACTTTAGAATGTGATCTTATAGGAAGCTACTGCAAATGTTGCCATCATTTCTGAGATGCATCTGCTGATAAATTTTGTGAGGTCCGATTTATTGTTTCTGATTGGTATATTTATCTTGAAACTCTTCCTTTTTTATGCAGTGTGATGGAAAGATTGAAGGAGTTCACAAGCATTCCTTAGATGTCTACTTTCAATGGGAAAGGGATCATATCCTCATTCCTCAAGTAAGCTCTGGAATCCTGCTTGAGAAAAGCTTCATAGTTAATTGCTGCATATGATGGGAGTCGAAGACTTTTCCTCCTTGGGGAATTATCTGGGGAAAGATGAGAAGACTTGCAAAAAGCTGACATGCCTCATGGATGAAATGGATGCTATGAAGCAGTTAGTTTTCCTGATACCATGATTTGGATGAATATGCCTCAGTTTGGAAGGTATAGGTTTTCTGGTTGTGGACATAACTTCTCTGTCGGCACTCACATGACCTATTTGGCAATATGACTCTTAAGGGCAAATGAATTGCAAGAGTCAGCCTGTCTGCATGGGACACATTCACCTATGTCGAGCTGACCTCACTGTGAGCTGTGGATGATGTCCCCTCCCTCTAATGAGTGATGTGGATGAAAGGAATTGTCAACTCCTATCCAAGAGCCGAGAGAAAAGGAGCTCTGCGAGGGTTCTTTGTTCAGAGATGGAATGTAAGTTTATGAAAACAAGAGCACTCTATTATTAGCAATCAGATCGCTCTGTGCTTCCTGAAGTTCGGATGATGATCGCTCTACACCGATGTATTGTTATTCTTTGGCCCTGATGGTCATGGTAACCCCATTTTGGAAATGTTACCGCAATCTGTATCTATCATTTATAACCCACCTGGCACTAACGACTGCCAAGCATAGGTTTGCCCTCGCAAGGACCGCAAAACAATGTTTTAGATTTAGTGTTAGAATGAATGCATAATTTAAATTCCTCTTCCTGACTTGTTAGTGCAATTGATCCCTCTCAACGCCATGGTATCCTGCAGTTTCATTTCTCTCTTCTTTGGCTTGAAGGGGTATTCTTGGCCGTCGTCTTGATTGACACAGAGTATCTCCTTCAATTAATTTTTGCCATTTTAGCTTTAATCTGACTCCAGTTTATGATTTGGTTGGGTTGGCTCTAGTAACTAAATAGTAATTTTCCCAGGAGGATTTGTATGTATAACCTTATTGATGTGGCAACTCCAGTTTAAAAGTCTAGTTGCAGGTGAGTCTGCCAATGTCGTCTTCAATTTTCAACTCCCGCGTGTTCTTCCTAACTGCAGCTATAGATCAATTGAACGAGTTCAATCTCTAGATTTGGCGCAGAAAATCCCCATGTTGTTCTGACTTGCATCTGATGTGCACGAGCCTCTGAAATTTCTGAGTTTACTCAGCACGGAACATAAACTCTTCATGTGGCTTCCGGGTTTCGATCGAATGTTGTGTCCAAAGTCTCTGGTTTTCTCTCAGTTCTAAGAAGCTAGAACTCTAGGTCAAGCGCGGCTATCTTATTTATTTCTGAAGCTGCGTGCGAAATGGGCTTTTTGACTCGTCCATGGTGGTTCGTTAGGTGAAAAACATTGTTATCTGTGGCACGAACGAAATCATTCACTAGGGCGAGAACGTTCGGCATCCTATGACACTCAAAACAGGCATAGGTAAAGTACCTGGTCGAATAGGTCATTGATATTTCTTCCCCAAACAATTTCGAATTGTAAGAGACCACTCAATAATAAAAGTATGGGAACAGCCGCCATCGAAAATCATTCTTTAATGGTCTTATGTTCTTCCCAGTCCAACCCTCTCAAAACAAACCTTCAATTCGCTGTTTCCAACACAATCAATGGTGCCACATAATTAACAGGGGATGAGTTCTTACTCAACACTTTCCAGGGAGCTGTTGCGACTATAATCAAGATTTCTCAACCAAACTAGCGAACTTTTTTTATTCATCAGATGTGCTTTCTGCACAATAACAAATTACACTAGCGCACGACACAGATCCAGTCTGCTTGAGAATCCACACATGCACGCATGCACAGCAATTATGTTGTGTGCACTCAGGCAACTTAGCTAATCCGACATTATCTAGAGGCATCATTTTCCCAAACATTATCCCAAGAACCAGTTGGAGCTGCTTTTGGTCCCTCAGTGTAGCCCTGAATGGCATGAGGGTTACCTGGTCCAGGAAGTGGACGTCCGTCAGGGCCTGGTGGGTGGACTTTCCTGGGCTTTGTCCTGATCCCCAGCAGCCTGAACACAAATCTAGCAAGCTCACCATATAGCATTCCAGACCGATCGAAAAGCTGCAGAACAAGCCAGATTGCTGAGAGCTCAGTATTTGATACAATATCACAAGAAGACAAAATCCTAATAAAAGCTTTCACAGTCTTAACATATTTAGTTCCATGATATCTCCAACATAAGCAAGTTATAAAATATAATGGATCAGTGCTCTTACCATGCTAAAGGTCTTTTACAGACAATGACATCCAGTAAAACCAATCATCTCTCAAAGTTTCCATCATCTTTGAAAAGTTAAAAAAAAATGAACTTTCCCCTCAGATTCACACTAGCTTTGATCCAAATCATGCATTTATTTTTCAAATGCACTTTCCTTTCAAGCCAATTTTTACGAAAAGATATAATAGTACCTATCTAACTTCCTTCCGTGAACATTACAACTCCCTTCAATTAAATTACATAGTGCAGTCCACTTAAAAACTTGTGCAGCAAATGGACAAAGTTTAAGCAATGCAGTTTCCTCATTCAAATTTACTCCAGAATTCTCAAATTGGACAGGACAGGAAAGTACAGTTGCAATGGGCATGCGCATGTACATATTTCTGCACAGGGAGATACACAAACTTTAATTGTTGTCCATTTTGACGGAGAGAAAGTGGTGCTTAAGGTGAAAGAGTGTCTATGTAGCTGAATCACAATATCATAAAGTCATCCTATTAATAGATAGAGTCTGAAAAACCCAATTAATCCATCACTCTGCAAATACGTTCAACAGATAAGCCACAGGACATAAAACACTACCTGAAGAAGTGCTGTCATAAACATGTGGAAGGCTTGAGTATTTTGGTCAATAAGAATTGAAATGCGGCCAAAAAAGTTTACCACTCCCTGCATCTGGCATTAGAGAAAAGCTAAAATGAGTTGTTTATAAAATAAATTAGTAGCACATCGCCTTAAATTATAGCTCTAAATATAGGTCCAGAGAACTATGTCCCATCACCTTAGAAATCAAGATCAAGGCAATTACTTCAACACATTCTGAGTACACAATCTAAGATAAGAAAAATCTCACACCTAAAAACAAGGTAACAACATGCAATTGCAGAACAATTAGAACCAAAAATGGTCCTAAGACATCACATTTGATATTTCACCAGGAACTAAAATGTATCAAAGCTAATTAACCAACTAAATGAATCACAAAACAAAGTTCACGATAATGCACCAAATAACAGACTTACATACGTTCATGCCTTTAAGAATTTGATTAATTTAACAAACTAAAAATACAACTATGACGTCCAAACAAAAAACTTAAGCCTTAGGTGAAGGTATAATATACACACACACACATGTACATGTGTGTGTACATGTGTGTGTGTGTGTGTGTGTGTGTGTGTGTATGTATGTATGTTCTCTACCTATAGGCCTTTATTAACATGTACACAAACGATATGGGATACATTCGCACCCCCTTTGAAGTGCAAACCAGACTGAGTACAGCACTTGAAATTGGCAAATGGGGAGTCCCACACATGAAAAAAATTGAGATGGAAACTGGCTCTATAAGGCCTTAGATGGAGGGAGACAATATGTATATAAGGCCTATATAAAACTGTATACAAGAAAAGTGGGATACTTTAACAGTCTCTAGAATTCTTAAGCCTGCATTTGGAAAATTAGCAAGGATGGAAAGAGGTGAGTGTGATAAATTTCATAAAAGCAGGACATGAAAATGAGAATGAAGAGATCACACCAATCAATCTTTTTTTCTAGCAAAAACAATCAATAACAAAAGCCACTATTTAGTTCCATCTAGAAGCATAAGTTTGAAACAGTAAAAGCAATCAGGAGGAGGTAGTACCCAATCAACATTCCTCAGATGAAATTAATAAGGAAGAGGAAAGTGCAAGACCATTGCTTACCACCCGTAAAAATGATATCCAAAACCCTGGAGGAGAAGATGGTTCGCCATATGGATTGTTTGGATCTTGCCCTCCATAAGGACCACCCATTCCCATTCCCGTTCCCATTCCATAGCCACCCATTGGTCCTCCAAATCCACCACCATACATTCCACCACCATAGAGTCCAGAGGATCCATTAAGGCCTCCGTAGCCTCCCCTATACATGGAGTTACCATACATACTACTACCATACATTCCACCTGCTCCACCATACATTCCAGTACCATAACCCGAACCGTAATTCAAACTGGAATTATAACCTGCAGACAGAAGCAATTTCAAAATATGCTTCAATTTGGGATTGTAGTAAAAGATATCACCTTCTGCAACAAAACCAATGCTCACCTCCATAGGTATTATTCCCATAGCTCTGCTGCTCCCATGGCCTTGTAGGAACAGGCCTTCCCAGAGCATTCGTATTAGGAGTGGTGATCCTGTCAGTGGATGCAACAATTTCTCCTGGTCTTGCAGTTCCTGAAGCCTCAACCACATCACTGGTGCTGCCAGCGGATGGCGGTTTAAAAGGTGCGGGACCAGAAGAGGCACCGCTTCTCTCCCATGGTTTTGGTGGGGGAGTAGCTGCAATGGCAGAACATCGTTCAACTCAAAGAGGGTATACAATGTTTCCGTGCAAGCGGAGAAACGTCCAAAGAACGTAACAAGACAGGCATCTACATATTACAAGAACATGATCATCACATGCAGGTCAGAGGATCCTGCTAGAAAATTACAAAAATCTTTCATTTGTCTAGGGTAACCCCGGAAATCAGGCTGTAAAAGTACCAATGCAAAAAAAAAGCAGAACGACGTAACCCATCGAACTTCTCTCCACAACATCACCTACCAACTACCAAGTAGTTCTGCATATGGGCTCATCAAGCAAGACAATCCTAAACCAATTCCTCAACCAACTCGAGCTAGCTTTCTATTCCAGATGGGAAAAATACCCAGTTGCAAAATGGAAGTCAACCCAAGCGCCCGACTTTCTCGAAGCCAAACTCAAAAACGGAGTCAACCAACCTCCCCCCATCAAAAGCACCAGCCATCAAACGGCGACCGACCCAAAATCCATGAACAAGACACCCCCGAATCCCCACTCGCTCAACAGACATCGAACCCAAAAATACAACGGCACACGCGCTAGCGAGGCCCGAATCGTTCGCCACAACCCGAGGAAAGGAACGCGCCCCACGATCACAAAGCACAATCGAAAGCACCGAGAGAGAACGAGAACCCAGAATTCATCGGACCGAGAGAGAGAGAACCCAGAATTAATCGGCGGCAAAGACCTAGGATTTCCAGAACAATCCGACAAAGCACGCCGTCGCCGATCGATCGAATCAAGAAACGTGGGGGAAGAGACGGGGGACGAGCTTTGGGAACGAACCTGAAGAGGGGGGCTGAGGATTAGACGCCATGGGAGCTGCAGAGAAGCAGCGACATAAGAGAGAGAGAAGAGAAGAGCGAGATTTGAACGCCCTGGAATTGGCCGGCGGCGCTGTGGTGGTGCGTGGTGGGGGCGATCGGGGCAATGTCCTGGAAGGGTCCGCCTCTGTTCCCGGAAGTTCTCTGTATTTATTTCCCTATTTTGTATTTTGTGACCTCCCACTATTTTCAATTTTCATGGCCCCCATTTTTTAAATTTTTAATTTTTTGCAATTGCTTGTTGATCATAATCTGTCAGTTAGTAATATACAGGAATAAGGACGGCAGCGCGGTTGTCCATGTTGAATTTACATGTTATCATCAGATTTTTCTATATTCGAGTGAAAATCAACGTTTTATATGACTTTACTAATGAGAAAATAGAAATATGAAATCGGAATTTTTACTGTCGAAATGATTTAGTGAATTAAAAAACGTGAATATGTAATTCTCCTAGTCACCACATGAAGATGATGTCATAGTTATTTAATGGTTGATTGAGATATTTTGAAAACCCAAAATTTACCAATCAGGTATTGTGTAATTGACCCATCGTAGCATGAATTTGTCTACGGCCTTTGATGAAAGAACAGATTGGCAGGCAACCCTCTTTTATCAAGAAAAATCTTTGGGTGCAAGACCCTGTTGATTGTGTTCTACCATAATGTAATACATGAGCATGTAGCAAGTAGGACTTGGCTCACCTGCTTGAATCAAGATGAACAAAACTCTGGTCAGATTTTGATTGGAAAAGACCTCAAAGTATCGACTTGTTCCTGCAAATAAGGCAGAACGCCCCGGTAAAAAAAATTTCCGTGAAGACGCAAAAGAGTTAGAAGTGCACAAAGTCGAGCCTGCTATATTCCCTTTCATTCATTTTGCCCCACACGCTATGATAAAAGTCTATACAGATTGGAGATCAAAGACAGGATCACAAAGCTGGTCACTCCTTGGGGAAGTGCCATTTCTACAGCTGCTTCTATCATTTACAGATGCTACACTCACTAAAAAGATTACGACATTTCTCTCCCTACACTCTCCTCTCCTCGTCTTGACCTGCCCATGCCAATCGATCATTCAAGTGACTGCTCAGAACTGCGAAACGTGCCACCGTTGAAGATCAATCACAGAGCCGGTACCGTATGGGTAAGCTAGATGCTGACGAATTTCAAGCCCCCGACAAGAAGATGGACCAAGATATCAGGAGCATCCCGACAAGAAGCAATTGCTACCGCCAGAGCTGCCCAATGCAGCAGGCACATCGCGGACAAGAAACTTGACACTTCGTGTACCGACATATTCCATAATCTCGAGGCATTCCTGCAAATCCGAATCACTAACCAGCATCACCCATTCATCCTCATCATCCAAGTACTTGAGCTGGAATGTCCCGTATTGCAATTTGAATCTCTTGGACACTTCATCGTAAAGTTGGAAACACCCATCAGAAGGCTCAAACTTGAAACGTATCGTGTCATCTTTGTAGGTCGCTTTCACAGTAACTTTAGACCCACTATCATGTGAGCTTATTCTTTCTTTAGAATGCTTTCCTTCCTCAAAGCTCTGAGAGCTTGAGGAACTGCCGTGCATGATCGAACCAGAGCCATCTGAAGAATCTGTCATGCTGGAAGAAGCAGGTCTGTTATGCTCAACAATACCATCATCAACTGCAGTTGATTTAGAATCTTCCCTATATTCGATCTGACTAATACTTGATTTCTTCGCTTCCCCATGACCAATGTCGAGCAATTGCAAGCTTGAGGTTGAGGGCCCCAAGTGATCTCCACCAACACAATACTCATCTTCCAATTTAATGGCAGAATTATTACCACAATCAAAGGGTATTGATCTTTCCTCTTCTTCAATAGATGCTTCTTCACTTTGCACTGCTGGTTTTTTATCAGGAATGAAGTTCTTCTGTGCATCAAATTCTTGGATCGAACCTGCTGCCACAAATCCTCCAGTGTTTGGGTCAAACTTCAACCCTCCCTCGACTCCCTGAACAGAATTGAGCACAGTTTGTATTTTCTTCAATGATCTGTTCACCTTGTTTATCTTGCGAGATGGCCATCTTGAAATTCCATGTTGTCTGCATATCCTTTTCAGTGTTGTGGGGCAAACTGCATTGCAGAAAATAAAATGGTTGGCATTCATCATTTGACTACCAAATAATTCTACAAGATGAACATTTTCTCCTTGCACGAAACTTTATTACTGTATTTTCAATTTTTTTTTTTAAAGGCCAGGAATGCTGTTTTGTCAACTTGACCATAGATTTGTTCTTTATTCCCCATCTAAAGGTGTGTTTGTTTGAGTGAAAGCATTTTCTGCCAATTAGTTTTCTGAACTTTCATGTATTCCATTTACTTAAAATTATCAGTCAATGGAAAAACATTTTCAGTCAAAGAAAATATGCATGCTTAAAGATAGGAAAATGAATTCCCAAACTTGAAAAGGGAAAAAAATTTCCTGGAAAATGATTTCCCGGAAAGCATTTTCCTTTATCATGAAATTTCTTCTGAAACAAATGCATCTAAGGTTACATTTGGGGAACAGGATAAAATTTAGGATATGATAAATTTTATTATATCCCATGTTTGGTGCTTACTTAAGATAGGATAAAGTTGAATTAAAGAGGTATAAAAATAATAAAATTATCCCATGAGAGAGGTGAAATAAATGTGGATAAGATTTCTAATATCCAAAATAGGAAAGTTATTTTGCTCAAATAACAAACTTCTTAAATTAACAAATTTAAAATTATATTTCGATATAAATAATATTTGAATTCTAATATAAGAAATTCAAAATAACAATTAAGTTTTGTAATTTAATCTTATTTTTATGTATATATTTGAATTTAATTTTATCTTGTAATATAAATTCAATATATAAATATATATTTATTACATATTTTAGGTATTTTAGTATTTTAGGTCTATTAGTATAGTTTTCTATTTAATAAAATTTTATTAGAGAATGATGGAAGGGAAAGAAAGAAATAGAAAAGAAATTAATAAAGGAATATAAAACAAAAACAAAATAGAAAAAAGTGTTGTGAGAGATTTTTACTCTCTCCGTTTGTAAAATTTGTGATTCATTCATATTGATATGCCATTTATACTATATAATATAATATAATATAATATAATATAATATAATATGAGTATATCCAACTTTATTACTGCAATCACCAAACAGTTGATAGGATATAGTGAAATCTCCCGAATTTCATATTCTATCCTATCCAATTCTATCCTGGTAAAAAATCCAAATGAGCAAATACAGCCTAATTGTTTAAAGACTCAACTAGCCCACATCTCTTCTTTGTCCTTTCCATTCTTATACCTGTCCTTATACCTGTTATCAAAATTTCTTTCCTGCTCTTTGTTCTTTCACCTCCTTCCTTTCTGTTAAATAGCTCTTTCTACCTTAAAACTGCAACATCAATGAGAGATGGATGCATGGGCCAAGGTTACTTAAGAACTCTGATACATCTAAGCGAGAGGACCTATGCTTATTAAGTGCGATTCAAACAAGAGGAGATTTGGCATGAAAAATGCAAATCAACCATTGAGATCTGGCACTTTAAGAGCCTTGTGACAGAATCTCACCACCAATGCTTTTCGCAGCATCCTTCAGACTCCCCGAGAAATACTGCTGGAGAACACCCAAACTCACTGTTTTCTCTGCTGTACTTCGCTTTTTTTCATGCTGTCTTCTTGATAGGCTTGTCACCTGTCAGACATTCAAGAAATCTGTCAAGAGTCATGTAAGAGAACCAGTATATCCCGTATAAAAAAACCACCAAGATCAAGCCTAAGCCATATCATCCAATTAAAAATTTTGCGCTCTGCATGATCACAACATTATCTCCAGGTTTTTCTTTTTAAATGAGGGCATGTTAATAGATAGCCTCAGGGCACTCAGTAAGTACACTTAATTTTGGACCAGTTCACTTTTCAAAACAACAATCACACATGCAATTCCTTCATTGCAAACTGCACAATTTGCTCAATTAGTTGACGCCCTAGGGCATTTATTATCATAACCCTTTCTAAAGTTACATTCATTTGCAGACACGGGTCGGACTTATCCATTGGCTGTGGGAGAAAGGGAGAGCGAGAGAGGAAAGAATGGGAGTGTGGCTCACACGGAAGAAGCCAGGGAAGGGCTAGATGAGAATGGACGAAACAAACTTCACTTTAGTTATGATTTCCATTTAACAAGATAATATGTCATAAATGCAATTGGAGTATTTAAATAATAATAACGCATTCAGTCAAAAGGTTTAAAACCAGTTACACCAAAGGATGCGGTGTGGTCTTACAAAATCACATTTGATATCAGAGCTGAAGGTCCTGACTTGAAATTTTTTTTAGGCTCCATTTGCCTCTCCAACTAAATTTTCACGCTTAGTACTAAGCAAAAGACTAGACTAAGTGTGAGGGGGAGTGTTAGTGTTCAAATAATAAACCACGTCTTCATCTAATAGCTTAAGCTTTTAGAATAATTGGCTATGGTTCCACAAAATCTAACTATTTATGATTCCCTATAATACCAAGGGTACACCTATTACCATGCAAACATTTATCTCGCTATCAAAGGCTTACTACGTACTTTACTATTATTTGGTCATTGCTTTTGCAGAAAAGTCAAAAGAAAGGCAGGAAAATGTATCTGTGCCCAAGCACCTGATTGCGGTTGCATTCCAAACAGCAGCCTCATTCCCCTAGATGATGCCATTCTGTAATCTAATCTAGTGTAGATCATAAAAAAGAGCACAGCAAAGAACAGAACACTACCTTCAGCTCTTTGAAGATCCAAATTTATGCCATACGCATAATGTTAAATTTTAAATCTGAAATGGAGTTCCAGATCGTATAGTTTATATCTCTGCCACCCTGGAACCTATCATGCAGATGCTAGCGCATTTTCTTAACCTAAAAACCTATCTTGTGACCCCTTGGAACCTCCAGTATCTGGAATCTGTTAGTTCCAGCAAGTTCCCAACTTTTTAGGATTTTTGGGTTAAACAATATCAACATTGTTAAAGTATCTCACATTACTCGTCTATGAGGCTACTCTTCTCACCTAATGCTTAAGCTTTCTGGTTCGTATATTCTAACAACCATATTCAACCCAAATACCACATATAATCTCTTCTGTGGAAGTAAAAAACAGGACATATTCAAGTTGTTTTCTTTTTTTGGCCTACAATGACATAGCCTTAGCCTAACAGATTTTGGAGGGAAAAAGAAGTGGTCCGATTACTAAAACCCCCTCATCAACTCTTTTAGACTCTGTAAACCATTAGCTCTAGCAACAGGTACTTCTGCCGAATATATAAATAACAGAAATTTCACATGTCAGCAGCAACAATCGTCGAAGTAATAAGGTGTACTTCCAATTGTCTGGCAGCCCAACAAACATGAAAGTATTTAGTTCTCATTACATATGATTACAATCCTACCAGCTGTAATTCCCTCACACGATACTTGATTATTGAAGATAAATATATTATAGGTTACAGCACAACAGTCAACGAAGAATCCTAGGCAGATTGAGCGCATTGGCAAGTGAAGGAAGTCCAAAAATGACATGTAAAGGCGATAGAGAAAAGTCTGCATAAAACATGTTCACTGCAGGTAAAGACAGGTCAGGAAAAGGACCTGCTCACGAGGAAGATCTGATACTGTCCTTGTTGAAGTAGGTACATTTGAGGGCCTTCCATCTATGGAAGACATGCTGTTATCGGATAAAACTGTCTGATGGCTCCCTCCATAAGTGGGAATAGGTGACATGCTTGGGAGTGACACTTCCTGTAACTCAGCTTTAGAGCCTTCTGTGCCAAATAATTCCGCATCTGATACTGTCCTCAAAGTTTTACAAATCCTCTGCATTGTACGTGAGAGGTTGTCCAATAATAGTTGTTGCTCTGTACTTCCTTTTATGTTGACAGGTAGAAAAAACTCCAAAATGTAATCGTCATCACCTGTAAAGGTGCTTCTCAGCCTAATTGCAACAGCAGCATTCAAGCCAAACCTGCGAGCATGATGGACGAGAGGATACTCATGAATGTCATAGTTCTTAACATCAGGGTAGAAAAAGGGATGATTTGATTGAAGTGCTTTTCCAGCTATTCCTTGCCCTTCCTCGAGATAGTGCTCTGCACATGCACGAACAAATCCTTCCATCTCCTTATCGTTCACATAACAAGCAGTATCCTCAACGCACAAGATGCATTTCTCATTAGCATTTCCATTACCATCCCTAACGCGTATTCTTACTATTTCATCAGCAGCTCCCTCAGAAACACAGCATGGGATCCACGTCAAAGCCAATGGAAACCTATGTGCGTGACATACAGCACGCAAGACATCTGTTATTTCAGCCAAGGCAGCTCTCTGATTCCTGGAGAGGCACTGCAAAATGATGGATCGTTCAATAAGGACGTGGAGCACTTTACAGCCTCACAGAAAAGAAGAGCTATGTTTTACCTGTGGAAGAAGCCGTGGTGGTGGTGTAGTTCTTAAATTTACAGCCTGCAATAGTTTTTAACTGTCAATTTCCACACTAACTAACAAGCTAAAAACCGAAAAAGGAAATTCAAAGTTGATGATTCAAAAAATTCTATAGAAAGTGAACAATATAAAGCTGCAGTAACTCCACCAAAACTCATTGAAGCACTAATGAAAACATCCAGCCACATTATAAGGGACTCCTGATTTGAAAAAGGAAAATTCGATGCTTTACCTTAGCATTTGATCGATACCCCTAAATAACTCCACAACATTTAAGTTCAAAAAACGCGTTTCTTTGCCATGCATCAACTAGACAACATTCAACCAAAAAAAAAAAAAAAAAAAAAAACTAGACAACATTGAAATTCCCCCACATACAAATTTCTTTTAAAACACTTCTTTTCACTATCTTTCACTATAAAGCTAATGGAAGAACTTCTCCAAAAATTTTATTTCCTACATAGGTTCAATAATTACAGCCAAAGAAGCAAACAAGACAGCCCGAAGTAAAAAGCACCCCCAAGAAAGTCTCAATCCATGATATAATTAGTGCAAAGAAACAAAAGGTGACTTCAAGGGAAGTCCATGCATGTAGTCTTGAAATGAGTGCTGTGAAGTGTCAGTGAGTCACAGTTTTGCTGACAATTCTGGATAGTATGCTACAACCAAGGTACAATTCACTACTCCTGCTAAGCCCTTCTCACCCTCATGCAGACAGAATTTCATGCTAAGTCTCCGGAAAAACAGCTAAGACACTTCACCTTCACAAAGGTAAATAAACAGGCCAGTATGCGAACTCCACAATCTTCTGAAACCAAATACAAACACTAGGTTTGATCAACTGCTCTAAAAAATCTTCGTCTCTATGTATAACAAGCAAAGTAACAGTCATTGATCAGATTTACTCTTGCTTCATATATCAAACAAAAGAAAATATCTATTATTTAGATGAGTTCTCTAGAAAGTAGAGGGCATCTATGAATTCTCAAACCAAAAGGTGGAAAAGCAACAAAAGAAACTCTGTATGAGATGCAGTTCTAGTATAGTGGTATCTAGTAAAGGCACTATGTAGTTATATTGCATGTTGCTCGACTGGATTCCTGACTTTTACAAGAAAGGCAAAGAAGAGAACAGCCATCTTCATTCTAGAGGAACAAAGAAAGGAAAATTAACCTGGAGGGCAAGGCACACTTTCTCCATTTCCGAGTCGAAGTTGGCCTTTTCTTTCGTAGTGACAAGTTCCAGCACCGAACAGCAGGACTTATCAGAAGAGTCAAAAACTGGTATGGCAATAGAACCACGGATGTTGTGGTCAACTGCATGATTTACCCGTAAATATTCATTATCATTGTAATAAATTACATTAGAAGTCCATTCTGGAACTTTTGATGTAAAAACACGACCAGGAAGGCCCAGAAAAGTTCCCGGTTTTCCCTCGGCAGAGAAGGTAAATGTTCTGGATACTTCTCGATATCCTTCTAGCATTTTGTCAAGTAAATAAGGTTGCTCACAGGTGCTTAAGATATACTGATCCCCACGCTTTATGGGGACCCAAACCTGAGCCAGAATCCCCCCTCCAGAATAATCCTTGAACAAGGAGAGTGCTCTCAGCATCTTCTCATCTAATGAACATGCTAGAGGCCTGCATATTGTATTATTAGCCACATCAGAAATGCCAAGTTGTCCAAGGGCACTTTTGCCTTGTTTAGCCCCTGAATCGTTTTGGTCATTGGAATCCAACTGATAATCAAGCTGGCTATCTGTTTGCTGAAAAGCCAACCTGTCGACAAACGGATAAGAACTTCCTACAGCATTTGACACCCCACCACGGTCAGGATAGTAAAAAGAACTTTGTTCTGCAAAATTCATCATATCCGGTGATCCATACAGTGCTGATGGACTTATCGGCAACCCATAGGGTGCAAGTATCTGCTCCGTTGTGGATGGACTGTTGCATAATCCAGCATAACCTTCAAAATTCATCAGCTCGGCAAAGTTCACAAAAGGATCCTCCAAGATCGAATTTCTCATGCCATTATCCAAAGAAGCAGAGCTGTCTGCCTGCACTCCTGGAGGAGTCCAGTAACCCATCCCCTTCTCTTTGGAAGAAAAGGGGTATTCCATTTGAAGTGAAAAGGAAAAACCTTTCGCCACCAAGCAGCACAAGAAAATGCTAGAGTCCTCTCAGATCGTCTTCACTCAAGTAAGTCATGCCGGGCGTGGCATCTTCCGAAAAATGGCTACCCTGCAACTGAGATCACACGTTGCAGCAAGTTTCGAAACCAACTCTTGAAATCGTTCACCTTCTGGATTAGACAGTAACACCAGCACTTCCTCAACCAAATAGCAAACACCCTGCCCCACAAACACAACAAAAGTTTTATTTCGCTTCAATCATAACGCCATCAAATCTCTACTAAGAACAAAAGTCAGCTGCCTATCATTCCACCAGTCATAGACACTGTTTTGCTACCATTTTCCACAAACAGAAGACAGTGAACACACTAGTACAGACCTCTTTGAGATAAAACAAAACCCATCCAGACCCGAAAGCCAGCACGGTTCGCTGCAACACAAAGTGGGCACATCTCTAATCAGCAAACTACTCCACAATCAACAAAACCCACCTCCAGAGTAGTCACCTACCTATGCACAATAACAAAGACCCATCACCCACCCTCTTCCTATCCCCCCTCTCTCAAGAAATGACAAAAATCAGAGCACAAGAACGTTCGGTCCAATCACTTCCACACCTTCAATTCCGAGATGCACGAAATCCAGAGAGAGAGAAAGAGAGAGGGAGCGTACAGTCGAAACTCCGTGTCAATTTGACGTCAGGCGAGCCGGAAATCCGAAATCTTGACCAGATACCGATCAAGAAACAGGGGCGAGAGCCTCAACCCTTTTGGCAGCAGCAAGTTTTGTGGGTACAAATCCAAAACACCGACTTAAGTATCTCCGGATAAGACTTTCCGCGCCCGCTGTCGCGGAGCGAATCCTCCAAACTCCGATGCTTGGTACTATGCACACTGCTGTGCTGCCAGCACGGTAAAAGCTCGGATTTTTATTCGGCCTTTTCTCCCCGCAGAGCAGAGCAGAGCAAGAATTCTAGAGAGAGAGAGAGAGGCGAGAGAACGGATTGCTAAATTGGGAAACCCTAGGGAGGGGGTCGCGTACCAGCTCGAGCCCAGAGGGGGAGAGAGAGAGACAGAGAGAAAGTGGGGAAGAAGGAGGAGGGAATTGAATGCCCAAAAATAGAAAAGTTTGTCCGGAAGCAGTTTGGACAATGGCCTCCTCTTTCTCTCTCTCCTCTGCTCTGAGCAAGCAGGCCAATTTTTTTTCCTAAGAAAAAGGCCAAAAAAAAAAAAAAAAAAAGAAGAAGGAAAAAAGGCTTTGTATGACGAAATTGAAAGTTGGTAAGCTGTTTTCATTTGGGATCCGACAGAGATGAGAAGTGCGTTTTTTATGAGGACAGCTGGGGCTCTGTCACTTCGGAATAGTCAAGGATTTTAGGGGGAAAAATATCTTAGAGGTTTTTTGCTGAACGACGCGTCCGCAGCTAACGTGGCGTGTATTTATGCGCTCTGAGCTAATTATAATTTACAGATTTTAAGGTATGGATATCGACGTGGAAATGGATTAAAAGAAAATTTGAAGAATCTCCATCCACCTCTCGCTTTCCCCCTCTATATATCTACAGCCGCCCTTGAGCTCGACCTACCGGCTCCCTGCCGTCGCCATGGCGGTGGTGGTGGCGCCGCGTCGAGGTCAACCATTGCCAGGCGTCCAATCCATGCCACCTTCTCCGCCCGTCTTTGCGGTTAGATTTGGAGGCTCACATCTATTTACCATTGTTATCATGGCTTGTTCGATGCCCGTCTAGATTTGAATCTAGAGTTGTGTCTCCAAATTTGGCCTCTACTTGATTTCTTCGTCTTTTTTCTTTTGAGTTCATGGTCTACGATCGTCAAGATCTCGATCACCATCGTCCAAATTTTGTAACTGACCACCATCACCATCCACGACAATTGCTCTAAATTCCACATCAATTTCTTTCGCTCACATTGCGTCGAGTTCTAAGCGAATGTTAATGGATAAATGCGCATTGCATCAACTGCTAATGAGGGGCCATTGAATATTTTCTCAAATGAATGCCCTTTACCACGTGACCCCTCGTGTTTTTGTTTGCTTTCCTTCTTGAAAAAATGACATAAATAGTTGCTAAATTTTGATTTAATGTATAATGTCACTCTTAAGCTTTAAATTAATTTAACACCGTCCTTAAACTATTCCTAAATATTTAATATAATCTTTAAACTTTCAATTTGTTCAATCTAATCCCTAAACTTTTTATAACAAAATTGAATTTATCATTCGGTACTATTCACAAATTCTCATAATTACTCTTATACCCAAATTTAGAACACATTTTTACCCTTTGGGATTTTATAAATATTACTATAATTCCATTTAAGTATATTCAAATTTATTATATGTGTGATAGTAAAGATATAATCTCATTTAAAATTATATTGGATTGATTTCCCGGGTGGTCCCCTTCTAGGCCTTGTCACCCTTCTCCTATAAGAAACCATGTCATATAGGTGTCTTGCGAGATGACAAATATAGTTGTCTTGACGCACCTTGGTTTCTCCACAAGAGGATAAGATCCCTTTGCAAGTCAATCCGAATTCCACACGGCAAAACGCATGTTTTTTGTCATTTAGCGGGCATCGCAACAACGTCGTCTACGTGCCAGCTTTTATCCTAGTAACAAGCCAAATTCGACGACAGTGATACATAACAAGTTGATGGTTAGAAGGAATTGGAAGGTCGAACACCACCCAAGCTAGTCCCCACCAAGATGATTCCTTGGATGGAAAGGAAAGCCCTGTCCTCAGAGGATGCTCCCAGGCAACTGAGGCGACAACTGGGTGAAGAAGAAAAATCAAATGTCTAAGGGCACACTTTGGCTTGAGATAGATGCCAATAGTGTCAAGAAGGCCGTTCTTAAGATGACTAAAAGCAGAAACTGCAAATCGTTGTACTAAGGGAAAAAGGGCGAAGTTGGTGCATCTACCGGTACTTTTCGAGTCTCTTAAACTTCTAATTTGTGGAACAGCCCTACGAGTTACACATATTGTATCATCATCGATCATTGATTTGGCGAGGAATGGACATCGTGTTACTGAACTCTTGCATTTAAGAAGTTTGAACTCTTGCATTTATGAAGTTAATGTTTATGGATGATTTTCGGCATCATCTTTTGATGCTAAGAGATATTGATGAGGGTCTTAGTGTTTAAAGTGTAAGATAACATCAAGTCACGTCCTACATTGGATTGGACAGACTTTCTGATGCTATTCATGAGTGAAGACTCATGCTCTCGAGTTATCGCCATCAGAAGGGTTCATGCTTAAAAACTTTTTTTTAGAGTTTAACTCCAATGGAGCGTGCCAAGTCGCTACGTTTCTCTTGGCAATATCTCATCATTAAGAACAGCATTATCTCTTTTCATAATTCTATAGAAATCTATGGTTTGTTTAGAGTGGATTCCACTTTTGACCTCCTTTTTTCAAACCTGAGGCTCACACCTTTCGAATCTTTTTCAATCATGAACACAATAAAACTTTCACAATGTCCATAATGCCATTAAGGGTTAAATTTTTATTTATTCACTTACTTTTTGTCTCACGAAAAGCTTCCACTAACCTATTACTAGTGTCGTGTCATGAGAATGCACATAGACCATATTGGTGCTTATATTAACATAGACACTTGGATTTCTATATATACTTATTTGACAGTTTTTAAATACTTGATAATATTTTAGATATCGGCGGAACAACTTTTGACCTTTTTTAAGGTGTCCAAGCAAACGAGTCCTTGCTAAATATGCCGTGTTTAAATTATAATACGCAATTAATAAATATGTTGTGTTTGGGTGAAATCTTACTTCGACACGACATAATTATGAAATGATGATACGAGCCGACAACCCTACTAATGTATTGACTTTAGTCGGGATACCCTTTTTGCATTAACACATGCCTTTGTAAGTTAAACATAGGAGTGTTCATTTACAAAAAAATTACATATGCGTCCAAATCTAATGGGTGTTTGAATAGATCCCAATCTAGAAAAAAGTGTATTTGGCTCTTCAAAAAGTTGTTGTCAATATAATATGTCAATTAAATTTTTAATAAGGAACTAAAGCCATATCATTATTCGATCATAGTTGGAGAATCACATAAAATAATGTGAAGTCACGTCAAATTACATCCGATCATCTCCTAATATTAAACATATTAAGATGCTTGATAAAATGATATAACTTTATGGATTCGACAACCAATCTAGGTTCGTCAATTGAACATGTCAATAACTCTACAATTAGATACAAATCTCAAAAAGATTTCTTATAAAACTCTAAACTTTGCATGTCAACGGTATTTGAACCATCAAAAGAACATATTCTTGCTGTCCCCCTTAACCCTACTTTGCTTGCCATGATATGGACCGATGAATTCCATCATGCAAGCATAAAGATAGAAAGCCATCTAGCCCATGTTTATTACTAATAACTCCTGCAAATATATCATATCCGTCCTCGTATCTTCACTATATCATATCCGTCCTCGTATCTTCACTATTTTTCTGATCATGTGCCCCACACTTCTAATTTTTCTAATAAAATCATTCTATCTGCACATAAATTGTTTGATCGAGTTCCTCCGGTATTATATATAGCAAAATCCAGGAATCGTCGCTGTCAGTATCTAATTAATATTTTTTCAAAGTTTGTATTGGTGTAGCAACGATGTTAGTAGTTCTCAAGAGAATCCGTCCTATCTTGATTTCGGTATGTACCCAGTAACGAAATCTCGGTTTATTTTATCATTGGAATCAGAATTAGATTTGAGTGACGTTCTAATTTATTCCTTAAGAAAGCTATTCGACAGTGTAACACTGCAGTACAAGGTACTATTTGGGGGAAGTACGAGGGCAGAAGCGTCTAGGTTGCTCCTGGCATTTGCATAAAGTATGTCAAGCTGGCTTAGTTGACAGGACGAGGACACGCGGGAGCATATGACTGGGCCAGAAGATGTTGACTGGATCTTGGAATCTTTGCGCACGAAGGAGTAAAGGAGGTTAGATTCCAAAGAAACTTCTTACATGATATTTTAAGAAAATATTGAGTACACCTACCTTTTCTGGTCAATGAACTATGAAGTATCGATATTCTTTGAAAATCTTCGATATATGTCTGATATTTTGACACGTGTCCGAATGTTCCGACACACTCCGACACGAAATTAATAAGTGTCAGAAAATTTGATATGTGTTCAATTCTCTCTGACATGTGAATTTGAAATTTCGATACACGAGTCTGAAATTCTGGTCGTGGCTAGGAGCCTCCAGATCTAGAAGTCTGTTGTCAAAGTCTCGACCTCGCCCATCGCAGCCATGGCAAGCTTCACGAACGGCATCTCGTGCTTTCACTTGGGGCCGCAGTCGTGCTCCTTGACGATTAAAGTCCACGACTGTTGGTTCAACGTGAGCTTCTTGGTTTGGAAGACGAAGCTGACGACGACGAAGAGATGCAAAGAACCCCCGGAAGAGGGCGAGAGATGGTGCTATGAGTAGATATTTAATTCTTTTTTTTTTTTTTTATGTTATTAATCATTAGATTAATATATTATTATATCAACTCTTTTCAGAAGAAAATGTAAAACAATTCTAGCCTTCTTCAGCATATGAGAAATTATATATCGGTGTGTTGCATCAATATTGTATAGCACGTCATATGTTAGTGTTGATGTTACTTAGTCAGTAAGTATTATCTCCACTTGTTGGTTGCCACGTATCTTGCGCGGGCCCACTTGAATATTCCTTTTTTTTCTCTCTCTCTCTCTCCTCTCTCTAGTCTCCCTCGTCAAAAAAATTATGAAAGAAAATTTTGATCAATTAGGTGGGATCTGATCCCTTTTTTTTTCTCATAAAGGACAGCAGAAGGAACTCTATATTCTGATGGGCGTGCAAATCTCGAGGACTAATCCAATGCATGACTATTGCAAGCCTCATGTTGCACGGTGTTGTTTTGAAATTAGGAAACATGACGTTTTTGGGGGAAAATTGGTAATTGACTCTTTTTTTTTTTGGAATTATTATGTTTAAACAAGACTTATTATTTTTTATTTTTATAATTTTGTCTTAATTAGGGGAGACGTACGGAGTTCAACATCATATGCGAGCACTTTAAACACACGATGGAGTTGATGTGACAAGGAGGAAATTTTCTTTAGTTGGAAAGTTTCTTTAGTTGACACTAATTATAATTTCTTTTTCCAAAATGCGTGGGGTGTCATTTTCCATAGGCCCGTCACCTTCCATAATTAGACAGCTGTAAGATAATTTAAACTTTATATAACAATTCGTTGATTATTTTTGTCGTCTAATCTGCTCGCAAACTCTACCTACTTGATCAATTGAATATATTTAATTGATAGGAGTTGCAAAAGGTGTGCTCTGCTTGATAATGATGACGCAATACAACATGCCACTGTTAAGGGTCAAGAGTTTTTATTTTTTTGGTCGGTATTTCGAATTTGTAAACTTTAATTCACCAACCGAGTGAAGGCCGATTATGTGGAGTAACATATATATATGTTGGATCTCTATTAATCCTTATCTTAGACCCCTCACGTCCCATAAGTCACTAAAGTAATTAATACTCCTATCAATGGCAAACAATATCACAGAGGATATTACGCTAAAAAGCCCTTTTAACCTCATTTCTTGCTGGAAAATCTTTTACTTTTCGCTTAATTCATATCATATCATATATCTAATTAAATATATTATAACAAAATATTTACTAAGTATTAGAGTTGTGCAATCGGATCGGTTTTGCTTAGAACCGAACCGAATTGCATTGAAAACTATCCGATTTAAGGTTTTCAGGTCCAAGTGAAGAACCATCAGACCGACCAAATCAAACTGGTTTCACAAAGTTTACAAAACCTAATTTTTCAATTCGCATCTTTTACTCTATTTCTCTATTTCTCTGTTCCTTCTAACTTCACTCAGACACTTTACGACTTTTTCTCAATCTCTTGCTTTTGACTCACCCTTCCCTTTGCTCGTTCAAGCCTTGTAACCCTCACTAGTTCCTGACTCGTCTTTGCTCGCTTGCCCTCCCTTGTTCATCTTTTACTTTTAACTATTTTGTTGCTCATATTGTTTTGCAATGAAAAATGAAACGAAAGAAAAAATTGGATCTCGGATAAACCCTTGAATCGAACGAATAAACATGGAAGGTTCTAGGGTCAGTTTTAGCGCACATAGGGTAGGTTCCAAGTGAAAAAATTGTATATCAATTATAGCAAGATAGGTTCTAGATTTGAATCTACCCACCTTAGAATTGTTCACTCCTACTAAGTTTTGTCTTTAAGTGTGTTGCCTAAGATAGTAGATTTTTGAAATTAGACTTTGTTCATTCTAAGAAGATGTTTTTGTAGTTTCTTAACAAAAGTGACAAAACATGTATACACTCATTTCTTACTGCTTAGACCTAAGTATATCCTTAAACTACTTCGTTTGAGATCTTATGTGAACCTTAGCATCTCTTAGACGTTAAGCACATAGAGAGTAGAACTAGGTAGGGGGCTCGATAAAGATGCCATGCCAATGAGGGAGACAGCGTACACGGGCATCTACATGTTAAAATAAAGAATATATTTTGACAGCCCACCATGATAGTGTACAAGCGCACATAGCTTCTGTTGGTGGGAAACCACCTCTGTCTTGATGACATCCTTGAGCCCTTGCCAAATTTGACAACCCTTGCCTATCGGTGGCAAGGGCCATGACACCTCACCAATGTCGTTGCTTCCCAAACCCTTGCTAGATCTGATGAGGGCAACTCTTGCCCTGACCGTAGGCCCTCATTGAATATAATGAAAGTGACACTTGTTGGTCATAGGCGAGGGTCACAACACCCTCACCAGCCATCACTTGTGCCAGACAAAGGGGAAAGGGGGGGGAGGAGAAGACAAAAAGGGGAAAGAAGAGAGAGAAACAAAGGAGGGAGAGAGAGAGAAGGGGGGGGCTACAAGCGATACACGTCGCTTGCAAAATGGACCTATGTAAAGTAGAGTTGGGGTACTTAATATTTTCTCATGCTCTCGTAGTTTGTCAACAAAAGTGATGAAACACGTATACATTCATTTATTACCTCTCATTATTCTCCTATCTCTTGATTATTATATTCTCTAATTGTAACTCATTTGTACTTGGGAAATATACTTTTTGTTTTAGCATAAAACCATGATTTACAGTAAGTTCCATGTTTTAGAAATAATACAATATTCTTTTTATCATATTGGTGAATTTTGCATTTTTCTGGTTATTTGTTGCTTTATACTTTGATAGTTTAATTTCTCATGTAGCTTTTACAACTAATAGTACTTTAAAATGTGTAGTTATGCTTAGATGTCTCATTGCCCTCTAATAATCGGGGGCATTCAGCTGGTGTGCTAAGCACAGGTCAACCTAGCTCTGGGATATAAAATTTCGAGGGTATTTCCTCCTAAGTGGGAATGACAAATATATATACCTGAGAACTTGGGGGACCTCCAAGGGGAAGGTAGACTCCTCGTCACTTCTTCAGAAGTGGATATCGAATCATTTAAAGATCATGCTTAGGACCAATTAGAATGTGTAATTATGCTTAAATGTCTCACACCCCTTTTGTAATTCCTTCCCTACTGAACCAAAGGCCCTAAACTGCAGCCCCGTTTTCCCTTTGATCAAGGTACTATTCCCATTGCAATCTTCGTTCTTCTCATCCGTAGTTCAGTTAGCAATGCATTTAGTTCTCACAGAGTCGGATACATTTTCGCGTTAAGTTGTTGATGTTACGATTTCGCATCAATCCAGTTGTCTCTCTTCATTAGAAGCCCACTTGAGAACACTCCCTTTTGATGGACTGTAGTTTTAAGTTGGTATGATTCTCTTGCATAGAATAGTAGATTGTAATTTCAGCATACCTTTTGCTTATTTTCGTTGCAGAAAATCGATTGGATGAGGTTTATACCGAATTATGCTTTGCAGTCTCCCGATAACGGAGGGAAGTGACTGATGTAATCAAGACTTTATTGCATCATTGTGGGTTCAGCCCATGTTGTACCGCTCGCGAGTCGGACTCTGCTGGTGGGTATGGAAAGACTCCGAGGCCTTGTGGGCTGACCATCGACAGGAAAAGATACGGCCCAAGGCAAGCGTGTTACATTCTCTCTTTCACCTAAATGAATTGCCTTCCTGTCATTTGCCAATGTGCCCCGCATGTACTGATACGACATGCGCAATGAATCTCTCTCATGGAAATTTATGAGCAGGTGTGGTTTTATGAATTCTGCTAGGAACATGAAGACTTTTGAGATGTGAATGCAAGCGTGCTGAAGAGATATCATCCGAAGTCCTCTGTGGATTCGGTTTGGGTTGTGGCACTGGTGATTGTGCTAAGAAAGCTGACAAAGAGACAGGATTAGCTACCGTGAAGAGAAGGCGCGGAGGTGGTTCAACAAAGTTTCACGACATTAACAGTGTAACAGCAGATGAAGATTTCCCCGAAATTATGCTGCTGAGGAAAAGAACGAATTGATTTGTCATGAGCACGAGGAAGACGCCTCTCGAGAATGCTGATGATAATTGCACTTATTTTGCGAACAAGAGACGTGATTCACTGGTCATCCACAGATTAGATGACATTCTGGGGTGTAAATTTGTTGATTCTTCATCTGATAGCTGCCCTTTTTCCAACATGGACTCCTTATAAGAAGCGATTCTGTTTATCTTCCATATATACCTTTACCTGCTTATGTATTGGCCAAGAAATTTGGAACTTCAGAAAACTGATAAAGAGAATGGCTGCTGATTCCAGAAGCAAAATCTTTGTTAACTCTGCAGTTGTTGTCGGCCTTCCGACCAGCCAATTATCCCGAGAGTGGAGGAGAAGAGAAATCTGAGAGATGGGATCTCAGAGAAATGCGGAATTATACGATGCCCGGAATTCGCCATCTGCAATATTCGACAGTAGATGAGGTCATTCTTTTGACTTCTCCAGCGTGCAGGGGACAAAGCCTCCCCGAGCATTTTGCTCAAGAGCAACTGAAAGGGACCGGACAGGTTCGTCATCAGCCAGAGGAGGAGGCTAGCCTCTTCTCTGTATACAAGGAACCTCCCTGTTGTGATCTCTGATCTGGTGAAGAAACAGGACGAGAATAAGTGCGACTGTTTCATTGATTTTGAACCAGATCATGCAGGTTCAAGACGATGAAATTGCAGCAAGTATAAAATCAATCATCGGAAATAAGGGAAAAGCCGGAAATCCTAGCATTGTCAACACCATGAATTATCATTGACCTCACTTATATGTTGAGTATACATAGTATTTTTGGGAATTGGAAGATCTTTTTCGAGAGTTCATAACACATCCTCGACTAAATTTGTTGGACAATTGCTATGAATCATCCTCTTTCTGCACGATTCTAGTTGGTTGCTTCGAATAAGAATCGAAGTTGGGACCTCATGCTTTCTGGGGCGCGAGATCTCGATCCTTTTTCGACTAGATATTCCCTGTTGGGTCCGAAGGCACTCGAGCCAAGCCTGACAAGCCCGAAGAAACAGAGCATCTTACTTTACCGTTAACGGACCATACTAGACAACGAAATTGAACATTATCAAATGGTATGGTTTGAGTCCCGACCGTTCAACCGCCGCCGAGTAATATGATTCCTCGAAATGGTTTCCCACTCAACCCCTTCAGATTCCTCTCGAGTTGCGACGAACGCACGCTCTCCTCCCGTATTCCGCTCTACGTACGTGGCTCAACCCAGCTCATGTCTCTCTTCTCCGTTCCCTCGTTGCTGACCACTCTTCGTTCTCATTTCTCCCTCTCCCTCTCCCTCCCTCCCTCCCTCCCTCCCTCCCTCCCCCTCTATATCGGAACATGAAGACTTTTGAGATATGAATGCAAGCGTGCTGACGAGATATCATCGGAAGTCCCCTGTGGATTTGGTTTGGGCCGTGGCACTGGTGATAGTGCTAATAAAGCTGACAAAGAGACAGGACTAGCTGCCATGAAGAGATGGCGCGGAGGTGGTTCAACAAAGTTTCACGACATTAACAGTGTAACAGCATGTAAAAATTAGACTCTAAGTTTGAGCATGGCTTTTGCTTGAGGTTTGTATTTATAAAATTTATCTACTCACTGTTATAATAACTACATGAGATATAAATGGACTAATTCAAAATACCATGGATGATCTTCAACTTGGACTTGAGCATATCATGGCCACCATGTAAGAGGCTTGGTAAAAATATCCGCTATTTGGTCAAGTGGCGAGCCTCAAGTTTGTGTTGTGACACTAAATGGCAGATGAAGTGAAAATCTACCTCAACATGCTTTGTTCTAGAATGAAAAAGTAGATTCACCGTAAGATATGTTGCCCCTAAATTATCACCCTAAAGGATATGAGGTTTTAATTGAGAGATGCCTAAATTCCTATAACAGTGATTGCGGCCATATCACTTCTAATGCTCGATACTCAAATTTGGTTGACGTATGTGCAATGGTGTGTTGCTCTTTGACCAACCAAGAAAGTAGATTTTGACCCATAAAATTGCATAATCTCATGTTGAGTGTTTATAAATAAGGCAACCGGTCCATTCCGCATTACTGTACGCGTGGAGTTCTGTGGTGGCTTGTGGCTTAGGAATTGATGAGTAATTCATGTGAAACGGTTTCTTTTAAGTGGCATAGGATCCGTTTCATCGCACTTCAGTAGTCTTCTATTGGTTTTTTTCCAAAAATTGGCAGGCTTTGTTTATCGCATAAGAGATATTTGGCCGAGTCAGGATGCTCATGTACAAATTGGCATCTTTAAGTGGCTTACCCTGATTGATCAAACTGATATTTGTAACCATGAGCGTGTGAACCGATTTAACACTGTCCATTTTGATTCAATGGAGGAGATTTGTAACATACTTCTGTTGTGACAAGAAGAGTCCTGATGAATATTTAAGCACCTCAATTCCTATGACGTAATTAAATTTTCCCAAGTCTCGTGTGGAAAACCCCTTATTGAAGTAGTTGATGTTGTCTTGAATAAATGTCAAATTGAACCTTGTAATAACATTATCATCAACATAGATGAGCATGTAAATGGAGAAATTGGGCCGATGTAGTATAAAGGGGGAGTATCAATTTTTGATTCGATAAATCCCAATGATTCTAAAAAGATGCTCAGCAGGTGGAACCAAGCCGGTTGTGCTTCATTCAATCCATATAAGGATTTTTGTTACTTGCATATATGGTTTGGCCTTTCTTTGTCAATGAAGCCCTAGGGCTAGGCCACGTAGACTTCTTTAGTTAAGTTACCATTTAAAAATGCGTTGCTAACTTCTAACTACTGGAGTTTCCAATTCTTTGTCACAGCTAATGAAATAACTATATAGACAGTGGTTGCATTAACAATGGGACAAAACATTTTCATATAGTCAATACCCTCTTGTTGATTGCAACCCTTGGCCGTGGGCGGCCTTTGTACTGATCTATTGAACCATCTAGATGTGTCTTGATTTTTTTTTTTTTTTTTTTTGACGTCAAAACATCGGCGCTTTGATTACTCATTTAGTCTTGGGAATAAAACACCCATTACATCCGTGCATAAAAGATTAAATAAAGCAGGGGGGGATTTGCTATCCAATTCTGGGGTAAGAAGTTGTTCCTGCAAGCCTTAGCTATCCAGTCCGCAGGTCTATTCGAATTGCGATGGCAGTGGGCCAAGGAAAGGCCCGGAAGTTGGGCAAGTTTGGCTTGGGCCCGGCTCACGATCGGTTGTAGTTCCCAGTCGACTTCAGTGGAAGACTTCAACGCGTGCACAAGAGTTAAACAGTCAGAGTGTACTTGAGGAGAGAGAAAGTGTCGGCTTACGATGAAATCTAGGGTTTCGTCCAGTGCAATCGCCTCCGCTTGAGGAGTTGAGGCCGCATGAACCTGTTTAGCGAAGCCATCCACCACGATTCCGCGGTAATCTCGACAGACACAGGCGATGGCTGCTCTGTGGCGAGGGGGGTTGCTTCCGCTTCTTCCATCCGTGGATGTTGTTTCGCTTACCAGATCAGTTTCGGAGGAGTTGTCTTCTCTGTTGCAAGGGGGAGAGAAGTCGGTGGCCAGATCTGGATCATAGGAGGCGTCTACGTTGATTCGGATCTTGCCTGGAGGAGGTGGATGCCAGATTACAGATAAGTGTTCTGCTTGCTTCTCTGTTTTTGGTTGTTCATTTATTGCCCTATAACTCTCTGAGATCGCCTTTGCTCTGGCGATTGTTGAGTACGGCCTCGGTTTTTGATGGCTGAAAACGAACTGATTTCTCTCCTTCCATACGCTCCAAAGCAACACCGCTATGTTGTTAAATTTGTCCGAAGTAACCGGGTTCTGTTTGATACTGCAGATCCATTCTTCGATTCTGGTGAGACCAAACCTGGAGATGCTCAGATTCAGGGGAGATGAATTCCATACCGTGGCTGTCCATGGACATAGAAGAAGTGTGTGCTCGGTCGTTTCGCTTCCCGCTGCGAGGGGACATAAAGGAGAAGGTACTATCTTTCTGTGTTGCAAATTCTCCATTGTTGCGAGTGCATTGTTGCATGCGTTCCAGAGGAAAAATTTGATTTTGGGTGGGATTGTGGTCTGCCAGATATATTTCCATAGGTTTGGATTTGCTCTGTATGACGAATGTGCTTGTGTTTCCTGCGGTTCCTGCGGTTTAAGCATGGCCTCTCTGAATATGAAATAACCACTTTTCACTTCATAATCTCCCGATTTAGTGTGTACCTGCACCGCCTTTATCTTCTTCGTCAGGTAAGCTGATAGGTGTGGCTAAAATTTCTTGGACCCTTGATTCATCAAACATAGAATATAGAAGAGATTCATTCCATGTGCTTGTGTTTGGATTTATGAGTTCTGAAACTCGTGTTGGTTCGTGATTTGTTGCTGGGCCTCCTATAGGGCCGCTTTTTAGCCATCGATCTGTTCTGATTGCTGTATTTTTCCCATTGCCTATCCTGTGCATTACCTGAGGAGCAACCATGTCCCTGGCCTTGAGGATGCTTTGCCAACTCCACGAGGGTCGGGAGCCTCTTCGAGCATTCCAGATGTCACCCTGTGAGTAATACAGTCCTTTCATTACTTTGGTCAGCAGAGAGTCTTGTTTTTTAAAGATGCGCCACATCTGCTTTGCTAGCATTGCTGTGTTGAAAGTTTGTAAGTCTTTGAACCCCAGTCCCCCCTCACTCTTCCTGGTTTTTAACAAGTCCCACTTCTTCCAATGAATTCCTGCTTTTGTATCGTTGCTTTTCCACCAAAATGATGCCACCTTTCTCTCAATTGCTTTACAGATTGATATCGGTATTTTGAAAATTGACATAGCATATTGAGGAATGGCTTGTATTACCGCTTTTAGGAGTATTTCTTTTCCTGCCTTTGATAGCAATTTTTCCTTCCAGCTTTCGAGTTTGGAGTTGACCCAAGCTAAGATCCAAGCGAAGATGTCTTTCTTGGATTGGCCCCAATTTGAAGGTATGCCCAGATACTTCCCTGTCTTGGTAATTTCTGGTACTCGAAGAGTTGATGCCATGTTTTGCTTTAGAGCTGTAGGACACCCTTTACTGAAATAGACTCCTGACTTATTTAGATTGATTGCCTGACCTGATGCAAAGCAGTATTGATTTAAAATATTTGCCAACTGCTGACATTCAGCTATTGTACCATTCAGGAAGAAGATAGAATCGTCAGCAAAGAGAAGGTGGGACAGTGTGGGGCAATGATTATTCAGTTTGATTCCTGTGAGGGAACCATCTTGAACTGCTTTCTTCATCATGGTGGACAGCACGTTGGCTACTATGATAAAAAGGTAAGGTGAGAGTGGATCCCCTTGGCGCAGACCTCGGGTTGGTTTGAAGGAAGGTAAGGGTTCCCCATTGTAGTTTATGCTATAGGTAACTGTGGTCACGCACTGCATTATGATCTCTACCCATTGATCACAGAAACCTAGCCTTGCTAAACAGGCTTGGAGAAAGTCCCATTCTATCCGATCGTATGCCTTTTGCATGTCAAGTTTTAAAACTGCCTGGAACTTCTTCTTTCGCTACTGTTTCTTAATCTGTGTAGCACCTCTTGTACTATCATTATGTTGTCTTGAATCTGCCTGCCTCCCACAAAGGCGCTCTGTTCCTCTGCAATAATGTGAGGTAGAATTGGTTTGAGTCTGTTTGTGAGTACCTTGGAAATGATTTTGTATAGAAAGTTGCAGAGGCTGATAGGGCGGTATTGCTCCAGTTTTTCAGGTTGGGGGATCTTTGGTATCAGTGTGATAAGTGTTATGTTTATTGCAGGATCTAGATGGCCAGAGGTGAAAAGGAGCTGTACTGTTTGGAAGATATCTTTGGAGATTACTGGCCAGTGCTCCTTGTAGAATATGCCATGAAATCCATCTGGACCTGGTGCCTTGAAGGCCCCTAGCTGCTGCATAGCGTGAGTAACCTCCTCCTCTGTGACTGGAGCCATCAAGGTTTGATTGATTTGATCATCCACTACGGTAGGTAAAAGTTCTAGTATTGGTTAGTAGTTGCGGAAACCCACTGTGGAATATAAATGTTTATAGAATTGATCTGTCATTTTCTGCAGTTGGTTGTCCCCTCTAACCCAATCTCCATTGTCATTTTTCAGCATCGTTATCTGGTTGCGACATCTCCTCTGAATTGTCGTCGCATGAAAGAACCGGGTATTCTTATCACCCCACTTTATCCAGCTAATCCGTGACCGCATTCCCCAAGACATCTCTCCTCCGTCGCCATAGTTGGTCTATTTCTTTAGTGATCATTTTTTCTTGGGCTGATTGTCCGTTGCTTTGCTTGCTGTTCATTAGGTTTTGGAGTTCTCCTTGCAACCAGGTGATCCTCTTCCTGGCGTGGCCAAATTTGTTTCTGCTCCACTGAGTCAGTTTCTGCTGTACTTGCTGCAGCTTCTCTACCGGGGCGAGGTCAGGGCCATTCCAGGTATCAGTAACTATATTTTTGCTTTCAACTTCTTCATTCCAGTATGCTTCATATTTAAATTGCTTTCGCTTTCTTCTCTGCGGTCGAGCCAGGGATAGTAGGAGAGGAGTATGATCGGAGGCTATCGCCGGGAGTGCAAAGCATTCAGCCTCGGGGTAAGTAATTCTCCACTGAAGCGAGCAGAAAAATCTATCAAATCTCTTTTTCACCAGATTGTCTCCCTCACGTTTGTTTGACCAGGTGTAGGAACAACCCTTGCATTCGAGGTCCATCAAGGAACACTTACTTACAAAATCTCTAAAAGCCGTTATCCTGTAAGGTTCTTCTCTGTGTTTTCCCACTTTTTCCCAGTGATTGAGTATTTCGTTGAAGTCGCCCAAGCAGAGCCATGGTATTCGATAGTTCACACTTGCTGAATGGATTTGTTCCCATAGCTGTATTCTTTCTCTGAACACATATGGAGCATGGACGAAAATAATATGCATTCTCTGGTTACTGTTGTCAGGTGACATTGTGTGAATATTGCCGAGGCTGAGGAAGAGATTATGGACACTTGCAGTTGATCATCCCAGAATAAAGCTAAGCCCCCTGCTGTACCTTCTGGATTGACTAGGTAGCTGTTCTTAAACTTGAGCCTCCTTTTTATTTGGAGCACTCTCTGTTCAGTATTTTTTGTTTCCATAATGAAAACAAGATTGGGCCGTTCTTGAGTCACTGTGACTCGCAAGGCCTGGATTGTCAGGGGATTGCCCAGCCCCTGACAATTCCAACTCAGTAGTTTCATGTGTAATTTGGTGGCTTATTAGGGCTAGCCACCAGAGCCCATTGATTAGATTCTCTTGCCACCCTTATAGGTGTTTCCACTAACTGATTGCTTTCCTCTGAGTTTTGGTTTACTGTTTGTGCACCATATGGACAGAATCTTTTTGCTTTTTTTGATCCAGTCGACTTCACATATTTTCCTTTGGACCTTGCAGGAGAGATTGTCTCCAGTCCTGCTTCTGCTTCCTTCATCTGTTCCTCGCGGAGTGTCAATATTAATTCTCCATCGATACAACTGTTGTCTCTTTTAAGGGGGGCTTTTATCTTCAATCGAATTATATCCCGAGATGTGGAGTGTTGACAAATCTCCTTCCCTTTTTGCTTTGAGAAGTACAAACTTGTGTTTGCTGGGTTTCGGAGGACTCGATCCGCTCTCTGTTTCAATCACGAGGTGATAGTGGGGTTTCGGCACGCATCCATCTCTTCAAGAAGGAGTTCTTGCTGGCCATAGAATATTTTGCCATAGGGACTCGGTTCCTTCACCTCAAATACCGCAGCCAATCGCCGCATCTAGCTGGTAAGTTCTGTTCCAACCCCGATTTTCTATACGGTATATCGGTGCACTCGGTGGCGTAATGGCCAATTTTTCCACAGAATAGCAAAAGTAATAGGGCGTCGCTCATATTTGAATTCAACCCAAATCTTCTTGTGCTCAAGATTCACTAGCACTCCGCCTCTTCGGGGTTTGCTAAAAGTAATCGACTCTAGCTTTACCCACTTTATAGGTACTATTACCTTTGGCTTCAAGTTTTACTTCGACAACTTCGCCAAGTTTGGAAGCCGCTTCCTCAATGATATCATGAGTTACTCTCCCATACGGTAAGCCGATGAACTTTACCCAGAAATCACAATAGCTGAAGTCATAGCAAAACTCAGGTGTATCAGGTTCGCACTGCCTCAGTATGAGGAGATGACTGTTGAAGGACCAAGGTCCTGTGTGAAGTATACGTTGCGCTTCGGTTTCCGATTGGAATGAGAGTGAGAAAAAACCCGGTTCCAACGTCGCACAGGTGAAGTTTTCAGTCTTCCAAGCTTTTCGCATGAGTGTTAAAAAGGCAGTATAGTTTAATGTGGGTTTGGTGTAGAATCGACCAAATAGGGTTTTGCGACACTCTAGTAATTTATCTGGAGAAATATCACCTGGTATTTCGACAACGTCGACTGCATTCCATAGTGTGCCCATGCTTTTGCAGAGAGCCGCAAGTCGCCTTTCTTCCTTGATTTGATCTGTCATGGTTTTTGTAGGGGTTTTGGTGGGATCTTGGGTATATGGGTTGAAGGGAGCTTTGTGAAGTGAAGCTGGAGAAGAACCTGGGATCTCTGGATCGTGGTCTGGTGGATGGAGATGGGGGGTGCCTCAATGCAGAGAAAAAGGCTCGAGTTAGGGTTTGCAATTGTTCGAAAGGGGGTTTCAAACCTCAACGCCTGAAATGCTCCCGAAGGTTGAGAGGTGGAGCTTTGTTGCACGAAGAGGATGAGGGTGGAAAGGGAAACTACCCAGCTGGTAGAGGGGGACTACACAAACGGTAGAGGGGAAACTCCATTGTAGAGGAGTCGAGAGCTGGCCATTGGTCATCTTAACTTGATGTGTCTTGATTTGATAAGCCCATTTGGAGCCCACGACATTTGCTTTGGGATTTGGTGGAACCAAGGGTGATCGGGTCCAAGGTGGGTAGGGTCTAGACCTAGACCCTGTACCCGACTCTGTTATAACTGGTTCCTTTTTTCTGGACCCTATCCCCGATCCTGTTTGTATTGGACCCTATACTCGACCCACCCTGTTTTTCTGATCCGGTTCCAAGTTCAACCCTATTTCCACTGGACCTGTTTTGCAATTTCTTGATATCCTATACGACTTCGAATTTTATATTAATACATGAGAAAATAACGTAATCCTTCTAATTTGTATTGAAACATTAAGTACTTGTAATAAATAAATACATGAACTTTTTGAATAAATGAAAAATTAAGAATCCACAAGGCTAATTATTATAAATGAAATTATAAGGCAAAGAATTAGCAACAAACATAAGTCTAATATTAGTTTTATTCTCACAACTACTCATTTATGCAAGCATAACTCCTCCTACAAAAGAGAAATTAGACAAGCTAATCCATGTGATACACAAGAATTTGGCGGCGACGAACACCGTCCATCCATCAGACAATGCGAGAGGGAGCTAGTGAGGAAGGGAAGCAAGTGAGGAAGAGGAATGACAAAGGAGAAGTGCCGTGCGTGTTTGAAAGAGCCAAGAGGAAAAACGTTGTGTGATTGCGGGAATAAAAACATAAATTGGGGGAAAAAAATGGTTTTGGACCTCTACTTACAAAATCGGTCTGGGAACAAGTTCCAAAACCGGTCCAGGAACCAGTTTCTGGGTGGGTAATCACTCGGAACCTATTCCCGTACCAGTTTAAACCAGTTCTGAATTTTGGGAACCGGTTTCAACGGGAACCGGTTCCCCACCCTATTTTCCGGGTGGGTCGGTCCGGGAACTGGGTATACCTGGTCCGGTTGCACACCCCTAGGTGGAACTGAAACCCTAATTCCATTACACAACAAAGCATTAAATTCTTGGAGCATTGTATCCCTCCATTTTTCATGTTTATTAGCTTTAGTGAAGCACCATGGCTCTTTTGTAGAGCTCATTTTAGCCAAGCTCACACATGGCAATGGATACTTAGTGTTGGACTTTGGGTTTTGACGTAGCTATATTGAATGGGTTCTTGATTTTTGATAAATCGGTTGTGGAGGTATCACAATAGCCTACTATGGGAAGGCGTCTAAAGAGCCTCATTAGAACCTATACCAACATTAGACAAACTGGAAATCAACATGTTAGATGTTGAAGTAATATTAGTATTTGATAATGCTGGTGATGGTTTTTCAAAAGTGGGTGGGGAGGTGTTAGAGGGTGGGGTAAAAGTTAGGATATTACCATTACTACCATGGTTCGTGTGGGTGGACTTACCCGCTATGGAGATCGTCAACTTAGGATGTGATGGTGATGGTATTTCATAAGGGTATGAACCAAGTGTGGCGAATGGAAAAATATTTTCAATAAAATGAGATGTCTTATAATATACATGCGTCCACTTTTATAATCTAAACAATGGTAACCAACATGCAATTGACTATATCCTAAGAACACATATTGAGTAGAACATAGTGAAAACTTATGCGAATTGTATGACCTTAATAAAGGGAAAACAACACAACCAAATATTTTTATAAACTTGCAACCTAGTTGTTGATGGAAAAGTGTTTGAAAATATGAGAGATTGTTTAAAAGTGGAGTGGGTAACTTGTTAATAAGGTAAATTGTAATTTCAAAATCTTAAGGTCGAGACTTAAGAGGAAGAGATGCATGGGCCAATACTATAATTATTACTGTAGCGGACTAATTCAAAATTATTTATATCTCACGTAATTACTATAACAAATAGTAGATAAATTCTAGAAATACAAACGTTATCCTAGAGTTAAAGGATAAGTGACACTCATAATAAAGTTAGTTTAATTTTTACTTCAACAGATGAAGATTTCCTTGGAATTATGTTGCTAAGGAAGAAAAAGAATCGATTTGTTATGAGCACGAGGAAGACGCCTCTCAAGAACGTTGATGATAATTGCACCTAATTTTTAAACAAGAGACATGATTAACCTTTCATCCACAGATTAGATGATGTTCTGGGTTGTAAATTTGTTGATTCTTGATCTGATAGTTGCCCTTTCTCCAATTGGACTCCTTAAAGGAAATAATTCTGTTTAACGTCGATTTATACTTTCGCCGGTTGTGTATTTGCCAAGAAACCTAGAACTTCAGAAAATTGATAATGAGAAAGGCTTTGCTAATTTTGGAAGCAACATTTTTCTCAAATCTGTAGCTGTTGTCAACCGTCGAAGTGGAGGAGAAGGGAAATCTGAGACACAGGGTCTGAAAGAAATCCGGAATCATATGATGCCCAATATTCGCCTTCTGCAACATTCGATAGTAGACAAGAGGTCATTCTTTGACTTCTAGGGTGCTGAGGACTAGGCTTCTTGTTGTGAATATAGACAAGCGAATTGGACATCGAATTTATGTAGTTTGGTTTGAATATCAGAATCTATGTTCATAGAGAGAGCATCACGTAATTTCACTATAAAAATCAAGCGATATACCGAAGATTATAATTACTCGAGCACTCAATTGCTTAGTGTTTCCTGGCCTCCAATTACATCTAATAACTCACACAGTGTTTAATCCTTCGCAATTCCAAGTGAAATCCCACTCAATGAATTAAATAAATTCTACTCATGAGAATTTAGCTGGCTAAATCACTTGGATGTAACTACAATGAGAAAATTTCTCCCTCTATTGAGAGCTCCTACGTTTTGCTTTAGGAAACTCTGCCTTTCTCGCTTCTAAGAGCTCCATTTATATGAGTCCCGCGTTGTTGCAACTAAGAGCTCCGTTCATACAAATCCCGTGTTGTTGCAACTTTCTTGTTCTTTCTTTTCCAAGAGCTCTCCGTTAGATGCAGCACGTGAGGCTTCACTCGTTCTTTCCTTTTGTCGGCTACAATAGAAGAAAATAGCCATGGAAAGAAACAAAAGAAGTTAATGAAAGAGGACAAACAAAGCCTGCAATTTTTTACTTTGGCAAATCCTCTCTCTTTCTCTTCATGATGGTCTTCCCCTTCTTTTTGACTTCCTCTTCTTCCACTACCTTCATTTTCACGTTCACATGGCTGCAGAGATGAGTTGAAGACAACAAAAGAAACCTCTTCACGGCTCATAACTGAAATCCACGTGCAATCTTCTTCTTTTGATAATTTCCGCTGACCAATTCACATGCACCGCTTTTTGGCTTCCATAAGGTCGAGTTCACAAATTCTTATCGATTTGATTTTATTTAACGGAATCAAATTCGAGACATATTTCTAACACTTTCACGGGCATTTTATTCAAGATTGATTGAAAGGAAGCGAATAGATTCTTCATCAGCAAGAGGAAGAGGCTGGATTCTTCTCGGTGTATAAGTAATCTCCCTATTGTGATCTCTGATTTGGTGAAGAAAGAGGACCAGAATAAGTGCTACTGTTTCATTGACTTTGAACCAGTTTATGCAGGTTCAAAACAATGAAATTGCAGCAAGTATAAAATAGATCATCAGAAATAATAAAAAAACTGAAAATCTTAGCATTGTCAACATCATGAATTATCATCGATCTCGCTCATATGTTGAGTATATATAATATTTTCAGGAATCGGAATATCTTTTTCGAGAGTTCATAACATATCTTGGACTAATTTTTAGGACAATCACTATGAATTACCCTCTTTCAGCATGGTCCAAATCGGTTGCTTTGAATAAGAATCGAACTTGAGATGTCATGCTTCTTGAGGTGTGCGATGCGAGAATCCCGATCCTATTCGATTAGAAATTCCCACTCGAGCCAAGCCCGACGAGCCTGAAGAAACAGAGCATCTTACTTTACTGTTAAACGAACCGACAAGACAACGAAATGGAGCATCATCAAATGGTTCGAGTCCCGACCGTTCAACTGCCGCCCGACTAATATGATTCCTCGAAAACGGTTTCCCACTCCAAACCTCGAGATTCCTCTCGAGTCGCGACGAACGCACGCTAATTCCGCTCAACGTACGTGGCTCAACCCAGCCCATGTTTCTCTTCTCCGTTTGCTTCGTTGCTGACCACTCTCTGTTCTCATCTCCCTCCCTCTATCTCTCTCTCTGTCTCCGCGTCTCCCTCCGTGTCTCCCTCAACGGACATGGACGGGCAGACCCGTCGCGCCCGCCATTCGTTCACTTCGCTCCTCACTTCCCTCGTCTTCCTCTTCCTCGACTTCCTCGACGCCTCCCTGTGCGTGCTGTACCGCTTCCTCGATGCGTTCTTCGAAGGAAAGCCCTCCCCTTGTTACTGCCACGAGAGCGGCGGCGGCGGCGGGAGGAGCGCCGCGAGCGGAGGCGACGGAGAGAGCGAGGTCTCCGAGAGTCTGTACGGCAGGAGGAATGTTTTCCGGGAAATGGGTATGCTCCGATGGGTCGAAAGGTGGGATCTTTACGGTTCGGCAGGGAAGGTGGTGATGAATCATCGCCGCAGGTGGTCTGATTGTGGCTGTGAATCTTGCGTTTCTTGGGCGTCCAATGATGCGCTGAAGCTTCACGTCGTTGTTCAGGAGCCTCTGCAAGGTAATTTTGTTCGAGTTAGTTTGCACTTTTTTCTTGCGGTCTTTTTCTAAGGTTGCTCCTTTAGATGACATTGGATTTGGAAATGTGGTCCCCTTGAATGCACGCCAATTGCCCTGTTCTCGTGCATTTGGTTGTTATTTTCTTGCTATGCCTCTTAGGGACTATTCGATCGGATAGAGAGAAGCGGAAAATGCGAGATCTTGATGGTAAAGTAATTGTGCATGCAATTGACCGACGATTACATTGATTGAGTGGAGCGTTCTTTGGTGGTCCCTCACTTGTTTTTAGGAGGTTTCATTTGAACTGATGTTCTGTTCTGGAGAAGTTAGAATCTAGTAGTGTGCTCTGCTCAGGTTCTTAAAGCCACCTTAATCAGTCAAGCAAGCAAGAGGTACGGCAGCGTTGCTGTCGAGATTTGTACTTTTTTGGTGGGAGAGAGCGATCCTTTCAATTGGTTAAGTGCATAGACTAACTGGCCACTCCCTCAATGAACTTCGCTGTTGGGTCTGTGTTGCCCAGGTCGCATATCACAAGGCTGCGTGTGGTATCTGCATTTCATCATCACGTAGATGACTAGATTTTACCTTGGAAGACAATTGAATTGTCGTAGGTCTAGTGTACGTCTTGCTGTATCGATCTTCTATTGTCTTTGCAATTCAATTAGTGGAATCAGTCGCTGCTTTTCTGGCAGTACTAATCAAAGTTCATGTGGCTGTGTTATTGCATCGCAGGAAGTGTTCAGGGGAAGAAGGCCCCTGAAAATGTGATATTTTTACATGGGTTCCTCTCGTCTTCGTCATTTTGGACAGAAGCGGTGTTCCCTAATTTTTCCAAATCGGCAAGGACTAACTACAGATTCTTTGCCGTGGATCTTTTGGGATTTGGGAGAAGCCCGAAGCCGAGCGACTGCACCTATACGTTGAAGGATCACCTGGGCATGATTGAGAAATCCGTGATTATTCCATATGGGTTAAATTCTTTTCATTTAGTTGCACACTCCATGGGATGTGTAATCGCACTGGCCTTAGCTGCAAAGTATACAAAGTCTGTGAAATCAATCACCATAACTGCGCCGGTGAGTGCTATTAGAACGTACTTTATGTCACGGAAATAAAGGTGCATCTAGACAATTCCATGTCATTGATTTGCAGGTGGAAGAAATCATACGGTTATTGTCTTCACACAAATCTCTTTCATTTTTTTTCCCTTCAGCCATGTTTTCCCTCTTTGAAAAGCAATGCAAGCTTAACAGCCCTCGAAAAGCTTGCTGAGAAGAGATTGTGGCCTCCTCTGCTGTTTGGCTCAGCGGTCATGTCATGGTATGAGCACCTGGGTCGATGTGTCTGCTTCCTTCTTTGCCGCAACCACAGGACATGGGAGAGAATCCTGAAGCTTGTTACCCGGAGGAGGTACTCAAAATTAGAACGCTACTTTCTTATATGACAAAAAATAGGAAGAACAAAGCAGTTTATTGACTGTAGTTTCTAAATCGCACCTTTTGGTGCATTCTCTGTCCCAGTGATCTGCATTTTGCAGCTGTTGACTTGACGAGGCACACCCATCACTCAGCCTGGCATACCATGCATAATGTGATATGTGGGGGAGCGAAATTCTTGGATGACTACTTGGAACGTCTAAGGAAATCCAAGGCAAGAATCGTGATTATTCATGGCAATCGCGACAAGGTTGTCCCGCTGGAATGCAGCAGCAACATCAAGATGAAGATCCCCCATGCGGAGGTCGACATAATTCCGAATGTTGGCCACACCACGGTTATACTCGGCAGAGAGCAGGCTTTTACTCGGAAACTGGAGCATGTTTGGGCGAAATTTGCGAGTCTTGGACCGGAACTGGATCGAGGATTGGTGCTTGAAAGATGGTAGCGAGTGATATTCTTTGGCTAAATCCTTTAGCCATTTATCATAATTGCTTGCCTGAAGCATTTTTCGTTCATTGCACGACAATTAACTAGTGAGAAACTAGATTTTCTTTGATCCGGGAATCGTGTACAGATGATTAAATCTGTCAGCAGTCATAAATCATTGTTTCATGGATTGTTACGCCCCAAATGAAGAGCCAGCGTGATGGCATGAATCGTGTTCAAAGCTCTTGGCGAAATTCTTTCATTTGGGAAATCGAAATACAGCTTCTTTGATTGTTTATAAGGAGAAACAATTGGGCTACTGATGAATATAGCCAGAGTACTTCAAATATCTTTCATTCCTTATTTTCATTTCAGTAAATACCACCCAAAGTATCATAGCCGAATACATTTCGAGAATAAATTATGCTTCCAAATTAGGAGATCATTCGATCTTGGTCAGGATTATTTTCTGTTCACGGCTCTGCAATTCTTGCGGATCTCCCCCTGATTCCCTGTCAAGGCCTTGATGTTCCCCATCCGGGCCATTGACAGAGCGAACTCCTTCCGGAAGTCCTCCATCCCAGCATCATACTCCTGAGCGATCTGGGAAGTGTCGTCACCGCGGGCGAGCTGCTGGTCGATGCCAAGGGTGGCCTGGTGGTTCAGGAGCCTGGAGTAGTAGGAGTTGCTGAATGTGTAGCTGGAGCCTGAGGCGGGGTCAAGGAACACCTGAGGATCACCTTGGCTCTTTGAGTTCGGTGGGCATTGCTTCCTCATTTGGGCCAGGTAGGATGGGTCCATATCTGGGTCTGGCTTGCCAGTGTAGTTGTAATTGTACAGCCTGTCTGTGATGTAGCTGCAGTGAGTCTTGCCCATTGAATGAGCCCCTGTCCAATTTCATATTTTTGGGCAAAGTTAGGAATTGATTTTAATGTTTCAAAAAGCGATGACTTGAATGAGGTCCAAATCAATTATTTACTTTTTTATACAACGATCCATCTTACCAAGTAGAGTGGCAAGGTCTAGCACATCCAAGCCCCTCGATTCGAAGTAAGCGAGCGCCTCTTCCCACGAGATGGATGGCGACGGGAGGTCCACCGACGCCTTGGATGACGACATCCCATCTCTCCTTCCCGTCAGGACGGGGTAAGATGGCGCTCCCGCCTGTGAGAAAAACATTATCGTGTCAGCGATTCTGGTTTTTCACATCTAATACTACAAGTTCAAGCTAGCAGCATTTCAATGATCGGTAGGGCAGTGAAAATAATCTCTTTTGAAGCCAAAAAAGAGAACTGCAAACCAGGCACATACCAAGTGAGCGGCATCTCTGGCAGCAAGGTTGAGAATGTCAGCACAAGACACAACTCCAGGACAACGTTGTTCCAGGACTTGCTTGATCTTGTCTATCACCACCGTAGCATACCCTTCAAGCCCTGAATTTTGTGGCGCTCTTTTCTCTGAATTTCCCCCATCCAACAGAATAGACGCATCACAGCCCTGTTTTACACAGGTAGGCAAACGTATCTCAATCCAAGGCTTTGTTTATTAAAGAAAAAAACAAGTTATTGCACGTACATGCCCGGTTTCCACCATTATTATACGTTAGAAGGCCCATTTCGAGAGCTCAGAAAGCCTACTGAAACTCGGTATGGAAGCGATGACAACGGACGATACGTACCGTGACGAAGCAGTCAGAGTAGAGCAGTCGGAGGAGCTTGGGAGTGAGGCTCTTGTCCGGCTTCCAGTAGTACTCGACCTGGTGCCTCACATACGTCTCAGCATCGCGGCACGAGTTCCTGTAGTAGTGCCACTTCAGTGTCAGCGGCGGCTCGAGCCCCTCTGCTGCCTCGACGTGCTGCACTGCGCACAAGCTCACCAACGCAAGCGCCGACAGCAACAGCAGTAACCCCCACCTCGACATTTTTCCCCCTCGAATCCCACCAAGCAATTGCACTAGGCAAGATATGTGGTGTGTTCTCTCTTTCTTCTTCCGGTGGTGGTTGAGAAGCTTGGGTTGCTATCTTATTATCTGCACGGGAAGTTCATCAGGCCCTCTCCCTCTTTTTATACAGATTTTCTTGCAGCATCTACGTTTGACTTGACCGAAATGGCCAGCTTGGATAAATACGATTTCGGATTGAGTTCGACGTCTCCAAGAGTATTTTCCGGCGATATTAAAGATGTTACTTCAATTCTGGTGAAGTGAGAATGTGTTGAAAGCTGGGGACACAGCTGTTCGCACGCACCAAGGGCGCCTCGGAATGATATTCAAACCCTAATTCTTCTACGCCAGGTTACTACGGGTGCGTTACGCAAACGTCGTTTGCAAGGCATTTATGTGCGCTTTTGCATGTGATTCCTACCTTGGTACGTGGCTTTTCCCATTTTATTTTTGTTTTTGATCTTGCTATTTTTTTGTTTGTTTATCTTTTCTCTTTTGGGGATCCAATAATATTTAGGCTCACTTCGCAAAAGTTTCCATTATAGGGAAAAGTACCAAATTTTTTTAAACCTATTACATTAGTACCTATTTAGTTTTAAACTTTTTCATATTAGTATTAATTAAGTCTATTCGATTAATTTAGGCCGAAATTATTGACTTGATCGCCAACTGTTCTAAGTGGCATATCGCCAACTGTTCTAAGTGGCATGGTTAGTATTGACGTAGACAATTTTAATAGTATTTTAATATATATTTTGAATTTTTAAAATAATTTTTTCCCTCTCCCTCTTCTTCGATTTATTTATTTATTTATTTATTTATTTTTGCTTGTGACTATGACCATAGCTGTGGCTGGTGAGGGTTGGCCTCTCCCGAGTTGCCCTCATTGGCCATAGGTGATGGTCGGCCTCACTATATCGCCCTTGGGTGAGGGTGAGGGTGGTTGTCCAAGCACGGCTAGGCAAGGCCCTCTCGCCAGATATGGTGAGGTCGACCATAACCCAAGCCGAGGTAGCCTCGCCATGCCTTGTCTGAGTGAGGGTTGGCCTTGCCAAGGCTTGCTTGGGCAAGGGTGAGCCTCACCCTTGCCTGGGCAACAGTTGGTCGCTAGTTTTGGCGAAGGGGCCTCGCTTGGCCGTGCTTGGACCACCAAAGCTCACGCTCGCGCTCATTGTGGGGTGGCCCAGCGAGGCCAACCATCGCCTACTAGCCATCGGCAAAAAGAAAAGGCAACGAAGAGTGAGAGGGGAAAAAAAGAAATTTTTTAAAAATGTTTTAAAATTCAAAAAATTCAAAAAAAATTATTAATTTGTCCACGTCGTATGACAGCCAACATCCACGTCAATCATTTTGGCCTAAATTGGCCGAATGTATTAAATTGATATTAATGTGAAAATATTTAAGATTAAATTGATCAAATAAAAAAGTTTAGGACTTTTTTAATACTTTTCCCTCTCATCATATAATGCTTGCATGCTTAGGTACTTTCCTCTTTGTAGTCCAATCATAGTAGATATTCTAAGCATGTGAACCATGCAAAAAGTAGAGCCATCTCGGTCCAAACAAATGTATTGTACCTTATGATGCAAAATTTATAAAGATGCCGCGCATTCAATAACGATAGAAATGTTAATGCATTAACATCTTTTGCCTCGTTGCTTTTCAGTCGTGTTTCGCCGTCGTTACCACCTTGATACCGTCATTGCTACGTCCACCACAAGCATTACTCTCTCTCTCTCTCTCTCATGGGAAATACTCGAAATCAATGACGGTGAGATCTAGACCATCGATGGTGGTACTCGGGAGCTCGATCGGATAGGGTCGAGTCTTGTCGACCCAAAGAGCTCTAAGGTTGCCATGTGGATTACTCATACGAGTAAATGGTTACTCACAAGTGCAAAGCCTATAGGTTCCATGAATGATAGGCCTACCTCATATCAAGACATAATAGAAGCAAACCATCACCCCAAGACTATAAAGGGTCAAAGCACCATAGAGGCTTTTTACCATTTTCACGACAAAACTAAAATTCAATTTTTCAATGTTCAAAAGAGTAAGATTCACTTATTGTAAGCAAAGCAACGGGGACTACTAATACGGCCTCATACTTTATGTATCAAACGCGAAAGAAAACCCCTAAGATCTTTTATAATTCAAGGTCGGTTCTTTAATTTTTCATTTGGGAAGTTGACTTGACTCCACGTCTAAATAACCCCTTTTTCTTTTTCTTTCTGGGGTTATTTGGACATAGTTTTAGAGAATTTTCAAATGACTAGTTGTAGCAACATTGTCGGCGAGAAAAGGCGTTGTACGACTTCGGACAGTCAACTTTGAGAAAGGATTTCGACCAAGTTGTCATCAAATCGTTGTGGATTCTTAGCCTTCACTGATGCTATTGAATTTATTATTATTATTATTATTATTATTATTATTATTATTAATTTTTGTTAGAAAGAATGTAACTTCTATATGAAGCCCTTTACGTTAGTACCAGCTGTTTTGTGGAGAACGGTGGGGACATTTAAACAGTATAATATACTATACATAATGTATGACACAGTGGTTTTCCATATTTTATACATTAAGGAAGAATTTACCAAAGGTTTATGATCAAAATCAGCTATAAAATATTATAAAGTGATGTACTAAAATGGTTTTTTCACTTACAATCTAAATTTTCTGATAATATACTACACGAGGATGGCAGCTAATCCAATTTGTGTGACATGCAATCCAATTATGGCCTGGCAACTCCCAGTTTCAGGACATCCTGTCTATGACTTTTCGTCAAACCAGAACCCAACATCCCAAGCACGGTAGAGAATGCTCGTGCAGACTCAACGCAAAAAACGGTGGGATCTAATATAGTACCTGACCCGTCGCGAACGCTAATAGATTTAAATGGGTTGCAACTGAGAGCTACGAGACAGGGTTGAGATAGCATTTATAAAACCTTATAAAGTTCGAGAGGGGTATGGGGTTTGTTTTGATGGTCAGCCGAACCCTGAACATGATAACTCGCAGTGCCGTATGATCGGCAATCTAGTGAAATGTTAATGCTGAGCGAGTGCTTCATCAACAACATAAGCTAGACGCGTGGAAAAGGGTTCAACTTTCCCTTGAATTATATAAGTCTCTTCCCATGGTGGACTCGCGGAAGTTAAAGAACATACATGCTCAAGTCACGTCACATGCATGTGTCACTAACCAAATTTTTTCGAATTCTTGTAAGCTGGAGGGTGAACCTTTGTGGCATCAGGGTGAAGAATGAATAATGCAAATGGGATAATATAACTGGTTTGTGGGAGTGATAAGAGTGCTTGTGCCAAGAATCCTAAAATGGAATGAATGCGATTTTTGAGGATTTCTAAAGGCGGGGTTAGCCTCTCATACACAAACTAATCGGAATCTGATTCTACTCTCTTGATGAGGCCACGGTAGATCGAAATGAATTGTTATGTCAAAATGATCTTTATGTCTTGCTTGAGAGACTAGTCGCGAAATTCAGCTAGTTAGGAGCAATCTTTATAGAAGAAAGGCTGGCCTAACGTTGACTCACTAGATGTTGAATGGGCTATTCTATGGCCAATGTAATGTCGCCCCATGACAAATGGTATTAGAGCTGTAACCCTCCAATAGATGGATGATTCAAGGAAAGCCTGTAATCTACCTAGTCCTATGAAAGCGAAGAGTGATCATTGGGGCTCGAATAAGGTGCAACTCTTAGCAAGCTTCAAGGATGGTAATCGGGGACAATAATGAATTGAATTGCCCACCGTATAAGGAAAACGTTGCTGGATTATGGGCAAAGGTCAAGAGGAGGTTTGTTACCACATTTCAAATAAGTAAAAATAAAGTAAAATCCATTGACTTGTTGAGATCGTGCTACTAAACTAGCACAATTGGCTCGAGATGCCATGTTTGTTAGGAGTGCCAGACACCTAAAGTGTCAAAACTTGGCATGGGGGGACACTTAAGTGCCAAAAATTAGGAAAATGACACTTAAATACCAAAATCGGAGCAAAATGAATCAATTAAGTGTCAACGGCGAGAAAATCCGACTAAAATGCTGACGTGGCGATTTTCCGGTGAGGCAAGTGTAAAATGACATCATTTTGCATCTTGATATGGCTGGATAAGTGCACAAATGACGTCATTTTGCTACCGAAGTTGATAAATAACTAATATAAAACTTAATTAAATTTAAAGTCAAAAAAAAAAAAAAAGGGGAGGAAAAAGATGAACAATTGGAGGTGACTGAAGACTCAGCCCTCGCCGCTACCGCCTCCTCACCGTCATCGAGAAGGGTCAGTGACAGTGGGGGGAGGGTTGGTTGAGGTTGCTAGGCCTTACTTAGTGGCCGGTGGCCTCGACCGATCGCTACGAGGACCTACGAGCCCTTGCCTAGATCTGGGGTGAGGGTCGCGGCCCTCCCTAAATCCGGCGAGGCTGTTGCCCCTGTTGTCTATCAGCCAGGGCCGTCAGCTCCTAGCTAGGGCCCAACAACCCTAGCCCTCCCCCACTATCACCGGCCATTTCCGCGACGGCCTCCAACTGTTCATCTTCTTCCTTACCTTTTTTTTTTTTTAAAAAATAAATAAATAAAATTAATTTTTATATTAAAATTCAAATCAAGGCCAAAACAACGTCATTTTTGCATTTCTTTATTGCATCAACTTTTCGACGAGCCACGTAATCGAGCAAAAATAATAAAAAATTGTCACATGGGTGGGGTTCGCCGGAGGTAACACTCAAGTATCTTATTTATCACTTTCCTAACTTTTTATATTTAGGTATCTATTCATGTCAAGTTTTGGAATTTGAATTGTACTTTTGCCAATTGTTAGGAAGCAAAGTGATTGAAGATTTACGAACAACAGTGATTTGGGGGAAGATATTCATATTTTTATTTATATATTTGAATTTATATTTATCTTCCAATATAAATTCAATACATATATATATCTATTACATATTTTAGGTATATTAGCATAGTTTAGTATTTACTAAAATTTTATTAGGGAATGATGTAAGGGAAAAAAAGAAATAAAAAGAAAAAATTAAATAAACGAGAGGAAAAAAATAATAAAAAATAAGTAAATAAAAATACAGTTAGTAAGAGTGCCCCGCATGTTTTCACTCTTTTTTTTTTTTTGTTTATAAACAGCAAGAGATTCTTAGCGTCTCTATTTATGCAATTTTAAGGTTCATTTATATTAATATGTTGTTTATACTAAATAAAAAAAAAGGAAAAAATGAAAATGAAATAAAAATATTAAAAAATTAAAAGAAACAAAAAAACATAAATGTGAATATATTCGTTTTTTTTTTTGTTACTGTGATTTACCAAACAAACATGGATATTTATGCAATTTTAAGGTTCATTTACATTAATATTTTTTTATACTAAATATTTCATAATGTGAATGTATTCCTATCCACTTACCTAACTTTAGATTCCAGAAATTTAGATGACCAAATATAGCCTAATTGGCTTAAACGGGTTGCAATTGAGAGTTATGGGACCGGATTGAGACATCATTTACAAAACCTTATAAATTTTAATGTGGGAAAAGTACAAAAAAATCATAAACTTATTGCATTTCAACCAATTCAATCATAAGTATTTTAATTAGACTAATTTAGTCCTAAATCTTATCACATTGGTGCTAATTCGATCCATCCAGTCAATTTAGGCTAGAAACTATCGACATGGACACCATCTCTCCTATGTGGCATGGCTAACCGGTATTGACATGGACAATTTTAGAATTTTAAAATATTAAATATTTTATTAATTTTTCTAAAAATATTTTTTTCCCAATCTCTTTCCTTTGGCCTATGTCTGGTATTTGATACATGACACGACACGACACGACACGACACGCTGACACGTCATTTTTCAAAAATAGAGAATTCCGACATGTTGGGACACGTTGTATATTAAATATATATTTTTGTATATACATAATAAATTATCATTTTTATGATTATTTCAATCAAATTAATTTGAATCAAATTCATAAATAAATAAATAATTAAAAAAACCTATAATGAATTTAAACTGAAAACATTAATCCGCCATTTATTAATATCATTCATTTTTTAATTTGACAAATTCAATTCTATTTCTGTAATTCATAAAACTTAGGAAAAAAACAAGTGATCGATATTCTGGACTAGCATGTTAGATATCTTGAGAGAGGAGAAAAAACATTTAAGGGGTGATTGTGTATCATAGGAAATGAGAGTTTTAAGAGAAGAGAAGACCAGATTTTTATTCTTTCTCCATTTATTATTTTTTTTATTATGTTTTATTTTCACACACACACACACACACACACACATATTGATCTCTCATTTATTGAATTTTAAAATTGATCTTGATATTGAAATCACATGTAGGAAATTTGTATGTTAGAATTCCGCGGGTCGAGGACTCCTTCTCCTTCCCCTTCTTCAAACTCTGATTCGTAACGGGATTAGAGGGATCAAAAACTGCTAATTCATATAGAGCCATCGAACCGGCCCGGAAGACAGAATTTTTTCTGAAGAATTTGCCATGATATATCTGATCCATGCATAATATCATGAAAAATGGATACAAATTTTTGGATGTCCTAACCACCCAACAGCTATTCCATCCCCGTTGTCCATTGAACCCGCTCTTAATAATCCCCCCTTCGGAACAAAACAATTAGAATTAGGCTCGGTCAACTAGAGTCCTCTTCAAGGCATAATATTGAGAATACTCATTGAATTGGAATAAAACGGACTATGGAATGTACTTTATCTGCTGGGTTACGTTACAGGCGGGCATTTTACCAGGTTCCACTCAAAATATTCTTGTTATTGCTTCGACTCATATTCCCCAAAAAGTGGATCCCACTCTAATAGCTCCTTGAAATTCCTCCATTGGAAACTTGAGTGTCGGAGAGTGTTGGGAAAGTTGACTATGTGTCAGATTTTTCGAAATGTATTAACCGAGTGTCAGAGAATGTTGGACACGTGTTGAAATGTCCGACATGACAGTAAGACTCTCAGAGAGTGTCAGTGCTTCATAGATTGCCGGTGACTAGCCATAGGCTAGGGTTGGATTCTCGCAACTTGGGCGAGGGCTAGACCCTCATAGCTTGGGTAAAGGTCACCCTCGTTGGATTTGATGAGGACAACCCTTGCTGAGAATATTTGTGCATCATACTCTAATAATATTTAATCATTTTCTTGTATTGTTTATTTACCATGATCAAAAGGAAAAATAACCCATGAGTAACTTGACTGAGTATTAACAAAGGCAAATTTCTTGATTGCATATTTAAGATCGAAATTCAGAAACGGGAGCTGTTGAAGTCTAAAACACGAGTCACTCATTTATATATCGTAGCATTTGATGGTTCCAAGCATTAGAAAAGTATTAGATAATATGAAAAAAAAATATGAATTGTTAGAAATCTGTTGGAAAAGATGAGAAAATAAAATCAATTATTTGAGGCTTGCAAACACTGTTTTTAAGGATAATTTTGTCATTTGGAGTGCAAAACTCGCTGCGATAGGCTCTAATGAGTATCCTCCTAAGATACAACCGACCTTATTTATTCCCATAAAATATTAAAAGGAACATGAACAACCTCGTGTGTATAATCCAACAATGGAATAAAGAAAAACAAGAATATTCTTCTTTTGATATATTGATCACTTTTCAATCATGCTTATAGTAACAATTTATAGGCAAAAGAAAGAGGACATTTAAGAAATCATTATAAATAAATTGGTAATTATTGAATAAGAAGATGAACTTTATGTAACCGTTACGGAATAATGAATAATTTATGAAGAAATAAATGAAACATTGATTTGACCCAAAAGAAAAAATTGAACATTAAAAACTGTTAAAAAGTTGTTATATGACCATTAAAATGCCCTTCCTAAACCATTATATAACGTTACAATACAAATTGTTGATGGTAAAAAACCGTTATAAAATTATTAACTAATATTTCAGAGCTATAAAAAGGGACGATTATACTAGAATTGCAAAAATTATGTACGGTACTCACTTTCAAAACTATAAAAATGGATGATTATACTAGAATTGCAAAAATTACGTATGGTACTCACTTTAATGCCAAAATTTTTTGCTGGCTTATTTAAAAATATCCAACACCGAGTAAAGCAAGCGCTTTCGAGAGTGCCTTGCAGAGATAATCTGGATATTCCTCTACACAAGTCAGTCCATGCTGTGCCTGCATCGAGCTAAAAATCCTCCCGACCATCTGGTCACGAATCAATAGCTCGTTTACCATATTGTTTAAACTCAAATCGGAGCATGTTTGGCCGAAGATTTGCAAGTCTTGGACATGAAAGACGGTAGCAAGTGAAATTCTTTGGCCATTCAAGTTTTCTTTATCGCTAAACCTGTAATGGCTTGCCAGAAGTATTTTTTGTTCATCGCGCAAGTGGGAAAGTAGATTTACTTGATCCGGGAATGTGTGTACAAATGATTAAATTTACGTCCCCAGTCATAAATTGTTGTTTCATTCCTTGAGCTGGCGCAACGCCACGGATTGTATGCAGAGCTCTACACGACATTGTTTCATTTGCCCAATTGATTGATATGTGTGTGTGTGTGTGTGTGTGTGTGTGTGTGTGTGGCTTCTTTGATTGTTCGTAAGGCGAAACAATTAGGCTACTGACAATAATAATAAGAGCACTTTCGTTATTCTTCATGCCTCGTTTACATTTCATTATTAACCATCCGAGATATCATCATCGATTTAAAAATTGCAAGATCATTCGATCTTTGGTTGAGATTTATTTCCCGTTCACGACTCGGCAATTCTTGCGAATCTCACCCTGATCCCCTGGTAGGAGCCAGGTGTTCCCCAGCTTGGTCATTGAATAGCCGAACATCTTCAGGAAGTCCTCAAAATTGGCATCGTACCGCCGGGCAATCTGGAGGCTCTCCTCATGGGCGGCGATCTGCTGGTCGATGCTGAGGACGGCCCGGTGGTTCAGGACCCTGGAGAAGAAGGTTTTGCTGAACCTGTTACTCGAGCCTGAGTCAGGGTTAAGGTACACTGAATTCGTTGAGTTGGGCGGGCATTGCACCCTCAATTCGGCCAAGAAGGATGGGTCCATGCTTGGGTCTGGCTTGCCAGTGTTGTTGAAATCGTACAGTCTTTCTGCGATGAACTCGCAGCTGGTCCTGCCCAGTGTATGCCCCCCTGGCAAAATTTAGGTTGTTTTTGGAAAAGTTAGGAGGAATTGGTTATGATTGAGAGTTTGACATGATACGTGAGCATGCCATTTTTGTGCACTTGGAGGAGATCATTGGGAGGATTGGTTCGGATCACATGAAAGCTAAAAGGGACAGCGTGATTCACTGAACTAAATGAGTTGCCTGGATTGGTTAAGATCTTAAGGTAATGTAACGAGGTCGGAGTCAAACAAACACTTTTCATTCGAGGGTTAGACCGTACCAAGTAGAGTAGTGACGTCGAACAAATCCAAGCCCCTTATTTTGAAGTAAGGGATCACCTTTTCCCATGCGACGGCGCGCTTTGGGAGGTCCACCAACTTTGCGTTGGACGAATTTCCGTCCCTCCTCCCCGTCGGAACAGGGTACGACACCCCTCCAGCCTATCACAACATCATTATCACATTAGTAATTCTAATTTTTTCCCTTTCCATATTGAACGCTCCAAAACTCAAGCTAACAGCACGTCGATTATCATCAGTGCAGCAGCCCAAACAATCTCTTTTCCAGCTCAAAAAGGAAAAACTGAGAACCATGCTGCATACCAAGACGACAGCATCTCTAGCGGCAAGGTTGATAATGTCGGCGCAAGAGACAACCCCGGGACAATGCTGTTCCAGGACTTCCTTGACCTTGTCAATCACCTCCAGAGGAAACCCTAGAATCGCTGCATTTTGGGGTGCTGTTTTCTCTGCATCTGGCCCGTCCAAGAGAATCGACGCATCGCATCCCTGTTTTATCCACATAACCATACATACGTACACAAAAGAGTGGTATATTAGAAAGCCCAGTTCGAGAAGTTAAACCAACGGGTGAAAGGATTTGGCATGCTTAGATAGGGCAACGGAAACTCGATGATTAAAGTGATGCCGACTTCAAGATCGCGAGAGAGACAGAAAGAAGGAAATGAACAGACGGTACGTGCCTTGATGAAGCAGTCAGTGTAGAGAAGTTGGATGAGCTTGGGAGCGAGGGTGCTGTCCTGCTTCCAGTAGAACTCGACCTGGTCCCTCACGTACTTCTCGACGTCGGGGCACGAGTTCTGGTAGAATTGCCACTGCAGCGGCGGCGGCAGCTTGATCGTAGCCTTGGCCTCGATGGGCCGTACCTCACACGAGCGCAACAACGCGAGCGCCGATAGCAACAGCTGCCACCACATTGATGCTCTCATCTTTCGTCTTTATCCTGTGCTGACCACACGACACCGCAATGCACGGGAAGCTAATCAGTCTCCCTATTTATATATAATTTTTTCCAAAGAGGATAGCACTGTAAAATGTAAACAAAAACTGATCTCCTGCCCTTACTCGCACCTTTTTTAAATTTGTGAATCCATCATTTATTGGAAAAGAATCCACTTAATCCTCCTCCTTAATTTACTTTCTTAAGATTCACCAAATTTACTTTCCTTGCTTACTTGCACTTTCTTAAATTTGTGAATCCATCATTTATCGGAAAAGAATCCACTTAATCCTCCTCCTTAATTTACTTTCTTAAGATTCACCAAATTTACCTTCCTTGCTTACTTGCACTTGTTGACACCTAAATTTCGCCATTTTATTTAGGACTTAATCGTGTACAAGATTAGGAATTAGCCACTAAAAAAAAAAAAAAACAAAAGAGAAGAAAATACAAAAAAAGAAAAACGAAAACGAGAGAGGCCATTCTCTCTTTCTTTTTCCCCGCGTGCAGCCCTTGTGCGGCCCATCTTCTTTTCTCCCTCGCGTGGCCCACGCGCGGCCCATCTTCCTCTTCTTTCTCCTCGGCTCGACTCGTGCCCAGCTTTCTTCCCCCTCCTGCTGGTCTTCGCTGAAAAGACTTGCAAGAAGAGAAAAAAAAAACAGAGTAGCGAAGTTGCAGCAAAGCATAGCGAGAGCAAGAAGATCAAGGTTCGGCGCGATCCGCGGGTCGGGAAGTAGACCGATCGACCGGCTGGCACGGTAGGAGGTCTTCGCTCGAATACCTGCAGAAAAGAAAGGACAAAGTATAAGATCGAAGAAGCATAGAGGGGGAGAAAAGAAAAACACAGAGAAAAAACCAAGGAGAGAGAGAGGAAACAGGGAGAGAGAGATCGGCAGAGAGAGGGAGGGGAGCTCGAGACCGAGAGAAGCCGAACCGCCGCCTCGCCGCGCTTGCGCCTCCGACCCGGCATCTCTTAGTCGCCGACCGCCGCTGCTTGGCCCTTCGCAACACCAGCAACCCGCGGCCGACGCCGTCGCCGCTCGAACAAGCCGGATCTGGGGGAGGAGGGCGCGGCGCGCGCCGCTCGCCGTCCAAGCCGCTGCCCTCTGAACGCCGTCCCTAGCAGCCTGCCTCTGCCCAGTTGCGACGCCGCCCTCGCCTGCCTCGACACCTTCCCCCCAGCGCGAGCGCCCCGACGCCAGTAGATCTTATCCGGTCGCGACGCCACGACAGCCCTGCAACAGCCAAGCTCCTGTTCGCCGACCCCGACGTCGTCACCGCCCCTCGCCGAATCACCGCCTCCCCGCCGTCGCTCCGCCCGTGCCGCTCGAACCCGGTGACCCGACGCCGCCGCTCGCCCTCCTCCGCCCGCGACAACCCGCCATGCTCGCTTGTAGCTCGATCCCGGCGCCCGCCGCGCGTCTCGCCTCGCTTCAAGCCGCGCTGCCGCGCTCTCCGCATCTGCTCCGCCGCGCGCCGCCGCTGCCGTCAAGCCGCCGCCGCCGTTGTCAACATCGCTAGCAAACCCTAGGTTTCCGCCCAAAATCGGGTCGGGCACGGGTCGCGAACCGGGTAGGGTTTCTATCCACATGGGCTGTCGTAGTGGGCCATGTGCCTTTGGGTTTGGGCTAACTTAGGTAGTGGGCTTCTTTTTTAAATAGAAAATATTAGACCAGATTGGGCCCGCTGGTTGGGCCCAATCCGAGCCAAGGCAAGGCCCGACCAAGTCGGGCCCTTGCTTCCGAGCGGGCCAGTTCGACCCGGCCCCATTCGGACGACCGGACCCGATCCGCGTTGACCGGGTCGGGTCGAATTGAACCCGACCCGGTTCACCTTTTAAATAAAAATTAATTTTAAAAATTAAAAAATATTTTCTTTAAAAATTTAAAATTTAAAAATAAAAAATATTTTAATATTTAAAAAATTCGAAAATCCAAAAATATTAAAAAAATTTAAAAAATTTAAAAAAATTAAAAAAATATAAAAATAATAATAAAAATTATTAAAAATTTTAAAAAAATTAAAAATTTCAAAAATCCAAAAATGATGAGATTTGATTAGGATTTGCCATGTATTGCCTTTTTAGCGTAATTAGGCTTTTATATGCTCGTATATTAATTATGTTGCATGTTTAATTTGCATATCTAATTATGTTTTATGGCACGTGCTTAATTTTATGGCAATTAGGATCTTGATAGTTATGGTTATTACTTTAATGATTGCACACCTGCATGATCACCTCACATATTAGTGGGTAAGTATAAAATCAATTCAAATTGCCTGTCAAAAATCATTTTGTTAAAATGAACAAGATTAGGTACCGAAAGGGCACTAATTGGTTAATTAGTGTAATCAAGTCCCCGAATCTAGATTCTCTGGTTACATAGGAAGTGAGGCACGCTCCCATGCCTCACTTGGTTTCTAGCCGACCCTAATAGGCTAGTGGCGACTCCTTTTGTACAAAATTCATGAAAAATATCCCAACGTCACGCGGGGTATGGGCTTGGGAGAGTCCGCGCCTGATCATGGGCCTTAGGCCCATCCTTTAGGCAATGCCCCTAAACCTGCTCCCTCCCCCCGAGGGTAGGTCGCGACAGCTTGGCGACTCCGTTGGGGAGTTGGTTTTAAACCTTAGAGGACTTAGGCCGAAATTGATCTTGTTCAAAAATTTTTTTGTTTGGCAACAAGGATTCCAGGTACGCCCCTAACATTAAAGGTGTTAAATGTTTTTGCAGAATGAGAGGTATATGGGGAAGTGCTTGCTCGCCTTTGTCTTGCAGGGAGATGTAGGAATGTATGGTTTACTTTTTATGTACGGAGTGTTGTTTGCCTATAAATTGTTGTGCATGTATTCTCTGCATTGCACTACAACATGGCACACACAACCTGCCGCCGGACCTGAGCCGCATAGGATCACTTAGGATGGTGTTGAGGTGGATACCACTCCGACTACAATCGCGTAGTACGAGTCGCCCATCTCTACCCCGAAATTTCTTTCTTCACGTCGAAGGTACCCACCTCGGTCTGCGAGCATGCGACACGGGTCGGTTCTTTGATGAAGCCGGAGTCATGGGTAATACGACCTAGCCACGAGCTTGTTGGTTCAGTCCTGTGATCCCATGGCTCCATTTTGGGCCTTGTAGAGTAGAAATCGAACCACATTTCATGTGCATGTCTATGTGATTAAAAAAAAAAAGCATGAGACAAAGGTCGCCACGCATTGTAAGTATCATTTTCCTTTTTATTTACCCACTTTGTATTACATTTTCATCTTGAAATTCGCAAAGACCAATCGAATGCCTTCGGCGATGTAGGCTTATGATTTAAAAAATTTGGCAGTCACTTTTGATAAGTGAACATTGAAAGCAAGTTCTAAACACTTTGATTTGGCCCTGTTGAACATGTGGTTTTGTTTAAATTTCTAATTATGGGCTTAAAATCATTTTGAAAAAAAAAAAAATTCAAGTTGTGATTTTATATTGGGTCGCACAAAAATTGAAATTGCAGTTTTTATCAAATTTTCTCATTCCCATGTTTTGGGACTGTAATGCAAATCATTTTGTGTACAAATTCCTCAAAATAGAGATCACTTCATTTTTCTAGGAGTAAAATCACAAATCAATCTTTCAAAAATCAATGACACTTTTGCATACAAAACTTTTGGAATAAAAGTGAACATTCGATTGATGGCCGTTGATTGATAATTTTAATGATGTCTTTTCTATAAAATCTTGGCGAAATACTAAAGTCCTGTAATAAGGATTGTGGGGCATGTATTGTCGCCTCGATTTTATTGTAAGAAGCGACGTCATTAAAATATCATTTTCTCTTATTCACATATTGACATTGTCGTCTTTTTGCAGGTTATGCACGATGCTCTTTGACATTCTCATGGTGACCATTCAAGGAAGTGAATTTTAGAGCGAGGACAAGAGTTGGGTTTTTTTACTTTCATCTGTAAAAGAGTCTCTTGTATTTTATCAGTCTTTATTCTTGTTAGGAAACATGTTTTCCGTTTTGGGTTTTGATTTGCAAATCCAATTGATGCTCTTGTAAATCGTGCGACTCACATTTTTAATGATGGAATTCGAAAATCATCATTAAAAAAAAAAAAAAAAAAACAAAGCAGAAAAAATTCGGAAGTGTTTTAGGTGAACTTTTACATCTACATTCCAAAATGAATTTCAAGAAAACTTTGCTTAAGGCCCTTTCTTCATATAGTCATTTTCTCGAGCTCATTGAACTCGAGGGGCAAGTATGCGTTGAGGTTTCGTCGGCACCAATTTTCCATAGAGGCGGAGTGAAGTTGAATTCCATTCTGGGAAGTTTTGTTATTTGCAAATGCCTTAGGAACCAAAATAGCCCATCAATTTCATTCACTCTGCATGATGAGACAAATGAAGGGAGTTGCCAAGCATCCAAAAGGGCGAAATTGAAGGAAGAGTAAACTGTATCGATTTCAATCATCAATTTTTGATACCGTTTTTGACATGGTTTTCTTTTCCATTATCAAGGAGGCATCAAGAGTGTCAAGTTTTGTAACGTTCCTAACAAACGTAGTGGAGCATTTTTAAGTCTTGTTCATCTTAAACAAGGAAAGATTCAAATGAAACAGATGGGCAATATTATCCATTCCTCCATGAGAGATACCTTGGGATGTTGATCGCCCGACTTTGAAAAGGATGTATCTCATTCCTAAACTTGATTCTCTTCAGCATAAAAAATGACATGTCATTTTCTTTGATACAGGATAGACTCGAACAGAACGAAGGATTGTCAAATAAAGAGTTGTGAGAACAACGTTTGATTTAGAAAAAGATCTCTCATCTCCCCACCAATGAAATGTGTTGATGAATGGGAAAAATGTTGCACCTTGACCGTAGAAGCAGCGCCTTCCATCAAGACAATAAACGGGCAAAGCATCTAAAGAACAATATCCTCAAATGTGGAAATAAGGAGCACCCACTCTCCTTTCAAAGCAAAATCTTGAAAAACACATCTCATGATCCATAGATAAAATTTTCAAGCTCCTTGTCGGCTAAACATCTCTTCAAAAAGAGCATTTTAAAAAAAAACAGGAATCAAACTTTGTGAATTGTTGTATACAATAAATAAGTGCTTTTTATGGATAAAATCAGGGCCACATAGCCATTTTTCAATCAATTCTAGCAACTTCAAGCAAAGTTCATACTTGAAGAACGAAAACACATGAAGGGTAAATGGTGTCGATTCCAATTGCTCATTTTGGATAGCATCTCTGACATGATTCTTTCTTTCCTTTGATAGGAAGACATCAAATGCTTAAGGGCAAATGTAAGTGAAAGGTAATGCCAAGTTATCAAACATCCACGAGGGTGAATCCAAGAGATGTTAGCCCTCAAAGGATAAAAGCGAGTGAAGGGTAATAATGTATCGTTTCCAACATTTTAATCCCTAAAGATCTTTGCGTTAACATATTCTTTTACATTCTTTACAGGATTATCGGGTCGCCATGCTGAAGGTAAGTACCCTTCTTCTCAGTCTTTTTTTTTTAAGTAAAAAAAAAAACAAGAGAAAGAATGAGATTTTCCATTACAAAAGAGAACTTTTAGGCTTTCCTAGAGACAAAAAAGAATAATAATGGAGAAAAGAAAAAAATTACAAACCTTTTGAGCACCCTTTCTATCTCAAAATTGTTTTCTTGTCTTGTGGATTATTCATTTTGAATCAAAATTCCCTATGGAGATTGATATACTTGAATGATCTCGGTAGAGTGAAATGGAAATGTTAACCATGCCAAACAAGAAGTGCTTAGGATGAAGAAAGGCAAGCTCATTTCCAAACACGTCCTTCAAACACTTTTGAGAGTTGAGTATTATTCAAACACTTTGAGAGTTGAGTGAAAAGAGACATTCTCTTAGGACGAATGATTCATTCGCATTGAGCACAAAGATCAAAATGATAAAGGCGTTTCCTTCATCAATCCGAGCATTGCACTGATCTCTTGTTACCCCTTTGGGCTGAAAAAAAGAAAAAGAAAAGATGATCCTTCAAAGTACCCCTATCGAAAACGACCCTACATTGGGGCAACATAGGAGGTTACGGTCATGTTCGTGTTGTAAAACGAAAGGTTGAGAAAGATTCTATTACTTTCACTTACATCAATCTTCTTGTGGTAGCTTCAGAGGAATTCTCATCGGAGCTTGACTCATCCCAAGGTGAAGAAGAGCATTTCCTTCTCTACCCAAACACTGATACCTATTGCTTTAACCAATTTGGGCCTGATTATTCATTTCTAAACCCAGAGCGGTGATCATTTCCCTTCACTGGGGCAAGGCATAAGAATTGACAAAATACAATTGACAATCACGGGAAAGTGTGAAAAGCATCTCGAAAGTCAAAAGCTATCAAAGTTCAAAGAGCAAAAAGCTCGACAAACTAGGGGGCATGAAAAAACAGTGTGCTTGGTAAAAGCAAGGCCAATGCTCGTCAAGAAAAAGAGCCAAAAGGCCGCATCTTATGTGAAGGAAAAATTATTAAAATCCAAGTGCCTGCGAAAAAATCATCGCAAGTGCATAAGAAATTAGAAAAAGGAGCAAAGCTCCATTGCAAAAATGATTAGTTAAAGGACTTTCGAGATGCGCTGTGTTCAAAAGCCAAATGCTTTCGAAAGATCGAGTGACTTGATCATGATGCCATGGTGATCACTGACTCTTAAAACCCCATTGAGAATTTTAAGCCTTTCAAGCCTTTCCCGAGCCAACATTACAACCCTCTTCCGAAGTCTCTTCTGATTGGGATGGTTCAAGTGAAAATGAGAATACCACAAAGAAGCTATTGCTTGAAGAAGTGGAAGTAATTCTATCTTGTCTTATCTTTCAAGTTCTCGACTTGTAAACCCGACGAAGATAGCAACAAATGTTCACCTATTGGCCTCAAAGCAATCATTCCTTTGTGTAAGCCCTAACCAAGCCTATATTGTGGTCCTTTCAAAAGACCTTTTTGATCGATTAGATCGTGCTCATTGCGAATGTTTTCGAAAGCCTTTGACACGGGTTATGTGAGATACCCTCAGCAATGAGTTATTTCCCACGTGAATGGATGGGATCAAGTAGCCATTTTATCGAGAGTGTGAGAAGCCCTTTCTAACTAAGAAGCTCTAGTTTGGCATGCTTAATGAGTCTTATCACAAGTCGTAGCTGTTCTGATAAGAACTTGACTCCAAGAGAATTTGATGATTAATGATATATCCACAACCAAGATGACAGTTTTGCGCCACTTGATGCTGATTGACATCGAATGCTTTTTAAAAGCAGTCGGACTTAGCTTGATTAGCTTGTTCAATTGATGCTGCAATATTGCCGATACATCTCTTGATGACGTCTCTAATGACATTTGCTCAAGTTGAGTTCGACAGGATTCCTCGGTGAAGCCATGCAGTTTCGAGGAGTTAGCGGGTGCCTCCCTAAAAACTAAAGGTTCATGGTCAGCCTTAAACCATGTCATCTTCAAAGGTTCATGGTCAGCCTTAAACCATGTCATATACAAGGTTCGTGGGTCTATCCTTAAACCACACGGTTCGTGGGTCTATCCTTAAACCACATGGTTGGTGGGTTTATCCTTAAACCACGGGGTTGGTGGCTTTCCTAAACCACACGGTTCGTGGGTCTATCCTTAAACCACAAGGTTTGTGGGTCTATCCTTAAACCACAATGGTTCGTGGGTCTATCATTAAACCACGCTTTTAAAATCTTTATAAGTCTATTTTTAAACTACGATTTTCAAAAGGTTCATGGTCAGCCTTAAACCATGTCATATACAATGGTTCGTGGGTCTATCCTTAAACCACACGGTTCGTGGGTCTATCCTTAAACCACACGGTTCGTGGGTCTATCCTTAAACCACACGGTTCGTGGGTCTATCCTTAAACCACACGGTTCGTGGGTCTATCCTTAAACCACATGGTTGGTGGGTTTATCCTTAAACCACGGGGTTGGTGGCTTTCCTAAACCACACGGTTCGTGGGTCTATCCTTAAACCACAAGGTTCGTGGGTCTATCCTTAAAACACACGATTGGTGGGTTTATCCTTAAACCACGGGGTTGGTGGCTTTCCTAAACCACACGGTTCGTGGGTCTATCCTTAAACCACACGGTTCGTGGGTCTATCCTTAAACCACATGGTTGGTGGGTTTATCCTTAAACCACGGGGTTGGTGGCTTTCCTAAACCACACGGTTCGTGGGTCTATCCTTAAACCACATGGTTGGTGGGTTTATCCTTAAACCACGGGGTTGGTGGCTTTCCTAAACCACACGGTTCGTGGGCCTATCCTTAAACCACAAGGTTCGTGGGTCTATCCTTAAACCACACGGTTGGTGGGTTTATCCTTAAACCACGGGGTTGGTGGCTTTCCTAAACCACACGGTTCGTGGGTTTATCCTTAAACCACACGGTTCGTGGGTCTATCCTTAAACCACATGGTTGGTGGGTTTATCCTTAAACCACGGGGTTGGTGGCTTTCCTAAACCACACGGTTCGTGGGTCTATCCTTAAACCACAAAGGTTCATGGTCAACCTTAAACCATGTCATCTCCAAAGGTTCATGGTCAACCTTAAACCATGTCATTTTCTTATGACCCGGTGGGCTTTCCGTAACCCGGAGTCCTTCAACCATCTTTTTATGACTCGGTGGGCTTTCCGTAACTCTGAGTCCCTCTCTTTCTTCTTATGACCCGGTGGGCTTCTGTAGCTCGGAGTATTTCTTCCTCTTATTGATAAGACGCACTTTCATAGTTATGAGTCCTTTCTGTCGACCTGACGCGTGCCTATGCACCCAGGGTCTCTCCATCGCCCAAATAATTTAGGTGTCTTCTGTCTTTGAATGCAACCTCTTCGAGCTCCCATTCAAAGAGGGGCTGTTGACACCTAAATTTCGCCATTTTATTTAGGACTTAATCGTGTACAAGATTAGGAATTAGCCACTAAAAAAAAAAAAAAAACAACAAAAGAGAAGAAAATACAAAAAAAAGAAAAAAACGAAAACGAGAGAGGCCATTCTCTCTTTCTTTTTTCCCCCGCGTGCAGGCCCTTGTGCGGCCCATCTTCTTTTCTCCCTCGCGTGGCCCACGCGCGGCCCATCTTCCTCTTCTTTCTCCTCGGCTCGACTCGTGCCCAGCTTTCTTCCCCCTCCTGTTGGTCTTCGCTGAAAAGACCCGCAAGAAGAGAAAAAAACAGAGTAGCGAAGTTGCGGCAGGCATAGCGAGAGCAAGAAGATCAAGGTTCGACGCGATCCGCGGGTCGGGGAAGTAGACCGATCGACCGGCTGGCACGGTAGGAGGTCTTCGCTCAGAATACCTGCAGAAAAAGAAAGGACAGAAGTATAAGATCGAAGAAGCATAGAGGGGGAGAAAAGAAAAACACAGAGAAAAAACCAAGGAGAGAGAGAGGAAACAGGGAGAGAGAGATCGGCAGAGAGAGGGAGGGGAGCTCGAGACCGAGAGAAGCCGAACCGCCGCCTCGCCGTGCTTGCGCCTCCGACCCGGCGTCTCTTAGTCGCCGACCGCCGCTGCTCGGCCCTTCGCAACACCAGCAACCCGCGAAGCCGACGCCGTCGCTGCTCGAACAAGCCAGATCTGGGGGAGGAGGGCAGCGGCGGCGCTGCCGTCTGCCGTCCAAGCTGCTACCCTCTCGAACGCCGTCCCCGCAGCTGCCTCGCCCGGTTGCGACACCGCCCTCGCCGCCTCGACACCTTCCCCCGAGCGCGAGCGCCCGACGCCGGATAGATCTTATCCGGTCGCGACGCCACGACCGCCCGCAATGCCAAGCTCCCGTTCGCCGACCCCGATGTCGTCACCGCCCCTCGCCGAATCACCGCCTCCCTGCCTGCTGCTCCGCCCGTGCCGCTCGGACCAGCGACCCGACGCCACTGCTTGCCCTCCTCCGCACGCGACAACCCGCCGTGCTCTGCTTGTAGCTCGATCCCAGGCCGGCCGCCGCGTCTCCGCCTCTCGCCGCGCCGCCGCGTCTCCGCATCTCCCTGCCCGCCGCGCCGCCGTCATGCCCGTCGCCGCCGTTGTCAACACCGCTAGCAAACCCTAGGTTTCCGCCCAAAATCGGGTCGGGCACGGGTCGCGAACCGGGTAGGGTTTCTATCCACATGGGCCTGTCGTAGTGGGCCATGTGCTTTTTGGGTTTGGGCTAACTTAGGTAGTGGGCTTCTTTTTTTAAATAGAAAATATTAGACCAGATTGGGCCCGCCGGTTGGGCCCAATCCGAGCCAAGGCAAGGCCCGACCAAGTCGGGCCCTTGCTTAGAGCGGGCGATTCGACCCGGCCCCATTCGGACCAAACTCGGGTCCGGTCTCCGACCGGACCCGATCCGTGTTGACCGGGTCGGGTCGAATCGAACCCGACCCGGTTCACCTTTTAAATAAAAATTAATTTTAAAAATTAAAAAATATTTTCTTTAAAAATTTAAAATTTAAAAATTTAAAAATATTTTAATATTTAAAAAAATTCAAAAATCCAAAAATATTAAAAAATTTAATTTTTTTAAAAAATTAAAAAAATATAAAAAATAATAATAAAAATTATTAAAAATTTTAAAAAAAATTAAAAATTTCAAAAATCCAAAAATGATGAGATTTGATTAGGATTTGCCATGTATTGCCTTTTTAGCGTAATTAGACTTTTATGTGCTCGTATATTAATTATGTTGCATGTTTAATTTGCATATCTAATTATGTTTTATGGCACGTGCTTAATTTTATGGCAATTAGGATCTTGGTAATTATGGTTATTACTTTAATGATTGCACACCTGCATGATCACCTTACATATTAGTGGGTAAGTATAAAATCAATTCAAACTGCCTGCCAAAAATCATTTTGTTAAAATGAACAAGATTAGGTACCGAAAGGGCACTAATTGGTTAATTAGTGTAATCAAGTCCCCGAATCTAGATTCTCTGGTTACGTAGGAAGTGAGGCACGCTCCCATGCCTCACTTGGTTTCTAGCCGACCCTAATAGGCTAGTGGCGACTCCTTTTGTATAAAATTCATGAAAAATATCCCAACGTCACGCGGGGTATGGGCTTGGGAGAGCCCGCGCCTAATCATGGGCCTTAGGCCCGTCCTTTAGGCAATGCCCCTAAACCTACTCCCTCCCCCCGAGGGTAGGTCGCGACAGCACTTTCGTTAAATTTGTGAGTCCATTGTTTCCTCATCTTTATTTTACTTTGTTTATTTTCCTGCAATCATTTACCGATTTTACTTTCCTTGTTTACTCACACCTTCCTTAAATTTGTAAGTTCGTCGTTTATAGAAATGAATCCAATGAATCCTCCTCCTTTTTTCTAGTGCGTTCCTATCATCACAGCCCCATCATCTCTTAGAAAATTTGGACGAAATCCCAGTTTCAAATTGCGATATGGATTGGTCAGGGGGTTATGGTAGTGACGATTTAATTTGGGGTGTAGTGTGGCATCCCAAAATTCAAGTCATCCTCTAGAGAAATTAAAGCCTATAATTAGGTAATGAAATTACCTATGGTCTATGTGTTAGCCATTAGTTTTCTTAAGGCTATGTGTTATTGTGCTTGTGTTTATGAATTTTGAATTTAGGACTATAGGATAAATTAATAATCTATGCTTGGCCGTGCATTTTATAAATTAAATTTCAAATGAAATGTCATAAGACTTTGGCCATGTGGAAAATTTAAATTTTAAAATATTTATAAAAGAAATTCAAAAAAAAAAAGAGAGGAAAATGTCAATTTTTAGGTTGGGCCTTAGGCCCATTGGCCTAAGCCTTTAATGGGCCAAGTTGGCCGGCCCAATAGAGGCCCAAGAGGAGTGATCGACCAGCCCAACTCCAAGGCCCATGATGCATGCAATAGGACAAGTGGCATGGAGGAGGTGAAGCATGGTGGACACTTGTCTTCCTCCACAATTACACTTGTCCCCCATGCAAGAGAAGAATGCATGCAAGTATAAAAGCATCCAAAGAAGAGAGAGAATGACTGGTTAGCCATTCAGCCAAGAGAGAGAGAGGTTGTGCGAGAGGGGGAGAGTGAGGCCGAGAGGGAGGAGGAGCCGAGAGGAAGGAGTCGCCGCCGCTCGCCGTCCGTCCGCCCGTGTGCTGCCCGATTCGCCGCCGTGTGCTCGTCGCTAGTTCGGTTTAGAGGCAAGTTGGGAATCCACTTTCTAGTCTTGCACCAATGTTTTCGCATGAACTGTTTGGAGTCAGAAACTTGTTTGAGCTTGCATGTGTGTTTAGAGTCCGAATTTGGCTTCAGTTTCTTCATGAAATTTGTAGATAACATCTTGTACTGAAACATACTAAAATTTCATGGAAAGTGATGGAGATTTGTGGGGTCAAACTCTCGTCTTACGGAGATGTCAGATCTGGAATGTTTTCGCATGAATCCGCTCGAGTCAGAATGTTGTGTGAGCTTGCATGCATGTTTGGGGTTCGATTTTGACTTCGATATCTCATGAAAGTTGTATCTAACATATTTTAGTATAACATACTGAAATTTCGTGGAAAATGATGGAGATATGAGGGGTCAAAGTCCTATTCTACGGAGACCCCAGATCTGTGAAGTTTTCACTGACCTCTTGTTGGATTCTTGGTTTCATATTGGTTTGGATGAAAATCTGACTTCGATGTCTTCATGAAAGTTGTAGGTAACACCTTAAAATACAACCTACTCAAATTTGAAGAGAAATGAACAAGTATAGCCTAGTAAATCGGCTAGATCTTGGAGACGATGGTTCTGGTGGTGTGTTCCGAGACACCCGAGACTTCATGGACTTAAATGGTGACCATAATTTGGTTATTTGACCTAGATCTCTTCATAAAACTTGTAAAGGACACCTTGATGCATAAAATATCCAAATTTCAGAGGAAACGAAAGAGAATAGATGGGTGAAACCTTAATATTTCGGAGATGTGTATTCTGGACGATGCCGTAGTGGTTCCAGAAGCTTCGTGAGGTTGTATAAAATAATCTAAAAAGAATCTGGCTTGGAGTTTTTCATGAAAGTTGTACGAAAATGTCTTGGCTATCACCCTGTAAAATGTCGTAATTTTTGGAGGCCATATGAGTATTTTAATCGAATTTATTTGGAAACTGTGCATTCTGGTCATTATCCGAATATCATGTGCTATTTTGTGGAAAATTGAGAAATTATGTGAAAATCAATTTGGCCATGAATTTTGTATGGAATTGTCATCCTATTGGTTTGTTTAATGATTGTTTGAATATTATGATTTTGGGAAAATCATAGATATTAAATTTAATATTTATTTATGAAAATAAATAAATATAAAAATAATAAAAAAAAATAATAATTAAAAAAAAGGGATTATTTTATTGGCCATAAATTTCATTGAATTTATTATGCATTGTTATATGACATTGGTGTATGTATGATCATGAATTGTGATGCATGTGTGAATCATATGCCATGTAATAATGAGATTAAAAGGATGATGAATGTGGAAAATGATAAGTGAGTAAGTGGTTGTGGTGGAGGATGAGGCCGGAATGTACAGAGATGCATTGCCGGAATGCCCCGGGAGTGTCGGGATGCCCGGTGGTATACGGTACGTAATTCCAAGGGAGGCCTGGTGGTATGTCGGTACATAATTCCGGAAGCCCTAGTGGTTTGTGCCCAGGGGGATGCCTCGCGATGCCAGGATTGAGGTGCAAGATGCCTGGCTAGAAGGGTAAAGGCCGGAAGCCCTGTCGGAGGTTTCTGCCCGAAGAGAATGCCTCGTGATGCTAGTTGAGATGCGAGATGCCCGGAATGTGGGGGGCCGGAAGCCCAGTGGCCTGGGAGGCTGAATGCTGGGAACCCTATCGGAGGTCTTTGCCTGAGAGGATGATGAAATTGATGATTTGAGAAATGGGTGATGTGGTGATCAAATTTAAAGATAAAGATGAAAATAAACTTATGGCATGATGATATGCATGATGATGATGATATGTGATGTGATATGATGATCACCCATGGTATGATATGCATGATGATATGCATGATGATGATGATATGTGATGTGATATGATGATCACCCATGATACGATATGCATGATGATGATGATGATGATGATGATGATGAGATATGATATGGCATGATGATATGCATGATGATGATGATGATGATGATGATGATATATGATATGGCATGATGACATGTATGATGTGATGATGTCATGATGATGACATGTGTGATATGATGATGTCATGATGATAATGACATGTGTGATAGGATGATGTCATGATGATGATGATATGTGTATGGTATGATGGTGTCATGTATATGATGATGATGACATGTGTGTGATGTAATAATGTCATGATGACAATGATATGAGTATGACATGATGATACACATGTATGTGTTATGATTGTGGTGATGATGCATGATAGTATATGCATGGCTGCAAGGTAAGTTACGCCTGCAATGCATGTATGATTTGTATGATGTATTGAGTTGTTATTGGATTCCTTTACCTGTTGAGTGGTTGTACTCATCCCTTTTGGGGACCAACATTTCAGATTAGTAGATGGTTTAAGCGATTGGATATGACCGCGAGGAGAAGGATAGCAAAGGAGGGAACCTTTGGACGCCGACACTGGTTGATGGACCTTAAGCATACGGTTGTGGGAGGAGATGTCGGTCATCTTTTGAAGTATAGCTGAGTATAGAAGACTGCGGCATTTTGATGTACCGATGAATGATGTCCATCTGGGTTAAGTGAATAAAAGTGTACAGCTTTTACTTATAAATGTTTAGTAGGTGTGCATCGTTTTCTGAATATAGGGAATGGAGTTGTTGGATGTGCTTCCGCATATAAATTACGCAAGGGACCGATCGAAAATTTAAAAAAAAAAAAATGTAAACCCCCAAGTTGTATGGACCCGCTGCAATTGAAATGGTGTCAGAGTGACATGTTATTAGGAAAAAGTGAATGGTAAGCGAACTGTGGCAACCCTAATCGGATCGGGGGCCGTCGAGGGGTGCCACATGTAGGTTTTAATTCTCACGTCTTGCGAGGAAGTAGGACAAAATTCTGAGAATGAGAGTTAGAGTAAGAGTAAGAGTAGAAGATTATTGACAAAAAGAAAATAATTTTAAAGCTTTTAGCCAAGATTTGTGAATGAACTGCTTCTATTGTATTGTTTGGGAACGAACCGAACTTGACTAGTCAGTTCGACTTGATCTTAGGACTAAATGGCCTGGTTCCCAATTCAAGAAATTGGGAACCACTCTTGGTCTAGTTCCCCATTCTTGGATGGACTTAGATCGGGCTAGGAATCGATCACCCCATAGTATAAGCCTGCAAAGAGAGAAAAGAAAAGATTTTAGAATGAAAGGAAAATTCTCTTTTTTAATCTAGTATACCTTAAAAAATTGTGGTTTGAAATTTAATTTTATATTCAAATGAAAAGAGCCGTTAAGAACGGTTATAAAACAATTATTAACTATTAAAGAAAATATTACAATTATAAAGCCATTATGAAATAATGAAGAGTTTATAAAAAAAATAAATCAAACCTTTACAAAAATGTTTACAAATTGATGACGGTAAAAAATCATTATAAAAATAATAACTTTCAAGGAAAGAGAACATTTGGAGAAGGTTTATTACGGGGATACGAGGATCAACGACTAGAGTGATCTCAGTAAAAGAAAATGCCGTGGCTACAGTATCTATAAAGGTTTTCATTCAATATATCTCATTATAAGAATAATTTTCTTTATACCTAATAGATTTGGGAAGTCAAGTGCTTGCAACCCTGGACTCGATTAATAGTGCATGTGATTGTGAGCCTATGGATTCCCTGAATGATGGATCTACCTAATATCAAGTCATTACTAGAAGGAAACTCACATCCCCTAAGGCTATAAGGGTCAATGTGCAATAGAGTAAGATTCATTTTACCTCATTGTAAGAAAAGCAATGAGGACTACTAAAATGATTGTTGGGCATATATTTAAAATATTCTGTAATTCTGTATATTATTATTTTGTAATTATGTATATTCTCCTTAATTGATCTTGATTTGTTACTTTAGATAATCGTTATGTAAAGACTATAAATAGGCATGTGTACTATTTATTAGTCAATGAACATAGTTTAATTTCTCCTCATTCATTATTCTTAACTTGGTATTAGAGCCATTTTTACCGGAGATGCAGCCATCGGGTCTACTACACAGTCACACCGGTCGCGTCTCTATTGATTCTCTATTACGATTCTCTGTTAAGAACGAAGCTTTGAGCTACTGTTCAAAATGCTTCTGCTGCTCATTTCAGAAAAAAGGTCATGACTATCAGAATCGTCACCTTCAGACAGGAGGAATATTGAAATTTTGTCACCAACTGCTGCCAGACTCCGCCACACCCGCCACCACGCACCGTCAGGTCGTGGACCCGAGAAACCTGCCACTGTTCCATCGTGACTTGGACACTTTCTGACGAGCTTTTCAGAAAACGAACACGAACTCACAACTCATCATACTTCCCTGAGGCAGCGAAGTTTCACCTTCACCGCCAAAAGCCATCGGACGCTCCTCCATGCGCTGCGAAAGCTTTTGTGCATGAGATCCATGTGCCTGCACGCATCATAAGTCTTAGCTTTGTTGACGTCATTAGCCACGTCACCTCTGTTTTGCTGATGCCATCTGACACCTGAGCGCCACATCATCCTTTGACCGTTGACCAGGTCGGACCTGACCGGACCTTTGGCCGATCCAAACCGGATCGATTGGACTAGTTCCATTTTTTTTCTGACTAGTTCGATCGCTTTGTGAACGGTTTCTGATGACATGTGACTAGTTCCTAAGGTATTTCGGGGGAGAATTGTCCAAAAAGTTCTAAATCTATTGCAGTTTTGCCAATTCAGTTCTAAACCTTTTAATTTTGCCAATTGAGTTCTAAACCTTTTCACTTCTTGTCGATTCAGTCCATCCGGCCAATTTTGGCTAAAAAATGCTGACGTGGACGCCGGCAGTGCTATGTAGGACTACCGGCGCTGACGTGGACAATTTTTAATAATATTTTAATATTTTAATTTTTTTTTTTTTCTGTTTTTGGCTTTTTCCGGTGGCCGGCTGGCCTCGCTCGCCATAGGTCGGGCGACGGTGACCCCGACGAGGGGAGCCCTCGCCGGGGGTCGCCCGCCTAGGCGAGCGTCGGCCTCGCGGTGGCCAACCGACTCTCGGCCGGCCGGGGCAACGCTCACCTCGGCGGGGCCGACCTCGCCGGATCGGCGAGGGAGCCCTCGGCTAGCCGAGCGTCGGCCTTGCCCGGACCCGGATATGGCGAGGCCAGCCCTCGCCCGGCCGGCCGGGGCGTCGGCCGTGGCCGGTGGCCGCCGTCGCCCGCTCGGCCGGGGGTGAGGCAATGCTCGCCCGGCGAGGTGACCCTCGACGGGATCCCCTCGCCGGATCTGCGAGGTCGGCCCTCGCCGAGGCCGGGCGCCCTCGCCGGGTCGCCGTCGCTCGGTCGGGCCTCGCCCGTGGCGGCGAGGCTAGCCAGCCGGTGGCCGGTTGTCGCTGTGGCCGGTGGCCGGCCACCGGAAAAAGACAGAAAATAAAAAAATAAAAAATTCAAAAAAATTCAAAAATATTAAAAAATTATTAAAATTTATCCACGTTAGCGCCGTCGGTCCTACGTGGCACCGCCGGTGTCCACGTCAACATTTTCCGCCCAAAATTGGCCGAATGGATTGAATCGGCAAGAAGTGAAAAGGTTTAGGATTCAATTGGCAAAGTTAAAAGGTTTAGGACTGAATTGACAAAATTGCAATAGGTTTAGGACTTTTTGGACAATTCTCCCGTATTTCGGCACGCTGATTTCATTTTTTATCTTTGTTTCTCCATATATGCTCTTCACGTACTATTTTTATCACATTTATTGTCTAACCTACTATGTTTACCACTCCAATTGGTGGCGTAGTAGGAGTAAGTTTGGTCACGAGTCCATAGGTCATTTACCGTACTGTTTAAACTCAAATCGGAGCGTGTTTGGGTGAAGATTGGCAAGTCTTGGACAAGAAAGGTAGTAGCAAGTGAAATTCTTTGGCCATTCAACTTTTCTTTGTCGCTAAACCTTTGGCCATTCATTGTAATGGCTTGCCGGAAGCATTTTTCTTTCAATTGTGCCAGCGAGAAAGTAGGGTTTACTTGATCTGGGAATGTGCGTACAGATGATTAAATTTAGGTTGCCAGTCATCAATCATTGTTTGATGGCTCGAGCCGGCGCGATGGCACGATGAATTGTAAGCAAAGTAAAGCTCAAATCTTTACAATTTGATAATGGGAAAAAGCCGTTACTAAATTGATGACTTTTAAATTTTCAGAATTATTGAAATATCCAACTCCAAGTGAAGCAAGAGCTTAAAATCCTCCTGACCATCTGATCTCAAGTCAATTGCTCGTTTACCATACTGTTTAATCTCAAATTGGAGCATGTTTGGGCGAAGATTTGCAAGTCTTGGACAGGAAAGATGGTAGCAAGCGAAATTCTTTGGCCATTCAAGTTTTCCTTTGTCGCAAAAAAAACTTTGGTCATTTATTGTAAAGGTTTGCTGGAAGCATTTTTTATTCATCGCATGAGCGAGAAAGTAGATTTACTTGATCTGTGAATGTGTGTAAAGATGATTAAATTTACTTCACCAGTCATAAGTTGTTGTTTCATGACTCGAGCCCACGCGATGGCACAACGAATTGCATGCAAAGCTCGTCATGAAATTGTTTCATTTGCCAGATTGATTGAAATATGAGGCTTCTTTAATTGTTCATAAGGCGAAACAATTGGGCCGCTAACAATAATAGTAAGAGCACTATCATTATTCTTCATGCCTCGTGTTCCATTTCATTATTTACTACCCAAGATATCATCATCGACTACAAGAAAACCCATTCGAGAACTTAACAATTGCGAAATCATTTGATCTCGGTTGGGATTTATTTCCCGTTTATGACTCAGCATGTCTTGCAAATCTCCCCCTAATCCTCCGGCAGGAGCTTTGATGTTACCCATATACCCATCCGGATCATTGACACACCGAACATTTTCTGGAAGTCCCCGAATCTGAGATCATACTCCCAAGCGATCAGGGAGCTGTCGAAGTTGCTGGCGATTTTCTGGTCAATGCCGAGGACGGCCTGGCTGTGCTCTGGAGCAGAAGGACTTGCCGAAGCCGTAGCTCGAGCCTGAGTCAAAGTTGAGGCACACTAGATTCGTTGAGTTCGGTGGGCATTGCTCCCTCAATTGGGACAAGAAGATTGGGTCCATGCTTGGGTCTGGCTCGCCAGTTTTGTTGAAATCCCACAACCTGTCGGTGATGAAGCTGCAGGTGGTCTCGCCCAGTGAATGCCACCCTGGCGAAACTCAAATTGTTTTGTCAAGTTAGGATTTTGGCTATGATTTTGAGATTGACATAATACGTGAGCATTGCCATTTTGTGCACTTGGAGGAGATCATTGTGAGGATTGATGAAAGTAATTTGAAGGTGAAACAATCAGAACTCACACAAGGAAGAAAACAAGATAGATAGACTTGTAAATTTATTTCAGCATCACAAAAAATATTTACAAGACTCCCCTATTTATAAACTTGTTTATGACCTTTACTCTTCCTAGTAGATAGAGCTAGATTTCTAGATAAGGTCTAGAAACTAACAAAATAATCACCATATCTCACATTATCTTTAAAAAGAATCACTATCTCTAAAAACAATCACCACACCTAAAAATACAAACAAACTCATTAAAAATAACGACAAATAGACTCATTGCGGAAAATAATTTCCGGGAAAACATTTTCCAGATTTTCTGGTGTTCGTTTCACGGAAAATAAATTCCTTGGGGAAAATGTTTTCCATGAAAGGAAAAAAGTCTTCTAAATTAGGGGAAAATGTTTTTCATTTTGAAAAGTGGAAAACATTTTCCTCACTTGATTTCTCTTATCTCACACCTCTATAGATCCTCACTTCCTCCTCCCCTTTCTTCTTCTTCTTTTCTTTTTTTATTTGAATTATTTTTAATTTCCTTTTTCTTTTCTTTTTCTTTTTTTTTTCCTTTTCCTTTTCTTTGTTTCCCATCTTCTTCTTTCTTGGTTAGTTGTCGGCCGTTGCTAGGCGAATCTCAAGCTCGTCAATCTCAAGCTCGCGCTCTAAACTCTTGCTTATTCTTTTATTTATTTACTCTACCCCGTAGTTATACATTGCTCAAACAAACGGCTCTACATGCTTTGCTTTTTTTTTCTTTTGTTTATTAGAACACAAAAAATGCAGGGAGAGGACAGGCCACTCAACTGAAAAATTCTCATTAGGGTTGTACATGCTTTGCTTCTTTTTAAAATCCATACAAACATTTTTTAGAGTAGAAGAGCATTTGGTGACAATGAGGGAACACGGATATGAAGCAAGTTTGCATGGATTTAAAGGTAAGTTCATATGTGATGAATTTATAAGTCCGTAAGTGATGCATGCCTAAGTGGTGAAGTCTTAGAAAATATTTTTCTTACCGAACACTGGAAAATATTTTCCAAAACATTTTCATATTTTAGCCAAACACTAGAAAATATTGTCATTTTCCTAGAAAATGACTTATGGGAAAATATTTTCCAGAAATGGCCCATTTTCCGCGAAACAAACGGACCCTAAATATAACGTTGCAATTATGACTCTTCTTCAATGGGGAAACTGATGAATTTGGTTTAATTTCTAACACTCCCCCTTAAATCAAATTCTCTTCCATCAATTATTCCAAGCATTTCGAAAAGCATCGATCTTGAGAAGTTTGGTAAAAATATTTGGTACTTGATCTCCCATCTTCACATGTAACACTTCGATCTCGTTCTCTTTAACCTCTTCTCAAATGAAGTAATATTGAACATCGACATGCTTGTTTCGTTCATGAAAAACTGAATTTTTCGACAATGCAATAGCGGAAACATTATCAACAAAAATCTTAGTTGCTTTCTTCTACTCCATAAGAATATCTTTGAGTAGTCTTTTCGACTAAATTGCATGACAGACACATGATGATGCATCTACATATTCAGTTTCACATGTCAATAGAGTGAAACTGGATTACTTCTTTGATGACCACATGAAAGTAGTGTCATACAAGAAAAATACGAAGCCTGTAGTGCTCTTTTGATCGTTAATTTTTCCATCATAATCACTAGCCGAATAAGCTCTAAGTTGGAAGGATTCAAAGTGGTTGTAGTGTAGGCCATGAGAAGTAGTACCTTTGATGTACACATCAAAGTATCCTCTTTACAGCTTTAAGATGAGATGACTTTGACTTCTCCATATATCGACACACAATTCCAACACTATACATAATATCTGGTCTCGTGTATGTCAAATATCTCAAACTCCCAATCAAGCTTCTATAATATGTTGAATCAACATCGACGCCATCATCAAACTTTGAAAGCTTAGTTCCACACTCCATTAGTGTATTGACCGGAGTACAATTCCTCATGTTGAATTTTTCAAGGATATTTTCTGTATAACCTTTATGGGAAATAAAAACCCCCTCAACACTTTGCTTTACTTCAATCCCAAAGAAATAATTCATGAGACTATTATTGATCATCTCAAATTCTTTCACCATCGATGCCTTAAAAACATCAATCATTGCTAGATTATTTCCTGAAAAAACAAGGTTCTCAACATATAAACAAGCGATTAAAACATCACATTTTTCTTGCTTCAAATAAAGTGCATGCTTGTATGGACATTGAGAGAACCCATTCGCCTTGAAATATGCATCGATTCTAGAATTCCATTCTCTTGGTGCTTGTTTAAGCCCATATAGAGTTTTCTTCAACTTCAACACTTTATCTTCATGACCTTTCACAACAAACCCCTCAGGTTGTTCAACATAAATCTCTTTTTCAAGGATGCCATTCAAAAATGTTGATTTGATATTCATTTGATAAATTCACCAATCATTTTGAGTAGCAATAGAAATAATCAATTTAATCGTTTCTATGCGAGTGACAAGGCAAAAATATCATCATAGTCGATTTTGGCTTTTTACTTGTTCCCCTTTGCGACTAATCTAGCCTTATATCTTGTTACTTCTCCTTTCCCATTCTTCTTGGCCTTGTACAACCATTTAACTCCAATTGATTTCTTATTCTTCGGGAGATCGGCAAGTTACCATGTTTGATTCTTCTCAATGGCATCAATTTCTTCATTCATGGCTTTTCTCCATTTTTCTTCTTTGGCCGCATCATCGTAGACAAGTGGTTCACAATATATAAGAAGACATACAAGGTGAACCCTGTCAGTAGTTTCATAAATGTCAGACAAACTCCTTGATCTTGGCACTAACAGTTCATCGACACCGTTTGAAGATGTTGGCGATGATGAACTTGAAGAAGATACTAGAGAAGAAGATGTTGAATGATCCTTCAACCCTGTTTGATCGGTATCATCATGAGTATTCGCTTAATTTTTCAAGTTGTCTTCCCAAGTGCCATCTTCATCGAACTTGAAATCTTTGCTTATATGCACTTTCAAAGTGTTAGGATCAAATAATCAATAGGCTTTGGATGATGAGTCATACCTAATAAAGATGAGCTTTTTGCTCGTCTTCCAATTTTGAAATTTTTCTAGTCCAGCACATGAGCATACACAATGCTCTCGAAAATTCTCAAGTGTGAAATACTGAGTGTTCTCCCGATTCATGCTTCTTATGGAGTTATGTCTTCTAGTGTGAATGTGGGACATCTATTTTGAAGATAGACTGCACACAAAATAGCTTCAGCCCAAAGCTCATTGGGCAAATTTTTGCTTTCAACATGCTTCAAACCATGTCAAGAATGGTTCTATTTTTCGCTCAGCTATGCCATTTTGTTGAGGAGAATATGGAGCCGTCAAGAAACGTCGAATACCATGATCTTCACAGAATTTGTTGAATATGACTGAGGTGAATTTTCCGCCACAATTAGTCCTCAAAGCTTTGATAAAATAGCCATTCTCCTTTTCAGCCAGGTTCTCGAATTGTTTGAATATATCATACATTTCTACTTTTTCTTTCAAATAATACACCCAAGTTTTTAGAGTAAAATTATCAATAAAAATAATAAAATATTGATGATTACCATATGAGTGAGGAGTGATTAGCCCACACACATCAAAATGAATCAACTCGAGTGGCTTCTTTGCCCGATAAATCACTGCCTTCAGAAAGCTAGTTTTGGAATGCAAATCGATAACACACCCTTCACATAATTGATCGAGATGATCAATATGTGGTAAGCCATAAACCATCTTCCTACGAGAAAGCAAATTGAGTCCACCAAAATTGAAATGCCTGAACCTCAAATGCCACAACCATGAAGAATTATCCATGCATGCTCTTAGACATTGAGACACATCATTCTTTAAAATGAGAGTAAACATCCTGTTCTTCGACATCTTCACATTTGCAATCCGTTTATTATCCTTATCTCTTAGCACAAGACTAAGATCTTTCATATGAATAGTATAGCCTTTCTCCAAAAGTTGTGCTAAAGTCAAAATATTGCTTGACATTTTCGGGTCATAATAAAATTAGTAATAAATTGAGATGCACCATTCTTCAAACGTATCAGAATTGTATCTTTGCCTTTAATAAGAATTTTGGACTTATTACTGAAAGAGACTTTCCCATTAATTGTCTCATCTAGCTCAATAAACATCTCATTTCTCCCACACATGTGATTGCTTGCACTGGCATCCAAATACCACGTATCGGTTTGACCTCTTTCGTCTTCTTTGAATGCCTATAATAGAACTTGATCTACATCATTCCCCAAGTTTTCCTTTTCATTTGCTCTGCTACTCTTCTTGTTCTAGCCGTTAGAAGTATAATGGCCAAGTTTATTACAATGATAACATCGAGTTTTAGATTTATCATACCATTGGCCTGTTAAGTTCTTTCCTCTTCTATGAACATCTCTTTGATATTGGTATCTACCGTCACTTCAAGCAACATCACCTCTGCTTCGTCCACGACCTCTTCCTTGAAAGTGACATCGACCTTGACCACGATCACGATCTTGATTTGTCCCATGAGTTTGTACAGATTCTCTTCTTTGCACATTCTCATCTTGGATGGTTAGCCGCGTTTGGAGAACTTCCTCCACCGGTTCAATCGTTTTTCTTCTGAACCTTTCTTCATGGGCTTGTAATAAACCCATAAGTTCATCAATTGTCATGGCATCCAAGTCTTTGGATTTTTCAATTGCAACAACAATATGGTCGTGCTTCTTGTCTATGGACCGAAGCATTTTCTCGACAATATGAACATATGAAACTTTTTCTCTATTTCTTTTCATTTGATTGATAATCACCAAAACTCTTGTAAAATAATTAGCAATCGATTCAAATTCTTTCATATTAATTACCTCGAATTCGCCTATCAAGGTTTGAAGGCGAATTTTTTGAACTTTCTGTACTCCTTGATGTGAGGGTTAGATCATACCAAGTAGAGTAGTGAGGTCTAGCACATTCAAACCCTTTGATTTGAAGTAAGCGAGCACCACTTTCCATGGGATAGCCTGCAACGGGAGGTCCATCGACTCTGCGGAGGATGAATTCTCGTCCCTTCTTCCTGTCGAAAAGGGGTGCAACGTCCCTCCTGCATGTCGCAGCATCATTATCGCATCAATAATTCTAATTTTTTTTTTCCATATCGAACACTCCAAAACTCAAGCTAACAGCATGTCAATCATAAGTGCAACAGCCTAAATGATCTCTTTTCAAGCTCAAAAAGGAAAAAACTGCAAACCATGTTGCATACCAAGACAACAGCATCTCTAGCTGCAAGGTTGATTATGTTGGCGCAAGATACTACCCTAGGACAATGGTGTTCCAGGACTTCCTTGGCCTTGTCAATCGTCTCCATAGGAAGCCCTAGAAGTGGTGCATTTTGCGGTGCTATTTTCTTTGACTTTGGCCTGTTGAATAGAATCAACACATCACACCCCTATTTTACAAAAGCTGGTACATTAGAAAGCCCGGTTTGAGAGGTTCAAAATGTTAGGTGAAAGGGTATCATGTGCTTAGAAAGGCGATGGAAACCTAATAGTGAAGTGATGCGGAGTTCAAGATCGTCTGAGAAAGGGAAAAAAAACATATGACACGTATGGTGACGAAGCAATCGGAGTAAAATAGTTAGATGAGATTGGGAGCAAGGGTCTTGTCTTCCTTCCAGTAAAACTCAACATGGTCCCACATGTACTTCTTGGCGTCAGGGCACAAGTTCTTGTAGTAAAGCCACTACAACTTCTACGGCGGTTTGATTGTTGCTGCTGCCTCGACGTTGTGCCGCACTGATCATGAGCTGACCGATGGTTATTAAATTGGCCTATAAATGCCATGGGCAATCCAATAGAGAGTGCCTAAACAACACACAAACCTACTTTATCTTACCTTTTTATCTTAGTTTAGTCTAGTTTAGCGGTAGCTTAAGATTCCCATCGTAAATTTAATTTCGACAAGTTTTATATCCCAATAGTGATGCTGATTAGATTCCAGTATTGACCTATTACCCAGCGTTGTTGATTAGATTCCAATGTTGTATCCTCATACTCATATAGGAGCAGTGTTTATTATGTGTTGTTATCATTGTCTAGTGTTGTCAATTAGATTCTGACGTTGTCTCCTCATACTCATCTATGAGGAGTGTTTGCTAGGTATTGTTAACACTGTCCAATGTTGTAGATTAGATTCCGACAATGTGTCATTATACCCCTCATACCCATCTAATTGCAGTACCCACTAGGTGTTGTTACCATTGTCTAGCGTCGTCAATTAAATTCTAACGTTGTATCCTTGTATTCACTTAAGAGTAGTGACTACTAAGTGTGATTCCATCCTTGATTGGATTTCAACATTGTGTCCTCAAACTCATTAGAAAGCAATGTTTTTTGGGTGCCTTTGTGAATATACAGTGTTGTCGAATCAGCTTCTACATTGTACAAATCACTTTGATTTAATGGGCTTTCATCAATATGTTAAAGTGAGTTTGGATTAAATTGTTGATTGGATTTCGACATTGGTTTCCATTGACTTTGACATCATATAAAGCGATTTCATAGGATACGGAACTATATGTTATATAGCTTTATTTGCATTTGACCATCTCTGTCCAAAACTAGCACATAAAGTCTTCTAATAAAAGCTAAAACATAACACTTGTTGAAGGATATTTTGTTGCGAGATCCAAAACTAGCGAAACAACAAGTCAGTCCATGCTACGCTTGCATAGAGCTGAAAATCCTGTCGACCATCTTGTCAAGAGTCAATAGCTCGTTTACCATACTGTTTAAACTCAAAATTGAGCATCTTTGGGCAAAGATTTGCAAGTCTTGGACAGGAAAGATGGTAGCAAGTGAAATTCATTGGCCATTCAAGTTTTCTTTGTTGCTAAACCTATCATGGTTTGCCAGAAGCATTTTTTGTTCATCACGCGAAAGGGAAAGTAGATTTACTTGATCTGGGCATGTGTGTACAAATGATTAAATTTACGTCGCCAGTCGTAAATCGTTGTTTCATGGCTAAAGCCGGCACCACGCCGCAGGATTTATTTCCTGTTCACGGCTCGGCAATTCTTGCGAATCTCACCCTGATCCCCTGGCAGGAGCCAGGTGTTCCCCAGCTTGGTCATAGCATAGCCGAACATCTTCAGGAAGTCCTCAAAATTGGCATCGTACCGCCGGGCAATCTGGAGGCTCTCCTCACGGTCGGCAATCTGCTGGTCGATGCTGAGGACGGCCCGGTGGTTCAGGACCCTGGAGTAGAAGGTTTTGCCGAACCTGTTACTCGAGCCTGAGTCAGGGTTAAGGTACACTAAATTCGTTGAGTTGGGCGGGCATTGCACCCTCAATTCGGCCAAGAAGGATGGGTCCATGCTTGGGTCTGGCTTGCCAGTGTTGTTGAAATCGTACAGTCTTTCTGCGATGAACTTGCATCTGGTCCTGCCCAGTGTATGCCCCCCTGGAAAAATTTAAATTGTTTCTGGCAAAGTTAGGAGGAATTGGTTATGATTGAGAGATTGATATATTACGTGAGCATGCCATTTTTGTGCACTTGGAGGAGATCATTATGAGGATTGGTTCGGATTACATCCTCGACGATTCTATATCTGATAAAATTCTTCGACTTAGAGAAAGCTAAAGGGACAGCTTGATTCACTGAATTAAATGAGTTGCCTGAATTGGTTAAGATCTTAAGATAATGTAATGAGGTGAGTTGCCTGAATTGGTTAAGATCTTAAGGTAATGTAATGAGGTCGGAGTCAAATAAACACTTTTCATTCGAGGGTTAGATCGTACCAAGTAGAGTAGTGACGTCGAACTCATTCAAGCCCCTTACTTCGAAGTAATGGATCACCTTTTCCCACGGGGTGGCGTGCACTGCGATGTCCACCAACTTCGCACTGGACGAATTTCCGTCCCTCCTTCCCCGTCGGAACGGGGTACGACACCCTCCCGCCTATTACAACATCATTATCACATCAGTAATTCTTTTTTTTTTCTGTCCATACCGAACGCTCCAAAACTCAAGCGAACAGCATATCTCTTTTCCAGCTCAAAAAGGAAAAACTGAGAACCATGTTGCATACCAAGACGACAGAATCTCTAGCGGCAAGGTTGATAATGTCAGCGCAAGAGACGACCCCAGGACAATGCTGTTCCAGAGCTTCCTTGACCTTGTCAATCACCTCCAGAGGAAAACCTAGGATCGGTGCATTTTGTGGTGCTGTTTTCTCTGTGTCTGGCCCGTCCAAGAGAATCGACGCATCGCATCCCTTTTTATTCACATAAACCATACATATGTTCAGAAAAGATTGGTATGCTAGAAAGACGAGTCCGAGAGGTTAAACCATTGGGTGAAAGTATATGCATGCTCAGAAGGGGCGACAGAAACACGATGATCGAAGCGATGCTGACTTTGAGATCGTTTGAGAGAGAGAGAGAGAGAGAGAGAGAGAGAGGAAATGCGCTGACGGTACGTACCTTGATGAAGCAGTCAGTGTAGAGAAGTTGGATGAGCTTGACAGCGAGGGTGCTGTCCTGCTTCCAGTAGAACTCGACCTGGTCCCTCACATACCTCTCGACGTCGGGGCACGAGTTCTGGTAGAAATGCCACTGCAGCGGTGGCGGCAGCTCGATCGTCGCCTCGGCCTCAACGCGCCACGCCGCGCACGAGCTCACCAACGCGAGCGCCCATAGCAACAGCTGCCACCACATTGATGCTCTCATCTTTCGTCTTTATCCTGTGCTGACCACACGACAACGCAATGCACGGGAAGCTAATCAGTCTCCCTATATATATACACGGTAAAATGTGGAAAAAAAAGAAAAGATTTCTTATCCCTACTCGCACCTTTTTTGGTTTTAAATTCGTGAATCCGTTGTTTACTTAAAAGAATCTACTGAATCCTCCTCTTTTATTTGCTTTCTTAAAATTCACCAAATTTCTCACACCTTACTTAAATTTGTGAATCCATCATTTATGAAAAAAATCCACCGAATCCTCATCTTTATTTTGCTTTCTCTTTTCCTACAAAGATTTACCGATTTTACTTACTTTCCTTGTTTACTCACACCTTAAATTTGTGAGTCGGTCGTTCATGGAAAGGAATCCAATGAATCCTCCCCCTTTTTTTCGAACATGTTCCTATAATCACAGTCCCACCATCTCCTAGCAAATCTGGATGAAATCATAGTTTCGAATAGCGATATAGATTGGCAATTCAATTAATCCAAAGCTTTTAGCCAGATTTGTGAATCCACCAGTTCCATTGTATCGCTTGAGAACCGAACTTGACTAGTCAATTCGGCCCGATCCCAGGACCAGGTGGTCTAGTTTCTAGTTCCAGAAATTGGAAATCGGTCTTAGTCTGGTTCCCCATTCTTGGATGGAATCAAACTAATTAGGAACCGATCACTCCACAATATAATCCTGCAAAGAAAGAAGAGAAAATATTTTAGAATGTAAGGAAAATTCTCTTTTCTAATTTAGTATATTTTAAAGAATTGTGGTTTGAAAATTAATTTTATATTCAAATGAAAAGAGCCATTAAGAACAGTTATAAAACAATTGATAATTATTAAAAAAAAAAAAATATCATTATAAAGCTGTTATGAAATAATGGAAAGTTTATATCAAATCTTATAAAGCCGTTATATATTAATGGCGGACAAAAATGATTACAAATTGATAACAATAAAAAATCATTATAAAAATAGTGGTTTTCAAGGAAAGGGAACATATGGAGAAGGTTTATTACAGGATACGAGGATCAACGACGAGTGATTTCGGTAAAAGAAAATGCTGTGGCTACGGTATCTATAAACACTTTCATTCAATACCATCATTGCTATGTCCACCACGACCACATCTCTCTCTCTCTCTCTCTCTCTCTCTCTGTGGAAATTCTCACATCGACAATGAAGACGAGGTCTACACCATCGATGGTGGTGCCTGGGAGCTCGATTGAACAGGGTCAAGTTTCGTCTACCCAAAGAGCTCTAAGCAGCCAGATGTGGACTTCTCAGATGTGCTAGATAAGGTCCATACCTCATCCATCAGAGTCAATTAATAGTGCATGTGATTGTGAGCCTATGGGTTCCCTGATGGATCTACCTAATATCAAGTCATTACTAGAAGCAAACCCACATCCGCCAGGGCTATAAGGGTCAATGTTCAATAGAGTAAGATTCATTTGACCTCATTGTAAGAAAAGTAATGAAGACTACTAATATGATTGTTGGAGATATATTTAGAATATTCTATGTTCATATATATTATTATTATGTAATCATGTATATTCTCCTGATCTTGATTTGTTACTTTAGATAATTGTTATGTGAAGCCTATAAATAGGCATGTGTACTGGTCATTAGTCAATGAACATAATTTAATTTAATTTTTTTTTCATTCATTATCTTTAACTTGGTGTTAGAGCCAATCTTTACCTGAGGTGTGGCCATCGAATCTGCCTCACAGTGGCTGCCACACGCCAGTTGCACCGCTCTCGTCTCTACTGATTCTCCATCAAGACTAAAGCCCGGTCGCGTCTTTCTGCTACTCATTTCCAGAAAAGGTCACGGCTATTAGACTTACCGCCTTCAGATGAGAGAAATATTGAAATTTGCCGAACACCGCCACACGTGCCTCCACGCATTATCGAGTCGCGGACCCGAGAAACCCGCCACTGTTCCATCGTGACTTGAACACTTTTTGACGAGCTTCTCGGAAAACGAAACGAAAGCCCAACTCAAAACTCATCGTCCTTCACTGAGGCAGCTCGTGAAGTTTCACCGTCAAAAGCCACTGGACGCTCCACCTGCCCGTACGCACCACAGGAGCTCTGCTGATGACATTAGCCACGTCACCTCTGCTCTGTCGACATCATCCAAACTTAAGCACCACATCATCCTCTGACCGTTGACCAGGTCGGACCGATTCAACTACTTCCATTTTTGTTTTGATTAGTTCAATCGCTTTGTGACTGGTTTTTGATGATATGTGACCCGTTCCTAAGGTATTTTGGTGTGCCGATTTCATTTTTCGCCTTTGTTTCTCCATATATGCTCTCCACGTACTATTTTTTTTTTATCACATTTATTGTCCAGCCTACTATGTTTACCATTCCTATTGGTGGTATAGTAGGAGTAAGTTTGTCATGAGTCAATAGGTTACCATACTGCTTAAACTTAAATTGGAGCATGTTTGGGCGAAGATTGGCAAGTCTTGGACAAGAAAGATGGTTGTCACGCCCCAAACTCCAAGCCCGTGAACATCTCTCGGCGGTCGATTAAATTGTGATGTTCTAAGACGTATCACCAACCTATTCTTTTTATCTTTCGATTAAACACATACGAAAATGACTTAAATAAACACTCAGTCTTCAACAAAACAGGGATAGTAAAACATAACAATGATTTCCAAAAATTGCACATTTATTTATCCACTTGTTAATCTAAGGAGTTTAACATTTACATGCCTACAACAAAATGCAACTCCTACATGACCTATGAGCAAAAATGGGTCAGAAAGGTCAAGATTAACTCTAACTTTACTAACGGCAAGGCCAGCCAAAAAGTGTCGCATCTCGCACCCACCACATCCGCACTTAGCAGATCTCCACGTTATGGCTTTGAAAATGGTTAACAACAATGGGGTGAGATAAAATCTCAGCGAATTAACTTCCTAGACCTCGATTAGGATGCAAATTCGTACAAAGGCAGCCTAATCATGCAATGGCATACAACCTTACCTCGCCTTAGCACACCCCTGCATATAAGTACGTCACATATGTCTTTTTCGATACAATAAGCATAATTAATAATCAAAACGCATAACTCTCATGTACCAAACATCCACACGAGTCCCGATTATAAAATAAAACCCGTTTTGGCATGTCTCATACCATGCCTAATAGTTTTACCCTATAATCAAGCGCAATGCATCATAATCATTCACACGTGTTCCGATTATTATGACTCATCGTGTCACGGCCAACACATGAGTTGGCGGTCTTCCGGCATGACCAGGCATCGTCCCACCCCATTGAACATGGCATCGTCTAAAACCCCACCCGGACGGCATTCCATAAAGGAGCATCAGTTCGGTCTTAACCGCGACTTGGCATTCGGAACCTCACCGGGCATTCATCGCTCCCAAACTCCCGTTGGGTGATGGGTTCAATTAAATGACCACATAAGCATGTCAACATTCAAGCCAATTTTTATCTTCCATCAATTAGCCCAATGTAAAAGAGTTTGTACTTAAATAACAAAATCTCGGAAAATCTTTACATTTAAAATTCCGGTAAAATAATCGCACGTGGTCATCTATTTAAAATCAACCTATCAAACTTTGTACACTTTCATTTTAAGACATCATTGCCCCTTATATCATGTAAAATACGGCGTCCAAACACGACACCTCAAAGTTTGCTATTTTCTTACCAATAAACCATCTTTGAAAATTTGCATTTAAAATACATTAAATGGGCAATCAAACATCATAGCATTACATGCTCGAACGATCACAATTAAGTGTAAATTCATCTAGTAAAACGAGTATAAAATTCTACTTAACAGCTAATCCATAAATTCTACTTAACAGCTAATCCATCATTAATTACATTAATAATGATTAATTAAGCTAATCGTGATTAATTAGGCTAATTACGATTAATTAAACTATACTTAATTAATTAACGTAAGTATAATTAATTAAAAATTAATGGATGTTAATTAAAATAATTACAATTAATTAACTAAATGACGATTAAAATAAATAAATTATGATTAAATAAATTAAACTTAATTAATTAATCTAATAGTAATTACTTAAACTAATCGCCGTTAATATTAAACTAACCACCCCTAAATGCAATTAACGCCTTAATCTACTATTAGGAGGTTAACTCACCGATTTCCGGTGATGGCAAGCCCGCGGAGATGGCGGCGCGATGGTGTCGCAGCTCAAACGGAGGCTCGACCACGGTGGCGGCAACTCTCGAAGCTCACGGTCAAAGGGGGGATGGCTCGGTTTGGGTGGTGGTGGTGGCGGTTCGAAGCAACAATGGCCCGGACAGCCAAGCGAGCGGTGGCAAGAGGCAGTGACGGTGGCTTGGGGATGGCGGCGGCGCTTTGGGAACTCAGCGATGGAGATGGCGGTTCGGCGGTGAGGACGGCGAACGGCACGGCTCCAAGAGGCGGACGGAGGTGGCGTGGTTGTGAGTTGGGCGGTGGCGGGTGAAGCAGCAGCGAAGAAGAAGAAGAGGAGGAGAAGGAGGGGGTTCGCCCGGGGGGGTGGTGGTGGGTGGAAAGAAGAAAGGGAGGGATAAAGAAAGACCGAGAGAAGAAAGGACAAAAGAAAAAAGAGAGGGAGGGATAAAGAAAGACCGAGAGAAGAAAGGACAAAAGAAAAAAGGGGGTGGGGGGTGGGAAGAGGTGACGTGAGGGGGAAAAAGGGAGGAAAAGAAAGAGAGAGAGAAAAAGAAAGGGGAAGTGGGGATGGATCGCAGAGAAAAGGGAGGGAACGTGGGGAAAAAGGAGAAGGAGGAGAGAGAGAAGAAGAAGACAAAAAAAGAAAAAGAAGAAAAGGGGGGAGGCACAATGGTAGCGAGTGAAAATCTTTGGCCATTCAAGTTTTCTTTGTCGCTAAACCTTTGGCCATTCATTGTAATGGCTTGCCAGAAGCATTTTTGGTTCAATTGCGCGAGCGAGAAAGTAGGCTTTACTTGTCCGAGGATGTGTGTACAGATGATTAAATTTACGTCGCCGGTCTTTAAACGGTGTTTCATTGCTCAAGCTGGCCCGATGGCACGATGAATTGTAAGCAAAGCTCTTCACAAAATTGTTTCATTTGCCGAATTGATTGATATTATGTGGCTTCTTTAATTGTTCATAAAGCGAAACAACTAGGTTACTAACAACAATAATAAGACCACTTTCGTTATTCTTTGTGCCTCGCTTTCTTTTCATTATTTAGGACCCCAAATGTCATCATCGACTTAACAATTGTGAGATCATTCGATCTCGGTTGGGATTTATTTCGCATTCACGACTCGGCAGTTCTTGCGAACCTCCCCCTGATCCCCCGGAAGGAGCTTGACGAACCCCAGCCGGGTCATTGACCGGCCGAACATCTTCTTGAAGTCCTCGAAACTGGCATCGTACCTCTGAGCGATCTGGTAGCTGTCGTTGTTGGCGGCAATCTGCTGGTCGATGCCTAGGACGGCCCGGTGGTTCAGGACCCTGGAGTAGAAGGTCTTGCCCAAGTTGTAGCTCGAGCCTGAGTCAGGGTTAAGGTACACTTGGTTCGTTGAGTTTGGTGGGCATTGCTCCCTCAATTGGGACAAAAAGGATGGGTCCATGCTTGGGTCTGGCTTGCCGGTCTTGTTGAAATTGTACAGCCTGTCCGCGACGAATTGGCAGCCGGTCTTGCCCAGTGAATGCCCCCCTGTCAAAATTTAAATTGTTTTGGCAAAGTTAGGAGGAATTGGTTATGATCGAGAGATCAACATAATACGTGAGCAATGCCATTTTGTGCACTTGGAGGAGATCATTGTCAGAAGAATTCTTTGTATCATGACACCTGGGACGTCATGATTCACTGAACTGAAAGATTTGCCTGGATTGGTTACGATCTCAAGGTAATATAACGGAGTCAAACAAGCAGTTTTCATGGGAGGTTCGGATCGTACCAAGTAGAGTGGTGAGGTCCTGCACATCCAAGCCCTTTTCTTGGAAGTAAGGGACCACCGATCCCCACGGGACGGCTTGCAACGGTAGGTCCACTGACTTTGCAGTGGACAAATTCCCGTCCCTCCTCCCGGTCGGAACGGGGTACGACGTCCCTCCCGCCTATTACAACATCATTATCGCATCAGTAATTCTGTTTTTTTTTTTCTTTTCCCATATCAAACGCTCCAAAAACTCAAGCTAACAGCATGTCGATCATCAGTGCAGACCAAACGATCTCTTTTCAAGCTCAAATAGGAAAAACTGCGAATCATGTTGCATACCAAGACAACAGCATCTCTAGCAGCGAGGTTGATAATGTCGGCACAAGAGACAACCCCGGGACAATGCTGCTCCAGGACTTCCTTGATCTTGTCAATCACCTCCAACGTAAACCCTAGAAACGCTGCATTTTGTGGTGCTTTTTTCTCTGAATCTGGCCCGTCCAATAGAACCGACGCATCGCACCCCTGTTTCATACACACAAGCGCGGTACATTAGAAAGCCCGGTTCGAGAGGTTTAAACGTTAGGTGAAAGGATATCACGTGCTCAGAAAGGCAATGGAAACTCGATATCGAAGCAATGCAAACTTCAAGATCGGGGGAAAAGAAACAGACAGTACGGACCTTGACGAAGCAGTCGGAGTAGAGAATTCGGATGAGCTTGGGAGCGAGGGTCCTGTCCTGCTTCCAGTATAACTCGACCTGGTCCCTCACGTACTTCTCGGCATCGGGGCACGAGTTCTGGTAGAACTGCCACTGCAGTGGTGGCGGCAGCTCGATCGTCGCCTCTGCCTGGATGCGCCGCGCCGCGCATGAGCTCACCAAGGCGAGCATGGATAGCAACAGCTGCCACCACATTGATGATCTCATCTTTCGTCTTTATCCTGTGCTGACCACACGACACCGCAATGCACGGGAAGCTAATCAGGCTCTCTGTCCTTTGCACCGTACAGTGTAAATTTATACTTCAATCTCCTCAGCTTACTCGCACATTCCTTAAATTTGTGAATCCGTCATTTATGGAAAATAATCCCTTGAATCCTCCTCCTCCTTTACTTACTTTCTTTCTTTTCCTAAAAAGATTTTGATTTTACCTCCCTCCATTTCTCACACTTTTCTTAAATATGTGAATCCGTCATTTATGGAAAAAAAAATCCACTCAATCCTCCTTCTTTATTTTACTTTCTTTCTTTCCCTGCAAATATTCACCAAATTTAACCTTTCTCACTAGAGGTGTCAAAATGGATTTTCCACCCATTTTGCACTCATATTCAATGAGATGGGTCATACATGAGTCAATTAAGTTTTAATAAATAGATTGTTAATGGGTTTGGATTATATGTAAATCTAATGATATATGAGTTGTAAACGGATTTGTCTTTAAATTCACTTGCAACCCATTTAACTTATAAATGTTATTAGTTGAGTCAACCCATTTAACTCATAAAGTCATTCATCCTACTTGGCATGGCCAAGGACGGCCGATGCTGACAAAAATAACTTTTAAATTTTTTTCATATATCTTATTAATTTTTTTAAAACATTCTTTTTTGTTTTTCCATCTCTTTCCTTTGGCCTATGGCGGGTATTTGGTCATGGCCAACAATCGGCCATAGGCCAAGGCCGGTGAGGGCATTGCAACGGTCGCGACCTTGGTGAGGATCGCCCTCGTGGCCTAGGCAGGGGTGGCCCTTGGTCAGGCCATGAGGCCCTCACTGGGCCAAGCTTGTAGCTAATCATTGGCCATGGTTGAGTACCGGCCATGGGCCAAAGGAAAGAGAAAGTAAAAAAACAAATAAATTTTTGAAAAAATTAGTAATAAATGGAAAATAGGATTTAAAATTTAAAAAATTATTCACATTAGCGACAGCCGTCCTATATCAACCATGCCATATAAGATAGTTAGTATTCATATCAATGATTTTTGGACTAAATTGCTTGTATGAACTGAATTTGTATCAATGTAATAAGTTTAAAACTTTTTCTAGTACTTTTCCAATTTGAATCAAGTATGAGGTTTGTTTTGCTAGTTATCTTAACCCTAAACTTGATAATTTATAATGCCCATTAATTGGCAATCTAGTGAATAGTTAATGTCGAGTACATGCTTCCTCAACAACATAAGCCACACGCATGGAAAAGAGTTCAACTTTCCCATGTTAAAATATTTTAATATGATCCCACGTTCAATTTAATATTGCCCACATTAAATTCCATTGACATTTTATTATCCTAATCAAATTCTGATAACTATGGTGATTGCCCAATTAAATATAACTATCTTGATGGGAGACATTATCTACAAGAATTTGAATGGGCATATAAATGGGTCATCTAAGTCATACCCTATTATATTATTCTCAATATTCTGATTATCTAATAATTGGAAAACACTCTATCAATGTCGAGAGGGCAATCGGCTAGAAGTGCATATTTTCGACAGTTCAAGCTCCGCCCATCTGTTTGCGACTTCATCAATGAGTGGAGGTTAGTATAGAATTTTACATATTTTCGCATTTGAACTTGATAATCAAGATCTAGGTTTTCCGCAAATTTCTAACAGTTGTCATTAGAGCTTGTTTGTATCTTTGCCTTTAATGATTTTCGTGGAGCTTTTTGATTGAATTAAAAAAAAAAAAAAATTGGGGCAAAATTTGCCTTTTGATTTTGACGAAATTTGAGTGACCCACCACCCATTTTCGGACTAGTATGGTTGCACTGCCATGGGCAACAAAAGCCCTAAGTTAATAAGGCATTATATTGATCGCCAAGGTAAATTCAGCAACAGAAATCACGGTGGTTAGGGTTTGCATTTTGGTGAAACTCTGCCCAATTTCAAGTAATTTTTGGTTGTTTTTGCTGAATCTTGGACCCTGTTGCTGCGTTGGCGTGGTCTTCGTATCCCACCACTTATTCGGTCTAAAGTAGGCTGCCGGAGGAGAATCGGACAGCGGAACCCACCACTTATTTGGTCTAAAGTAGGCCGTCGGAGGAGAATTGGACGGCGAAAGGCGCGGCAGATGCAAAGAACAAAAAAATCACATGATGAAGGCCACGCGCGTAAGTATTTTTGCTCAAATCCCCACCTTCTCAGGGGGGATGGGGATAGGGACGCGTAAGTTTCGAGAGCGGGTTGCAACTCCCACGCCCTGCAAGAGGCAGGGCACAAGTCTGCGAGTGAGTGTAGAGTAGTAATAGAGTAGGACTGACAAAAAAAAAAAAAAAGGCCACGCGCGTGGACCCACGTACCAATGCGAGATCAAGAACATGCATTACACATGCAAAGAAGAAATCGGGGCATGTGAAGTACATGCGCACAGGCGTGTATGATCCACACACCGAAAGTGCACGTGCCTGAGAAGGATTAGGTGCCTAAGCTCACACGTGGCAAGCGCCCGTGCAATTTGCAGGTGATTTTATCGATTTGTCGTCTTTCGCATTAATTTCCTGTTTTGCCCCCATTGTCTACGTGATTTTAATATTCTGCCTTTGGTCAGTTGTTTTTACATTATGCCTTAGGCTATATTTTGCCCTTTCATACAATATGGTGAATGTTTTTGCAGAAATTAAATATCTAATAATCCATATAAAATTTTATTTAATTAGAGATTAGCCATAGCATCTCTAATTATCTTGAATTATACATATTAAGAGGTTTTTGGATCACATTAGAAATAGACACCGATTGTAATTAATCACAATAATATGATGAATTTTGTCCAATATGAATTTTCATTATATTAATATGATTAATTAGGATGAAATATCATATTATTTTTCTTAATTTACACATAGAGATTAAGAAAATGAATATAATATGATAGTTTCTTCATTAAGCAATTATGAATCTATTTGAATTAAAAGCTTAGCCTACAGGTAATTTTTATGTTATGTGATTCATATTTTGTGACATGTTTTACATTGTTAAAACATAATTTATGTAAATTTTGTCTCAAATTTTGTGAAATAAGAATGATTGTTTGATATGAAGTTTTACAACCTGTGAATTTCTCTGAATTTAAAAATGATATTCATATATTGAATGGTGAAAACTATAAAGTTTGAAAGAAATTAATCATTCTTTAATTAGGGTGCATAGACATTGATTATGATATTCGAAAAGATGAATCACCTACCCTTACCAATGCTAGAACTCCGGCTAAAATTATTTTTTATAAACAATGGGAGTGGTCTAATGGCCTTAGTATAATATTCATAAAAACTAAACTTTCTACTTGTATTCGTGGTTCAATTGCTTAGCATAATAATGCCAAAGCATTGCTAAAGTTAATGGTGTGCAATTTGAAACTTTTGAAAAGGCACATGCCATAACTTTAATTATGAAATTTTTATTGTTAAAGCTCACTAGTGTTAGAGGTGTATGTGAGTACATCATGAAGATGAAGGACATTGTGTCTTAGCTAAGGAACATTGAGGTTGAGATATCTGAATCTTTTTTTGTATATTATATTTTGAACATTCTCCCATAACAGTATGTACTTTTCAAGATCTCTTATAACACATAAGAATAAATGATCAATTAATGAACTCATGATCATGTGTGTTCAAGAGGAAGAAATGTTGCTTATGGAATCAAGCGAGAGTGCTCATTTGGCAAGATAAATGAAGATTAAGGAGCAAGGCGAATAGAAGGGAAAGGGTAAAATACCTCCCCAAGTTGAAATTAAACAGAAAAGAAGAAGAAGAAAGAATCAAAATATTTATTCTGTAAAATGAAGGGGTATATAAGGAGGGATTATGTCAAATTTAAGGACTGGCTCAAGAAGAAAGATAATCCAATCTCATGTATTTGTTATGAATTTAATATGGTTGATGTGAGACATAACACTTGATGGATTGATTCCAAATCTATAATTAACATTTGGAATTCTTTACAGGGTTTTCAAAACCATTGGAAATCAATGGGAAGTGAACAATGCATCTTTTCTGCAAACAAAATGTGTTTGCATGTGAAAGCTATTGGAACATATAGATTAGCTCTCAATAGTGATTTTGTCTTGAATTTGGAAAAGACCTTTTATGTTCCAAGTTTCTCTAGAAACTTGATTTCGGTTTCAAGACTATTACCACTAGGATGTTTCTTCAACTTTTCAAATTCAACATTCAATTTATTGTTTAAATATGAAATTGTTGAGAACTGTATTTTGTCTAATGGTTTTTTTTTTTTTTCAAATCAATTTACAAAACAATTCCTATTATAATGCAATGCATATTCATAATGACGCTGGTATCAAATGATGTGTTGTAAATAAAGATTCCTCTATGTTGTGACACCAGAGGTTGGGACATATCTCCATAATACAATACTTAGTATTTTGAATTTTACTGATACTAACATTTGTGTGGATTGCATAATGGAAAAGCAGATCAACAAGATAAAAAAAAGGTGCCAAGAAGAGTATGGAAATATTATAATTCATACATATGGACAATTGTAAACCAAATAAGGACTTTTATGGTCAGATGTGCTATATCTCTGTCATAGGTGATTATTCACGATTCACGTATTCCTACTTGCTTCATAATAAGAATGAAGTGTTAGATGCCTTTAAGGTATTTAAAACCAAAGTAAAGAAATAATGTGGAAAGTATATTAAGATCATGAGATCAAATAGAGGTGGGGAATACTATGGTACAATACCACTAGGATTATGGAATCAAGAAATGCTAAATTTCTTGAGAATGACTTGATTAGGGGGAGTGATCACTTCAGGGACCTATTCTTGAGAAAAATCATTCAGATACTCCACTTTTCATATTAAGTATTAGATTGTTTGTTGTACGTAACGTCCCTCTTGTTAATCGAGTTATTAAACAACAAATTATTGAAATTCCACAACTTACTGATATTAATTTGGTAGATCCAACTATTCAACAATTACCAAAAAATGTTGAACAACATGCTCCTCAAGAGAATATTGATGCAACATTAAAAATATTTGCTAGAGTAAAGCAATCGTCAATTCCTAGTGATTATGTTGTGTATTTATAAGAATCTGACTATACTATTGGTGCTAAGAATGATCTCGAAACATTTTTATAAGCCATGATTATGATAAATCCACTTTGTGGTACAATACCATGAAAGAATAGATGAATTCTATGACATCTAACGAAATATGGGAATAGGGCAAGGCCATTGGTTATAAATGGGTCTTTAAAATTAAGAAAGACTCATTAGGCAATATTGAGAGATATAAAACCAAACTCGTTACCAAAGAATTCACTCAAAGAGAGGGAATTGATTATATGGAGACTTTTTTCCCCTTATCTAAGAAAGATTATCTTCATATTATTTTGGCATTATTTGCCCATTTTGACATGAAGTTACATCAAATAAATGTGAAAATAGCATTCCTCCATGGAGAGCTAGATGAAGGTGTTTACATAAAACAACTTGAAGGATTCTCCTTTAGTAACGATGATCATTTGGTGTGCAAGTTTAAAATATCCATATATGGCTTGAAACAAGTATCCCGCCAATGATATTTAAGGTTCCGCAATGTCATCTCTTCATTCGGTTTTATAAAGAATGTCATAAATCAATCTATATACTATAAGGTTAGTGGAAGCAAAATTTGTTTTCTTGTCGTATGTGTAGATAATATTTTACTTGCAACTAATGATAAATGGTCGGTACATCAAGTGAAACAAATTCTCTTTAAGAATTTTGACATGAAAGATATGAGTAAGACATCTTATTTGATTGGCATTAAGATCCATAGAGATCGATCTCGAGACATAATAAGACTATCTCAAGATATCAATAAAGTCTTAGAGAGATTGTGGATGAAAGATTGTTCACTGAGTATAGTACCTATTGTGAAAGGTAACAAGTTCAATTTGAACCAGTGCTCGAAGAATGATCTAGAAAAGGAACAAATAAAAAAAATTTCATATACTTCTGCTGTCGGAAGCTTTATGTATGCTTAGGTTTGCACTCGACTTGACATTGTTTTTGCTATGGGAATGTTGGGAAAATATCAGAGTAATCTAGATATGGACCATTGGAGAACTACGAGGATAGTAATGAGGTACTTTCAAAGTACAAAAGGTTACATGCTTATGTATAGACAAAGTGAATTTGTTTATTGTTTTGAGGCTACCTCATATGGTGTGTGATTGAAGACTTTCATATGAGAGCTTAGAATCATGGATTCCATTGCTAAACCATTAATGATATTTTATGATAATTCAATTGCAATTTTCTTGGCTAAAAGCCACACAATGGTAGTCGAAGCCAGCACATCGACATTAAGTATTTAGCCATATGAAGACATGTTAAAGAAAATAAAGTGGTCATTGAACACATTCACACTAAATTGATGTTGGTTGATCCCTTAACTAAAGGCACGCCGCTAATTAGTTACAAGGATCATGTGGTCAGGATGGGAATTAGTCCCATCATGTAAATTTTTGTCAAATGGTCGAATTTGTAAAACTCTTATTCATGGAAGATAATACTCATTCTAAGAGGACTTATTGCCACGATTCATTTGTTTTCTTTTCAGCATGAAGTTTTGTGGATTTGGTTTAATATGTCGTTCAATGAAATGTAGGAATCAAGTGGAATAATATTATAATATCTTTAATATAATCCCACATTCAGTTTAATATCGCCCACATTAGATTTCATTTACATTTTATTATCCTAATCAAATTTTGATAACTATGGTGATTGCCTAATTAAAGATAACTGTCTTGATGGGAGACATTATCTTTAAGGATTTGAATGGACATATAAATAGATCTTCTAAGCCAAACCCTCTCATTTTATTATCATTATTTTGATATCTAATAATTAGAGAATACACCACCAACGTCAAGAGGGCAATCGGCTAAAAGTGCCTATTTTTGACAATTCAAGCTCCACATATTTGTTTGCAACTTTATCAATGGCTGGAGGTTAGTATAGAATTTTACACATTTTTGCATTCAATCTTGATAATCAAGATTCAGGTTTTCCGCAAATTTTTAACATTTGAATCATATAAATCTCTCTCCATGTTCGACCCTTAAAAAGATAGTTAAGAATGGAACTTACACATGCTTGAGTCGCTTCACATGCATGATCATCACATTTGAAAGCAAACATAAGTAGCAAAGTACGTCCCCTGTGATATATAAAACATGATCTAATCACTTGCAATAATTTATACAATCAGGTGAGAATATCCATGCATCATACCCTGAGAATATCTGATCATTTTTCTTGTATCATTTGTTTGGCGTGATGAGAAGGAAACATAATCCATGAGAAATTTTATTGTGCATTAACATAGGCCAATTTCTCAATTGCATACTTAAGATCGCAATTCTTATAAAGAGAAATGGGAGCTATTGAAGTTCGGAACACGAGTCGCTCATTTAAAGCCGTTTAAGAAGGATATATCATATTTGACGATTCCAAACGTTTGGAAAAATATTACATAATATGAAAAAATATGAGTTGTTAGAAATCTGTTGGAAAAGATCAGAAATTAAAATCAATTGTCTAAGGCATATGAACACTATTCTTAGGGATAATTCCGCTCGTCTGAGCATGAAGCTCGATGGGATAGGCTATAGTGGCTATTCTCCCAAAATACAATCGAGTTTTTCTTTATTTTGCATAGAATAATAGAAGGAACATGAAAACATTACGTATATAACCCAACAAGGAAAAAAAAAAGATACGTAGAGAGAAACAAAAATACTCTTCTTGGGAAAATTCCAAATAGAGGCTTAAAGTGCTCTTATTCAAGTAAGGGTCAAAAGTTGACCTTATTTCAAATAAGAGCCTAAAATCCTCTTGTATTTTCAAATAAGGGACTGAAATAGAACTTGTTTTGAATAAGGACCTAAAGTAGCCATATTAGTCTCAAAAAAGGGTTCAACCTTGCTTGCTAAAGGGCAATTTCATATTTTACTTTTTAAAATGTTTTTTCTTTTTCCCTCTTCCTTCCGTTGGTCATGGTAGAGGTTGCCCAACATTGGCGAGGAACGCCCTCAGTAGCCTAGGTGAGGGCGACCCTTGCTCAATGCTGACAAGGGCAACCCTTGGCCACCTAGGTGAGGGCAACCCTCGCCCAACACTGGCAAAGGCAACCCTCCCCCTTGCTTGAGGTCAGTGACCTCCACCAACCATCAACAAGGAGCAATAGTGGCCAAGGTTGAGAACAAGGAAAAAATAAAAAATAAAAGAAAAGAAAAATTAAAAAATTAAAAAAATATACTTAGATTTTTTAAACTAAAATACCACTTCTTCGATAACCAGAATAGTCATTGACCAGCCAAAAGTCCTTATTTGAGACAATTTGGCCACTTTAGACTCTTATTTGAGATGATTTGATCATTTCAGGCCCCTATTTAAGACGATTTGGCTACTTAAGGCTCTTATTCAAAACAATGTCCACTTCAACCCTTTATTTGAGAAAATGAAGACACTTCATGCCCTTATTTGAAATTTTTCCTTCTTCTTTTGATCTATTGATATCACTTTCCAATTATATTCAGAGTAACAATTTATAGGTAAAAGAAAGAGAAACCAGTTAAGAAAGCATTTACAATACTGTTTAATCTCAAATCGGAGCATGGTCGGGCGAAGATTTGCAAGTCTTGGACAGGAAAGATGGTAGCAAGTGAAATTCTTTGGCCATTCAAGTTCCCTGTCGCTAAACCATTGGCCATATATTGTAATGGCTTGCCGGAAGCATTTTTCATTCATCGTGCGAGTGAGAAAGTAAGTTTACTTGATAATTAAACATGGCTCACCATGTCCCAAATGAAGAGGCCGGCGCAATGGCACGATGAGTTGTATGCAAAGCTCTTCATAAAATTGTTTCATTTGCCAATTTGATTGATATTATATGACTTCTTTGATTGTTCATAAGGAGAAACAATTGGGCTACTAACAACAATTATAAGAGCACTCTCGTTATTCTTCATGCCTCGTGTTCCGTTTTATTATATTACCACTCAAGACATTATCATCATCGAATACAAAAAAAAACCATTCGAGAACTTAACAATTGCGAGATCATTCGATCTCGGTTGGGATTTATTTTGCATTCACGACTCGGCAATTCTTGCGAACCTCCCCCTGATCCCCCGGAAGGAGCTTGACGAACCCCAGCCGGGTCATTGACCGGCCGAACATCTTCTTGAAGTCCTCGAAACTGGCATCGTACCTCTGAGCGATCTGGTAACTGTCGTTGTTGGCGGCAATCTGCTGGTCGATGCCTAGGACGGCCCGGTGGTTCAGGACCCTGGAGTAGAAGGTCTTGCCCAAGTTGTAGCTCGAGCCTGAGTCAGGGTTAAGGTACACTTGGTTCGTTGAGTTTGGTGGGCATTGCTCCCTCAATTGGGACAAAAAGGATGGGTCCACGCTTGGGTCTGGCTTGCCGGTCTTGTTGAAATTGTACAACCTGTCCGCGACGAATTGGCAGCCGGTCTTGCCCAGTGAATGCCCCCCTGTCAAAATTTAAATTGTTTTGGCAAAGTTAGAAGGAATTGGTTATGATCGAGAGATTAACATAATACGTGAGCAATGCCATTTTGTGCACTTGGAGGAGATCATTGTCAGAAGAATTCTTTCTATCATGACACCTAGGCAGCGATTTAAAAAACTCCAAAGCGAAAAGGGACGTCATGATTCACTGAACTGAAAGATTTGCCTGGATTGGTTACGATCTCAAGGTAATGTAACGAAGCAGTTTTCATGGGAGGTTCAGATCGTACCAAGTAGAGTGGTGAGGTCCTGCACATCCAAGCCCTTTTCTTGGAAGTAAGGGACCACCGATCCCCACGGGACGGCCTGCAACGGTAGGTCCACTGACTTTGCAGTGGACGAATTCCCGTCCCTCCTCCCGGTCGGAACGGGGTACGACGTCCCTCCCGCCTATTACAACATCATTATCGCATCAGTAATTCTGTTTTTTTCTTTTCCCATATCGAACGCTCCAAAAACTCAAGCTAACAGCATGTCGATTATCATCAGTGCAGACCAAACGATCTCTTTTCAAGCTCAAAAAGGAAAAACTGCGAATCACGTTGCATACCAAGACAACAGCATCTCTAGCAGCGAGGTTGATAATGTCGGCACAAGAGACAACCCCGGGACAATGCTGCTCCAGGACTTCCTTGATCTTGTCAATCACCTCCAACGTAAACCCTAGAAACGCTGCATTTTGTGGTGCTTTTTTCTCTGAATCTGGCCCGTCCAATAGAACCGACGCATCGCACCCCTGTTTCATACACACAAGCGCGGTACATCAGAAAGCCCGGTTCGAGAGGTTTAAACGTTAGGTGAAAGGATATCACGTGCTCAGAAAGGCAATGGAAACTCGATATCGAAGCAATGCAAACTTCAAGATCGGGGGAAAAGAAACAGACAGTACGGACCTTGACGAAGCAGTCGGAGTAGAGAATTCGGATGAGCTTGGGAGCGAGGGTCCTGTCCTGCTTCCAGTATAACTCGACCTGGTCCCTCACGTACTTCTCGGCATCGGGGCACGAGTTCTGGTAGAACTGCCACTGCAGTGGTGGCGGCAGCTCGATCGTCGCCTCTGCCTGGATGCGCCGTGCCGTGCATGAGCTCACCAAGGCGAGCATGGATACCAACAGCTGCCACCACATTGATGCTCTCATCTTTCGTCTTTATCCTGTGCTGACCACACGACACCGCAATTCACGGGAAGCTAATCAGGCTCTCTGTCCTTTGCACCGTACAGTGTAAATTTATACTTCAATCTCCTTTGCTTAATCGCACATTCCTTAAATTTGTGAATCTGTCATTTGTGGAAAATAATCCCTTGAATCCTCCTCCTCCTTTACTTACTTTCTTTCTTTTCCTAAAAAGATTTTGATTTTACCTCCCTCCATTTCTCACACTTTTCTTAAATTTGTGAATCCGTCATTTATGGAAAAAAAAATCCACTCAATCCTCCTTCTTTATTTTACTTTCTTTCTTTCCCTACAAATATTCACCAAATTTAACCTTTCTCACTAGAGGTGTCAAAATGGATTTTCCACCCATTTTGCACTCATATTCAATGAGATGGGTCATACATGAGTCAATTACGTTTTAATAAATAGATTGTTAATGGGTTTGGATTATATGTAAATCTAATGATATATGAGTTGTAAACGGATTTGTCTTTAAATTCACTTGCAACCCATTTAACTTATAAATGTTATTAGTTGAGTCAACCCATTTAACTCATAAAGTCATTCATCCTACTTGGCATGGCCATGGACGGTCGATGCTGACATAAACAACTTTTAAATTTTTTTCATATATCTTATTAATTTTTTTAAAACATTCTTTTTTGTTTTTCCATCTCTTTCCTTTGGCCTATGGCTGGTATTTGGTCATGGCTAACAATCGGCCATAGGCCAAGGCCGGTGAGGGCATTGCAACGGTCGCGACCTTGGTGAGGATCGCCCTCGTGGCCTAGGCAGGGGTGGCCCTTGCTCAGGTCATGAGGCCCTCGTTGGGCTAAGCTTGTAGCTGATCATTGGCCATGGCTGAGTACCGGCCATGGGCAAAGGAAAGAGAAAGTAAAAAAACAAATAATTTTTTTAAAAAATAGTAATAAATGGAAAATAGGATTTAAAATTTAAAAACTTATTCACATTAACAATAGCCGTCCTATATCAACCATGCCATATAAGATAGTTAGTATTCATATTCATGATTTTTGGACTAAATTGCCTGTATGAACTGAATTTTACCAATGCAATAAGTTTAAAACTTTTCTAGTACTTTTCCGGTTCAAATCAAGTATGAGGTTTGTTTTGCTAGTTATCTGAACCCTAAACTTGATAATTTATAATGCCCATTAATTGCAATATAGTGAATAGTTAATGTCGAGTACATGCTTCCCCAACAACATAAGCCAGACGCATGGAAAAGAGTTCAACTTTCCCCATGTTAAAATATTTTAATATGATCCCACGTTCAATTTAATATTGCCCACATTAAATTCCATTGACATTTTATTATCCTAATCAAATTTTGATAATATGGTGATTGCCCAATTAAATATAACTGTCTTGATGGAGACATTATCTATAAGAATTTGAATGGGCATATAAATGGGTCATCTAAGTCATACCCTATTATATTATTCTCAATATTCTGATTATCTAATAATTGAAAAATACTCTATCAATGTCGAGAGGGCAATCGGCTAGAAGTGCCTATTTTCGACAGTTCAAGCTCCGCCCATCTGTTTGCAACTTCATCAATGAGTGGAGGTTAGTATAGAATTTTACATATTTTCGCATTTGAACTTGATAATCAAGATCTAGGTTTTTCGCAAATTTCTAAAGTTGTGATTAGAGCTTGTTTGTATCTTTGCCTTTAATGATTTTCGAGGAGCTTTTTGATTGAATTAAAAAAAAAAAACAATTGGGGCAAAATTTGCCTGTTGATTTTGACGAAATTTAAGTGACCCATCACCTATTTTCGGACTAGTATGGTTGCACTGCCATGGGCAACAAAAGCCCTAAGTTAATACGGCATTATATTGATCACCAAGGCAAATTCAGCAACGGAAATCGCGGTGGTTAGGGTTTGCATTTTGGTGAAACTCTGCCCAATTTCAAGTAATTTTTGGTTGTTTTTGCCGAATCTTGGACCCTGTTGCCGCGTTGGCGTGGTCTTCGTATCCCACCACTTATTCGGTCTAAAGTAGGCTGCCGGAGGAGAATCGGACAGCGGAACCAACCACTTATTTGGTCTAAAGTAGGCCGTCGGAGGAGAATCGGACGGCGAAAGGCGCGGCAGATGCAAAGAACAAAAAAATCACATGATGAAGGCCAAGCGCGTGGATCCCACGTACCAATGCGAGATCAAGCACATGCATTACACATGCAAAGAAGAAATCGGGGCATGTGAAGTACACGCGCACAGGCGTGTATGATCCACACGCCCAAAGTGCAGGGCCTGAGAAGGATTAGGCGCATAAGCTCACACGTGGCACACGCCCGTGCAGTTTGCGGGTGATTTGATCGATTTGTCGTCTTTCGCATTAATTTTCCGTTTTGCCCCATTGTCTACGTGATTTTAATATTCTGCCCTTGGTCAGTTGTTTTTACATTATGCCTTAGGCCGTATAATTACTATTTTGCCCTTTCATGAAATATGGTGAATGTTTATGCAGTAATTAAATATCTAATAATTCATATATAATTTTATTTAATTAGAGATTAGCCATAGCATCTCTAATTATCTTGAATTATACATATTAAGAAGTTTTTGGATCACATTAGAAATAGACACCGATTGTAATTAATCATTAATATGATGAATTTTATCCAATAGGAATTTTCATTATATTAATATGATTAATTATGATGAAATATCATATTATTTTTCTTAATATACACATAGAGATTAAGAAAAGAAATATAATATGATAATTTCTTCATTAAGCAATTATGAATCTATTTGAATTAAAAGCTTAGCCCACAAGTAATTTTTATGTTATGTGATTTATATTTTGTGACATGTTTTACATTGGTAAAACATAATTTATGTAAATTTTGTCTCAAATTTTGTGAAATAAGCATGATTGTTTGATATGAAGTTTTACAACCTATGAATTTATCTGAATTTAAGAATGATATTCCTATATTGAATGGTGAAAACTATAAAGTTTGAAAGAAATTAATCATTCTTTAATTAGGGTGCATAGACATTAATTATGCTATTCGAAAAGATGAACCACCTACCCTTACCGATGCTAGCACTCTAGCTAAAGTTACTTTTTATAAACAATGGGAGTGGTCTAATGGCCTTAGTATAATATTCATAAAAACTAAACTTTTTGCTAGTATTCGTGGTTCAATTGCTCAGCATAATAATGCCAAAGCATTGCTAAAGGTTAATGGTGTGCAATTTGAAACTTTTGAAAAGGCACATGCCATAACTTTAATTATGAAATTTTTATTGTTAAAGCTCACTAGTGTTAGAGGTGCATGTGAGTACATCAAGAAGATGAATAACATTGTGGCTCAAGTAAGGAACATTGAGATTGAGATATCTAAATCTTTCATTGTATATTATATTCTAAATACTCTCCCACGATAGTATGCACTTTTCAAAATATCTTATAACACATAAGAATAAATGATCAATTAATGAACTCATGATCATGTGTGTTCAAAAGGAAGAATGGTTGGTTATGGAATTAGGCGAGAGTGCTCATTTGGCAACACAAAGGAAGATTAAGGAGCAAGGCAGGCGAAAGGGAAATGGTAAAATACCTCCCCAAGTTGACATTAAACAAAAAAAAGAAAGAGTCAAAATATTTCTTCAGTGAAAAGAAGGGGCATATGAGGAGGGATTATGTCAAATTTAAGGCCTGACTCAGGAATAAAGGTAATCCAATCTCATATATTTATTATGAATCTAATATGATTGATATGAGACACAACACTTTGTGGATTGATTCTGAATCTATAATTCACATTTGAAATTTCTTACAGGATTTTCAAAACCATTGGAAACCAATGGGAAGTGAACAATGCATCTTTTCTGCAAACAAAATTCGTTTGCATGTGGAAGCTATTGGAACATATAGATTACTCTCAATAGTGGTTTTGTTGTAAATTTGGAAAAGACCTTTTATGTTCCAAGTTTATCTAGAAACCTGATTTCAGTTTCGAGACTATTACCATTAGGATATTTCTTCAATTTTTCAAATTCAATATTCAATTTGTCGTTTAAATATGAAATTGTTGAGAATGTATTTTGTCTAATGATTTTTTTTCAAATCAATTTACAAAACCATTTGTTTTATAATGCAATGCATATTCATAATGATGCTGGTATCAAATGATGTGTTGTAAATAAAATTCATCTATACTCCGTGCGCCGTCTTCGCTTGGAGTAAACCTTGGAGGGACTAGAGTCACCACCACCCTTGCTCCCTAGATAAGTCGTGGGTTCCTTTCCAACAAGGCAGATGACACATGGATTCGAACTTTGGACCTCTCGCGAAAGGAACCAGCGCCCAACCACTACGCCGCCACCATGGGTGGTGAGTACTTAGTATTTTGAATTTTACTAATACTAACATTTGTGTGGACTGCATAAAGGAAAAGCATATAAAAAAGACAAAGAAATGTGTCAAGAGGAGTATGGAAATATTAGAATTCATACATATGGACAATTGTAAACCAAATAAGGACTTTTATGGTCAAATGTATTGTATCTCTATTGTAGATGATTATTTGCGATTCACGTATCTCTACTTGCTTTATAATAAGAATGAAGCATTAGATGCCTTAAGGTATTTAAAACTAAAGTAAAGAAATAATGCGGCAAGTATATTAAGATCATGAAATCAAATAGAGGTGGGGAATACCATGGTACAACACCATTAGGGTTATGGAATCAAGAAACACTAAATTTCTTGAGAATGACTTGATTAGGGGGAGTGATTACTTCAGGGACCTATTCCTAAGAAAAATCATTATGATACTCCACTTTTCACATCAAATATTAGATTGTTTGTTGTACATAATATCCCACTTGTTAATTGAGTTATTGAACAACCAATTATTGAAATTCTACAACTTGCTGATATTAATCCGGTAGATCCAATTATTCAACAATTACCAAAAATATTGAACAACTAGTTGAACAACATGCTCCTAAAGAGAATGTTGATTCAACATTAAAAAGATTTGCAAGAGTAAAGAAATCATCAATTTCTAGTGATTATGTTGTGTATTTATAAGAATTTGATTATACTGTTGGCGCTAAGAATGATCCTGAAACATTTTTATAAGCCATGAGTTGTGATCAGTCCACTTTGTGGTAAAATGCTATGAAAGAAAAGATGAATTCTATGACATGTAACGAAATATGGGAATAGGGCAAGGGCCATTGGTTATAAATGGGTCTTTAAAATTAAGAAAGACTCATTAGGCAACATTGAGAGATATAAAGTCAAACTCGCTACTAAAGGATTCACTCAAAGAGAGGGAATTGATTATATGGAGACTTTTTCTCCAGTATCTAAAAAAAATTTTCTTCATATTATTTTGGCGTTATTTGCCCATTTCAACATGGAGTTACATCAAATAGATGTGAAAATAACATTCCTCAATGGAGAGCTAGATGAAGGGGTTTACATAAAACAACTCGAAGGATTCTCCTCTAGTAACGATGATCATTTGGTGTGCAAGTTTAAAAGATTCATATATGGCTTGAAACAAGTCTCCCGCCAATGGTATTTAAGGTTACATAATGTTATCTTTTCATTTGGTTTTGTAAAGAATGTCATGAATCAATTTATATACTATAAGGTTAGTGGAAGCAATTTGTTTTCTTGTCGTATATGTAGATAATATTTACTTGCAACCAATGATAAATGATTGGTACATAATTCTCTAAGAATTTTAACATGAAAGATGTGGGTAAGGCATTTTATTTAATTGACATTAAGATCCATAGAGATCAATCTTGAGACATAATAGGACTATCTCAAGATATTAATAAAGTCTTAGAGAGATTGTGGATAAAAGATTGATCATTGAGTATATCACTAATTGTGAAGGGTAACAAGTTTTTGAACCAGTGCCCAAAGAACGATCTAGAAAAGAAACAAATAAAAAAAATTTCATATGCTTCTACCGTCAGAAAGCTTGATGTATGCTCAAGTATGCATTTGACTTGACATTATTTTTGCTATGGGAATGTTGGAAAAATATCAGAGTAATCTAGACATGGACCACTGGAGAACTATGAGGATAGTGAATGAGGTACCTTCAAAGTACAAAAGGTTACATGCTTGTGTATTAAACAAGTAAATTCATTTATTGTTTTGAGGCCACCTTATATGATGTGTAGTTGAAGACTTTCATATGAGAGCTTAGAGTCATGGATTCCATTGCTAAACCATTAAGGATATTTTATGATAATTCAGTTGCGGTTTTCTTCGCTAAAAGCCACACAATGGTAGCCGAAGCCAGCACATCGACATTAAGTATTTAGCTATGTGAGAACGTGTTAAAGAAAATAAAGTGACCATTGAACACATTCGCATTAAATTGATGTTGGTCGATCCCTTAACTAAAGGAACGCCACTAATGAGTTACAAGGATCATGTGGTCAGGATGGGCATTGATTCCATCATGTAAATTTTTGTCAAATGGTTGAATTTGTAAAACTCTTATTCATTGAAGATAATACTCATTCTAAGAGGACTTATCGCCATAATTCATGTGTTTTCTTTTCAGCACGAAGTTTTGTGGATTTTGTTTAATATGTCGTTCAATGAAATGTAGGAATTGAGTGGAAGAATATTATAATATTTTAAAGATAATCCCACATTCAGTTTAATATCGCCCACATTAGATTTCATTGACATTTTATTATCCTAATCAATTATGATAACTATGGTGATTGCCCAATTAAAGATAACTATCTTGATAGCCCCACCCCAGGACTATGGAACAAAGGGTTATCCCGGACCTACACCGAGATATTGACGGGAGACATTATCTACAAGTATTTGAATGGGCATAAAAATAGATCTTCTAAGCCAAACCCTCTCATTTTATTCTCATTATTATGATATCTGATAATTAGAGAATACACCATCAACGTCAAGAGGGCAATCGGCTAAAAGTGCCTATTTTTGACAATTCAAGTTCCACATATTTGTTTGTGACTTTATCAATGGCTGGAGGTTAATATAAAATTTTACATGTTTTTGCATTCGATCTTGATAATTGGGATTCAGATTTTCCGCAAATTTCTAACATTTGAATCATATAAATCTCTCTCCATGTTCGACCCTTAAAAAGATAGTTAAAAATGGAACTTATACATGCTCGAGTCGCTTCACATGCATGATCATCACATTTGAAAGCAAACATGGGTAGCAAAGTACGTCGCCTATGCTATATAAAACATGATCTAATCACTTGCAATAATTTCTACAATCAGGTGAGAATATCTAACCATTTTCTTGTATCATTTGTTTGGCGTGATGGGGAAAAAAATATAATCCATTAGAAACTTTATTGTGCATTAACTTAGGCAAATTTCTCAATTGCATACTTAAGATCGCAATTCTTATAAAGAGAAATGGAGCTGTTGAAGTTCGAAACATGGGTCGCTCATTTAAAGCCGTTTAAGAAGGATATATCATATTTGACGATTCCAAGCGTTTGGAAATATATTGCATAATATGAAGAAATATAAATTGTTAGAAATCTGTTGGAAAAGATGAGAAAATAAAATCAATTGTTTGAGGCATATTAACACTATTCTTAAGGATAATTCTCCCAAAATACAATCGAGCTTCTTCTTTATTCTACATAGAATAATAGAAGGAACATGAAACTGTTATGTATATAACCCAACAAGGAAAAAAAAAGATATGTAAAAAGAAACAAGAATACTCTTCTTGGGAAAAATCCAAATAGAGGCTTAAAGTGCTATGATTCAAGTAAGGGTAACTGACCAAAAAAAAAAAAAGTAAGGGTAAAAAATGGACCTTATTTCAAATAAGAGCCTAAAATCCCCTTGTATTTTCAAATAAGGCCCCGAAACCGAACTTGTTTTGAATAAGAACTTGAAGTAGCCATATTAGTATCAAAAAATGGTCTAACCTTGCTTGCTAAAGGGCAATTTCATCTTTTACATTTTAAAGTGTCTTTCTTTTTCTTCTTTCTTTTTCCCTCTTCCCTCTGTTGGTCCAACATTGATGAGGAATGCCCTCAGTAGCCTAGGCGAGGGCGACCGTCGCTCAATGCTGATGAGGGCAACCCTTAGCCGCCTAGGTGAGTGCAACCCTCGCCGACACTGGCAAAGGCAACACTCCCCCTTGCCTGAGGTCGATGACCTCCACCAGCCATCAACAAGGAGCAATAGTGACCAAGGTTGAGAACAAGGGAAAAAAAAAGGAAAGGAAAGAAAAAAATAAAAAAATAAAAAATATACTTAGATTTTTTAAAAACTAAAATACCCCTTCTTTGATAACCGGAATAGTTATTGGCTGGCTAAAAGTCCTTATTTGAGGCAATTTGGCCACTTTAGACTCTTATTTGAGACAATTTGACCATTTCAAGCCCCTATTTAAGATGATTTGGCTACCTAAGGCTCTTATTTAAAACAATGTCTACTTCAACCATTTATTTGAGAAAATGAAGGCACTTTATGCCATTATTTGAAAATTTTCCTTCTTCTTTTGATATATTGATATCACTTTCTAGTTATATTCAGAGTAACAATTTATAGGTAAAAGAAAGAGAAAGCAATTAAGAAAGCATTATGGTAATTATTGAATGGGAAGATTACAAAATAATGAATATAATATTAGGAAAAAAATCAAGCATTTCAAAACCGTTGAAAAGTCGTTATATAACCATTAAAATGCCCTTGCTAAACCCTTATAAAACATTACAAAGCCGTTACAAATTGATATTGGGAAATAGCCATTACAAAATTGATGACTTTTAACATTTCAAAATTATTGAAATATCCAACACCAAGTGAAGCAGGAGCTGAAAAACCTCCCGTCCATCTGATCATGAGTCAATAGCTCGTTTACCATACTGTTTAATCTCAAATCGGAGCATGTTTGGGCGAAGATTTGCAAGTCTTGGACAGGAATAGCAAGTGAAATTCTTTGGCCATTCGAGTTCCCTATCGCTAAACCTTTGGCCATATATTGTAATGGCTTGCCGGAAGCATTTTTCATTCATCGCACGAGTGAGAAAGTAAGTTTACTTGATCCGGGAATGTGTTTACAGACTATTAAACATCGCTCACCATGCCCCAAATGAAGAGGCTGGCGCAATGACACGACGAGTTGTATGCAAAGCTCTTCACAAAATTGTTTCATTTGCCGATTTGATTGATATTATATGACTTCTTTGATTGTTCATAAGGTGAAACAATTGGGCTACTAACAACAATTATAAGAGCATTTTCGTTATTCTTCATGCCTCGTGTTCCGTTTCATTATATTACCACCCAAGACATTATCATCATCGAATACAAAAAAAAAAAAACCATTCGAAACCATTCGAGAACTTAACAATTGCGAGATCATTCGATCTCGGTTGGGATTTATTTCCCATTCACGACTCAGCAATTCTTGAGAATACACCCCTGATCCTCCGGCAGAAGCTTGATGTTCCCCATCCGGATTGTTGACATGCCGAACATCTTCTGGAAGTCCCCGAATCTGAGATGTTACTCCCAAGCGATCAGGGAGCTGTCGAAGTTGCTAGCGATCTGCTGGTTGATGCCGAGGACCGCCTGGTGGTGCCGTACCCTTGAGTAGAAGGACTTGCCGAAGCTGTAGCTCGAGCCTAAGTCAGGGTTGAGGTACGCTAGATTCGTTGAGTTCGGCGGGCATTGCTCCCTCAATTGGGACAAGAAGGTTGGGTCCATGCTTGGGTCTGGCTCGCCAGTTTTGTTGAAATCGTACAACCTGTCCGGCATGAAGCTGCAACTGGTCTTGCCCAGTGAATGCCCCCCCGGAAAATTTTAAATTGTTTTGGCAAGTTAGGATTTTGGCTATGATTCTGAGATTGACATAATACGTGAGCATTGCCATTTGTGCACTGGGAGGAGATCATTGTGAGGATTGGGGCTCAGATTATATCCTCGACAATTCTATATCTGATAAAATCCTTTGTATCGTGACAATTAGGCAGCGACTTACAAAACTTAAAAGCAAAACGGGACGTCGTGATCCACTAAACTAAACGATTTGCCTGGATTGGTTAAGGTCTAAGGTGATATAATGAGGTCCCGGTCAAATTTGTGAGGGCCAGATGATACCATGTAGAGTAGTGAGGACCAGCACATTCAAACCCTTTGATTTGAAGTAACCACGGACGGCTTGCAATGGGAGCAAATCCGTTAAACAGGTGGGTCGGGTCATAAATGGTCCGACCCAATTCGACCGATTTAACCCGTTTATGACTGATTCAATATAGCATAAAATTTTTTACCCATACCCGACCCAATCCATATCCGATCCATTTAACTAAACTTAAGAAAACTTATTTCTTATGATTTTTTTAAAAATGATATTGCTAAAATAATTTTATCCAATATAAATTTAATTGACAATTTATATATTTTTTAAGAATTTATTTTTTAGAAAATCGAATTTTTATTTTTTTTTTTAAGATATATATATATATATATATATATATATTTTTTTTTTTTTTCTTTCTATGGCCGAGTCATCGACCATGACAATGGCCGGCGACCGGTCACAGGCAAGCCTCAAGCTCATCGGGCTCACCCGACATTGGCAAGGCTCAAGCCTCGCCTGACATTGGCGAGCTCGAGGTTTGCCAGATCAGCGAGGCTCGAGCTCGCCCATCGTTGGATTTGGTGAGGCTTAAGCCACACCTAAGGCCAATGGCTCGAGCCTCACTTGGCCGGTCGTCATGCAGGCCACCGGCTAAGGAAGGAGGAAGAAGGAAAAAAAAAAAAAAAGAAAAAAATAATTATAATTTCGATTTTTATTTAAAAATATTTTTGTAAAGTTAAAGAGGGAAGAGGGAGATTGTGAGGTTTTGGTTGAAAATGGGTCCTAAGTCCAACCAATTTAAGACGTATTTAAAACCAATTTATCTTAAGTCTTTAAATTTTGAACCCATTTAACTAGTTTTTTTTCAAAAAATAAGCAATCCATATAGGTCAATTTATGATTTAAATGGGTCATATATGGGTCTAAGACCCATTTTGCCACCTCTAAATGGGAGGTTCACTGACTTCGCGGAGGATGAATTCCTGTCCCTCCTTCCCGTTGGAACGGGGTACGATGTCCCTCCCACCTGTTACAGCATTATTATCGCATCAGTAATTCTAATTTTTCTCCATATCGAACGCTCCAGAACTCAAGCTGACAGCATGTCAATTATTAGTGGAGCAGCCTAAACGATCTTTTTTCAAGCCCAAAAGGGAAAAACTGCGAACCATGTTGCATACCAAGACAACAGCATCTTTAGCAGCGAGGTTGATTATGTCGTGCAAGAGACGTCCCCGGGACAATGCTGTTTCAGGACTTCCTTGACCTTGTCAATCATCTCCATAGGAAGCCCTAGAAGCGCTGCATTCTGAATAGACCCGTCCAATAGAATTGACGCATTGCACCCCAGTTTTATACGCAAAAGGAGTGGTACGTTAGAAAACCCAGTTCGAGAGGTTTAAACCATTGGGTGAAATGATATCACGTGCATAGAAAGGTGATGGAAACTTGATATTGAAGCGATACGGGTTTCAAGATCGTCCAAGAGAGGGGAAAAAAAAAACAGACGATGCATAAGGTGACGAAGCAGTCGGAGTAGAGTAGTCAGATGAACTTGAGAGCAAGGGTCTTGTCCTGCTTCGAGTAGAACTCGACCTGGTCCCTCACGTACTTCTCAGTGTCAGGGCATGAGTTCTGGTAGTAAAGCCACTGCAGCTTCTACGATGGTTCCATTGTCGCTGCCGCGTTGGCATTGTGCTGCACCTTAGCATGAACTCACCAACGCGAGCGCTGATAGCAACAACTGCCACAACCTTGATGGTGTCATCTTTCGTCCTATCTTGTGCCAAACACACGCCACCGCGATGCACGGGAAGCTGATCGGGCTCTCTATTTATATAGGATTTTGGCGGCATCTAAGTTTGACTAACAGGGCCAGCTTGGATAAATGCGAGTTTCAGAGCGAATTTGACGTCTCCAACAATATTTGCCGGTCGGATCTAGGCAGTTTCAGAAGGTGCCGGAAGCAATCACAGTATAACCCAAAAAGAAGGGAAAAAAAAGATTTTAGAAGGAAAGAAAAATTATCTTTTTTATTCAATATATCTTAAATGATTGTAATTTGAAGTTTAATTTTATAGTCAAATGAAAAGAGCTGTCAAGAACCATCATAAAACAATTGGTTATTATTAAAAAGATTACCATTATAAAGCCGTTATGAAATAATTGAGAGTTTATGAAGAAGTAAATCAAATTCTAATGAGGCCCATTGATGCGTTCCCTAATATAACGTACCATTGCCCACATGCCCCACTCCCTCATTGACACAGTATACTTTATTGAGCCTCGCACCTGGTTCTAACCTACTGTTGTTTCCACGTTCAAGGGATACCGAGGTCTACACGAGACCTCGGACGAAGCAGATTAGAGAACATAGGTCCAAAGGTAAGTGAACATATGGAGAAGATTTTTTATGGGGATCAATAACTAGAGTGATCTCGGTAAAAGAAGATGCCGTGGCTACAATATCTATAAAGATTTTCATTCAATGTCTCATTATAAGAATAACTTTCTTTATACGTCATAGATTCAGGAAGTCAAGTCATGTGCTTGAAACCCTGGACTCCTGCCGTCGCCGAGTCACTTGTCATTTACACGGTCAATTGCCCTTGTCTCCCGCCCTTTGTATCTACTCTCTCTCCCCGCCAGCTTCAGCAAATTCACCCTGTTGCCTCTCAGTCATCTACCCGCCTCTCTCTCTCTCAGAGGAAATTGGCACGATCGACCATGACAGCAAGGTCTAGACCATCGACGGTGGTGCCTGGGGCCTCGATTGGACAGGGTCGAGTTTCGTCGATCCAAAGAGCTCTCAGCAGCCGGGTAGACTACTTACATGTGCTAGATAAGGTCCATACCAAATCCATCAGAGTCAATTAATAGTGCGTGTGATTTTGAGCCTATAGGTTCCAAGAATGATGGACCTATCTAATATCAAGTCATTAATGGGAGCAAACCCACATCACCCAAGACTATATTTTAATATTTTACCATTTTCACTACAAACTATATTTGAACTTTTCAATGTTCAATAGAGTGAGATTCATTTTACCTCACTGTAAGAAAAGCAATGAGGATTACTAATCTACCTTATACGTTAAGTATCCAAACGAAGGAAAAACAAAAACCTAACTAACAACGAAACTTTTTGCCCTTTTTTATTATTTTATTATTTTTTTATTCACTTCATTTTGGCCGGTGAGGGCTCTAGCCGCTGCCCTTGCAAGTCCTCGTTGGCCACAATGACCCTCATTTAGGGCCTTCACGGCCTCTCTGACTGCGCCTCGCCTAGGGCCATCACGGCCCGCCAACTAGTCAAGACAGCCCTCACCCAGATCGCCCCATTACCTAGGGAAGGGCCGCAACCCTTGCTGGCCAAAATGAAGGAAAAAATAAACAAAATTATTTAAAATATTCACATCAATGAGGATCGTATCAAATACGACAGTTAGTGTCTAGATTAGTGATTTCAAGCCAAATTGACTGGATGGATTGATACCTATGCATGATTGTATGCAAAGCCCTTTGTGAAATTGTTTCATTTGCCAAATTGATATAAATGGCTTCTTTGATTGTTCATAAGGCAAAACAGTGGGGCTACTAACAATAATAATTAGAGCACTTCAATATTTTTCATCCCCTCTTTTCATTTCATTAATAACGATTGCAAGAGCATTCGATCTTGGTTGGGATTACTTCCCGTTCACGACTCGGCAATTCTTGCGAATCTCCCCCTGCTTCCCCGTCAAGACCTTGATGTTCCCCATCCGGCTCATCGATAGGGTGAACATCTTCCGAAAGTCCTCAAAACTGGCATTGTGCTCCTCAGCGATCTGGGAGCTGTCGTTGTTGGCGGCGATCTGCTGGTCGATGCCAGGGACGGCCCAGTGGTTCAGGACCCTGGAGTAGAATGACTTGCTGAAGCTGTAGCTGGAGCCTGAATCAGGTCAAGGTACACTTGGTTCTTAGAGTTCGGTGGGCATTGCTCCCTCATCAGGGCCAAGAAGGATGAGTCCATGCTTGGGTCTGGCTTGCCAGTTTTGAATTGTACAGCCAGTCCGCGATGAAGCTGCAGTTGGTCTTGTCCATTGAATGCCCTCCTGACAAAATTTACATTGTTTTGGCAAGTTAGGAATTGGTTCTGATTTTGGTATTTGACATAGTACATAAACATGTCGTTTCGTGCACTTGGAGGTAATCATTGGGAGGATCGGTTCGGATAACTATCCTATATCTGATAAAATTCTATGTATCCTGACAAATAGATGGAGATTTCGAAAAGTTAAAATCGAAAAGGATTGCTTGAGATCTAAGGTAATTTAATGAGGTCACAAGTCAAATAAATACTGAGGTTCGATCGTACCGAGTAGAGTAGTAAGGTCCAGCACATCCAAGCCTCTTGATTCGAAGTAAGTGAGCGCCAATCCCCAAGGAATGGCCCCCAACGGGAGGTCCACCGATGCCGCGGAGGACAACATCCTGTCCCTCCTCCCTGCTAGAACGGGGTACGATAGCCCTCCCGCCTATTTCAACATTATTATCACATCAGCAATGCTAATTTTCCACATCTAACGCTACAAGCTCAAGCTAACAACATGTCAATAACCAGTGCAGCGAAAACATCTTTTCAAGCCAAAAGAGAGAACTGCAAAGCAGGTACATACCAAGCGAGCAGCATCTCTAGCGGCAAAGTTGAGTATGTCATCACAAGAGACGACTCCTGGACAATGTTGTTCCAGGACTTGCTTGATCTTGTCCATCACCGCCATAGGAAACCCTAGAAGATCTGCATTTTGCGGTGCTGTTTTCTCTGAATATGGCCCGTCCGATAGAATCTACGCATCGCACCCCTGTTTTGTATACATAACCAAACATATCTGAGTCCAAGGTTTTGTTTTATATATATGTACACAAGAGTGTTATGTAAGAAAGCCCGGTTCAAGAGGTTAAACCATTAGGTGAAAGGATATAACGTGCTTAGAAGGGCGATGGAAACTTGATATTGAAGTGATGCGGACTGATAGATCGCTCAAGAGAGGATAAGAATGGACAGAAATGTACCATGACGAAGTAGTTGGGATAGAGCATTCGGATGAGCTTGGGCGCGAGGCTCCTGTCCAGTTTCCAGCAGAACTCGACCTGGGTCCTAACGTGCCTCTCGGCATCGCAGCATGAGTTTCGGTAGTAATGCCACTGCAGCTTCTGTGGCGCCTCGATCCCCACTGCCGCCTCGACATGCCGCATGGCACACGAACTCACCAACGCAAGCGCAGCCAACGACAACAACAACCACCACCTTGATGCTCTCAATTTCTTTCGTTTTTCCCTTACACCACGAAGCAAAACCACTTCGTTGGCACCAGGCTTGGTACGTGTTCTTGACTTGCAATTATTATGCATGGGAAGCTAATCAGGCTCTCTCTACTTATATAGGGTTTTGTCACATCCACGTTTCACTTGACCGACATGGTCAGCCTCGGTGAATTTGACGTCTCGAAGAATACATTTTGGCAATATAAGAAGTATATAGGTTCCATGAATGATAAACGTACCTAATGTCAATTAATAGTGCATGTAATTGTGAGCCTATAGGTCCCATGAATGATGGACCTACCTAATATCAAGTCATTTATAGAAGCAAACCCCCATCCCCTAAAGACTATAATAAGGGTCGAGCACCACGAGGCCTTCTGCCATTTTCACTGCAAAACTATATTTGAACTTTTCAATGTTCAACAGAGTAAGAGTCATTTTACCTCATTGTAAGAAAAGCAACGAGGACTACTAATACGATCTCATACGTTAAGTACCCAAAAGGGGAAAAAAAAAGCCTAACTAACAGCGAGGCTTTTTGCCATTTTTTTATTATAAATTTTTGTTTTTTTTTTTTTTTTTTAAATTTTATTCTCTTTTTTTTCTGCGAGAGCTCTACTCCTCGCTCAACCGCTACCCTCGCAACTCCTTGTTGCAATGAACCTTGCCTAGGGCCTTTGCAACCAGGGTCTTTGCAGCCCCGTGAGTCAAGGCACGAGGGCCCTCACTAGATTCGGGGGAGGGTTGCCTCGCTTGCAGCTAGGGAAACCATGATGGCCTCGCCTAGGGCCATTGCAGCCTGCCAACTGGTTGAGGAAGCCCTCACCTAGATTAGCCGATTGCTTGGGCGAGGGCCAAAATGAAGAAAATAAAGAAAGAATAAAAACAATAAAAAAATTTTAAAAATATTCACACAAGCATAAAAACAATAAAAATATTTTAAAAATATTCACGTAAGCACCAATCATGCCATGGAAGATGGACAAGTTGATGCCCATGACGACTCCAAATGAAGTGTGCAAAGACATGAATCGTCTACAAAGCTCTTCACGAAATTGTTTCTGTTGTATTTTAGCTAGTTAGCTAGTACGTCCATGATGGGGTGCGATTGGACCGCACCATTTGGACTTGATACGGTACAATGGAAGGACACCAATTTTAGGGGTGTTATGGAGACGTATAAAAACTTCCCAAACACAACCGTTAGAATGGTTGGCAATTCATTCGCACTAAATTTTCTCTCCATTTGCATCAAAGAAGAAAAAGGAATTCCATTTCACTTTTGCAAGAACGATCGGCATTTACGCCATGGAAATCAGGTGTTTTCTTTGTGATTGCATCTAGACTAACGTGATGTAGTGTTGTTCGTGATTTATTCGCAATTCAACGTTCGTTCCAGGGCCATTTGCTATTTGCGCATCGGAATCAGGTAAGTCATCTTCCACCGACTTGAATTTCAACATTGGTATCAGAGCTCGGTCATGTTTTCTGCCTTATTTTTCATTGAGTTTTCTCATTTACCATTTGATATTGAGATCAAGAGATTGTATTCTACATTGTTTGGATCCCTAATAGTCGGAATTGCTATATGCAAAACTCGAAATTGAATCGGAGCGAAGAATGGGTTCGGGGTCGCGTGATCCGTGAGGTTTTGGCCGTTTTTTCGAAATAATTTTTTGGTCAAAATTAATTTTTGAATATATAGGGTGAAAGAGCTTATCGAGATGAATCCGGCGATGGGTCGAGCGCCGCGGGAGATGCCGAACATGCCCACACATGCTGCCAGAAGCCGCTGCGCGTGGGCGCCATGCACCTGAAGCGCTGGCACAGCCTAGTGCGTCCGCCACACACGCCGGTCGGCGAACCAGTACGTGCTCAACGCGCGCTAGCCGGCAAATCGGCGGGTGATGACGTCACCCAACGGTCATAACCGCTGGGATGACGTCATCGATGACGTCAGTGCCGGCGACATGACCCGACCGGCGAACCGACCCGACCCGATACGCGACCCAACGCGAGATTCAACCTGTTGACCCGACTTGACCGTTGACCGGTCAACGGTTAGACCAGTCAACCGATCCAGCGGTCAAACCGGTCGGACCAGTTGGACCGGTCGGACTGGCCAGGAGCCATTTGGCTCGCTGGCGCGTGAGGGCACGTGCGAGCTCCGATTGGAGCGTGGTTGGTGGCGTTTGGTTCGTATGAGTGTCCTCTACACAATGGTATAATTATAATATACTTTTGAATTTTATAAATGCGTGAAAATGCTTTGGAAACCTTATGTACGCAATTTTTTTTTTTGGGTTTAATGCAATTTATTCATTTATGGCTTGTATTTTCTTGTGATTTAGGAAATATAGTAGCTAACTTGTGTGCAAATGATATTATATATGTTGTGTAGAGTTTGGTTCAATGATATGATGTATATATTTTAATACACTTGCAATTTTCTAGTTGCTAGAAAATTAGAACAATGGTAGGAAATCCATTACATGTTGAATTGCAATTTTAGTTGTAGTTGGAGCATGATTGTTGTTTATACGCTGGTTATTATCATGCAACGTTTTTTGTGTTAAGGAAATATGTAAATATTACATAAAGTCATGTAATTATTTTTCCTAGTGGGAGTTCATAGGTTGGTAGAATTGAAAGGAGTTCTCACATAGAACTTAAAATTTGTGCAAATTAAACTAATTAATGATAATAGAACAATTGTACATAGAAGTTAATGGAAACATAATGAACTTTTACATCTGTGTCTTTTATTGAATTATCATTAATTTAGTTTGTCTTTATTGCAAATTAAATATGCGTGTTACTCTGTAAAGTTTGCTAATATTAATTCTGTGTTTATTATGTTAATGTGTTATAGCAATTGATTATGGCATCGGCATCCAAGACCATTGTGGCTGACCTCAATAAGGGTGAGAAGCTGAATGGTGACAATTATGATATTTGGCATCGAAAGGTTCAGTACATCCTTGAGGAGCAAGAGGTTTTGGAAACCTTCAACTATATTATGGATGAACCTGAGCATTGAACTTCAGCTTAACACAGGAGAAATCTGGAAGCTTATCAAGCTTGGAAAAAGAAAAATAACATTGCTCGCATCACGTTGCTAAGCTGTATGCAACATGATCTCACATGTGAGTTTAAGAGTTATGACAAAGCTCAAGCTATGTGGGTTGTCTTGAAAGATAAGTTTGGGGGTACATCTGCCACTAAGCTGAGGAGACTCATCATCAAATTTGACACATTCCGAAAGCGCCCAAATGTAACGATGAGGCAGCATCTTCAGGAGATGTCAAACATGATCCGTGAGTTGAAGTCGGCAGGTCACTCCTTTATTGATGAACAACAAGTTCAGGCTGTTATAAGATCTCTTCCTAATAATTGGGAGCATATGAAGATCAATATGACGCATAATGAGAACATCGTCACTTTTGATGATATTGCGTGTCATTTGGAATTAGAGGATGAGCGCCTAGAGGCTGCGAGATCCTCTACCCATGCTTATGTTGCTGAATCAAGTTCGCGCAAAGCTTTGGGCTTCAAGCGCAAGAGAAATCTTCAGTTCAACAACAAAGGGAAGATGACTGATCAGGGATCCAAGAGGGCTAAGATCTTCCGACGCAAGAAACGTGGTGGGAAGAAGGACAAGGTCAAGATGGAGTGCCACAATTGTGGCAAGCTGGGTCACTTTGCTCGTGAATGCACTGAGCCGGAAAATGTATCCTATTACTCCATTACTTTGAGTAATGCTTTTATTTCTAGTACTGTAACGCTTGCGAAATCTCATTTAATGTGGACTGTAGACTCAGGAGCAACAGACCATGTAGCTAGAGACCGAGAAGCATTTATGGAGTATCGTCGGATACCGCCTAGAAGAAGATGAATATATATTGGGAATAACTCAAGAATTGAAGTGAAGAGTATTAACACATGTAAATTAATCTTACGTGGTTGTTGAAACATGTTCCTGCATGATGTCCTTTATGCTCCAGATATTCGACGAAACTTGGTCTCTGTAGTTGTTCTTCTTAGCTTAGGTTATGTATTAAATTTCAATGGTGATTGTGTTGACATTTTGTATGGAACAGTTTATTATGGTTTAGGTCATGTATCGAATAGCTTTATGATGTTAGACGTTGACTATGATCAGTACAATGTTAACGTTGATGGTTGTTTTTCTTTAATTGCGTCTTCTAATAACGTTGAGATTTATGCAAGTATTTGGCATGCTAGATTAGGTAACATTGGATTGCAAAAAATGTAAAGATTAGCTAGAGAATGCCTTTTAGGGTTACTCACTAATGTTAGTCTATTCGTATGTGAACATTGTTTGGTGAGAAAAACAACTAGAAAACCATTCATTAAAGGGACTAGAGCTGAATTTCCATTGCATCTCATACATTCTGACATTTGTAGTCCTATGAATGTGAGGGTGAGGCATGGAACCTCATATTTCATCACTTTCATAGATGATTTCACACGTTTTGGTTATGTCTTTCTGATCTCCCATAAGCCGAAGCATTAGACTGCTTTAGACAATATATAGCGATGGTAGAGAATCAGTTAAACAAAACAATAAAGATATTGAGAACCGATCGTGGACGTGAATATCTATCGGAGCAATTCAAGACTCTTTGTGATGAAAAGGGAATTGTACGACGATTGACTATTCCTAGTACTCCACAACAAAATGGGGTAACTGAGAGAAGGAATAGAACCCTATTGGAAATGGTTAGGTCTATAATAACGCAAAGCAAATTTACCTATCTCCTATTGGGGAGATGCGTTATTGACTACTATCTATATATTTAACCGTATGCCCTCAAAATCGGTCACTTCCACCCCTTATGAATTATGGACTGGTAGGAAATCGGACTTGAGTAGTCTACGTCCATGGGGATGTGCAGCTTATGTTCATGATTCTTCCCATAAACATGGCAAATTAGGTCATAGAGAGAAGAAATGTATCTTTATAAGATATTCCGAACACTCCAAAGGGTACGTGTTCATAGATGAACAAGTTGAGTAGTCTACGTCCATGGGGGACTTGAGAAGTGGGGATGAGCTTATGTTCAAATAAACATGGCAAATTAGGTCATAGAGAGAAGAAATGTCATAAGATATTCGTTCTTCATAGATGAACAAGTTGAGAAGTGTGATCGATTTTCACTAATATTTCCTAATATAGGTGAGATTGATAAGGACTTCCAATTATATGAGATGAAAGATCCTGATAACACACGCACTGATGTTGTAAAGGGAAATGAAGATTTACCTCAACACACAAGACCTAGTGGGAGTGTTGCATCGCCTGATGAATTGAATTCAAGAGAAATTCAATTGCGTAAAAATAATCATAAAAGTATTTCCGTCGTCGTTTTGAGATTGAATGGGAAGCATTTATGATTGCTCAAAATGACGATGCCGAGCCTAAGACTGTTCAAGAGGCTCTCTCATTCTCTGATAATGAAGAATTGAGAGAAGCTTTGGAAAATGAGATGGAGTAAATGAGGGCAAACCATGTCTAGGACTTGGTTGATCTACCACCCAATCATAAGGCCATTGAAACAAATGAGTCTTTAAGATTAAGCGTAGGGCGGATGGATCCATTAAAAAGTATAAGGCTCGCATTGTGGCAAAATGTTATACTCAACAAGAGGGTATAGACTATGAGGAACTTTTTTACCAATTGTAAGATTTGCCTCAATACACCTTATTCTAGCCATCGTTACACATTTGGACCTTGAATTACATCAAATTGATGTAAAGACGGCATTTCTCAATGGAGAATTAGATGAAGAAATCTATATGAAACAATCAATAGGTTTCATAGCTAAATGTCAAGAGCATAAAGTTTGCAAGCTTCATCGCTTAATATATGGCCTTAAGCAATCATCTAGACAGTGGTATCTTTGTTTTCATCGAGTAATAATAACTTTTGGTTTCACAATGATCGAAGAAGATCATTGTGTATATGTCAAGCGGTCCAAAGATAAATTTGTGATTTTAGCACTTTATGTGGACGATATTCTGTTGGCTGGAAATGACAAGGTATTGATTATCACCATAAAAGAATTGTTGTCCTCCAATTTTGAGATGAAGAACATGGGAAAAGTTGCTTATACATTAGAAGTTAAGATCGAAAGAGATCGATCATTATCATAAGAGTCTTATATTATGAAGATTCTTGAGCAGTATTGTAATCCAATCGATACCCCTGTCATGCAAGGTGAAGGCCTAAGTACTGAAATGTGTCCTAAGACTCCAGAAGAAATCAATGTGATGAAAACTGTTCCTTATGCTAGTGCGGTCGGAAGTTTGATGTATGCTATGATGTGTACTCGACCTGACATATATTATGCCGTAGGATTGGTGAGCCGATATCAATCAAATCCCGGTCAAGCACACTGGAAAGCAGTGAAAATGATTCTAAGATACTTGAAGGGTACCATGGACTATCGATTTTGTTACCAAGGGAATGATTTATGCCTATTAGATTATTCAAATGTCGATTAGGGTGGAGACCTGGATGAGCGTAAATCGACTTCTGGATATGCGTTCTTGCTCAATGGATGTGTGATTTCTTGGAATAGCAAGAAACAGACATGCACGGCCTTATCTACGATGGAGGCAGAATTTATTGCATGTTCTGCCGCAGTGCAAGAAGCAGTATGGCTAAAATGTTTCTTGGAAAATTTAGCCACTGTCACTGAAGTTCCAAGATCGGTGATAGCTTATTGCGATAGTCAAGCAGCCATTGCCTATGTGAAAGATCCCAAGTATCATGTAAGGACAAAGCACATTGACATAAAGAATAACTTTATCAGAGATATTATAGTGTAGAAAGAAGTGATCCTGCAATACATTTCAACCAATAGAATGGTTGCTGATCCATTTACAAAAGCTATTCCTAGAAACATATTATTAACCTATAGGATGTCACTAGGATTACGTAGAATGTGATATATTTTATTGTAGATGATCATTGGTTTATGTATTTGTGAACAGATGTATTATATTTGTTTGTTTATTAGTGATTTGATGTTTTATCAATAAGTACAAATCCACTATGAGACTAGCACAAACACACATGTATTATTGAAAAGTATATCAATAGGCAATGATTGGCTCACTCACATGAGCAATCGCCTCAAATGCTATAGTTAGCATGTTGAGATGAGACATTATGTACAAATAAATGCTGAAGAGCAAGTTTGGTACATAAAATATGTCGACTTGATTGGAGTCAAGATGAAATTTATAATTGGTTTATAATAAGACCGAACATGATAGCTCCACAATCATATATGCCTGAAAAATGCCGGATGCGAGTACTTAATTGGGCGCTATAGAAAGCGCGCTGATATAGCACTCGGGCTAAACATGAGTACGTGAGAAGCACGTGACTATGTTTAGGCTAAGATCTGTATGGTTGATATATTTGATGATTGACATACGCTCTTATAGAAAGAGTAATCCATTATAGCATGTAATTCGTACTGCATGTGCATTATACGACTAATAAGGGAATATTAGTAATATTATCCCTATTTACTCATCGTGTGAGCCCTTAAGGTAATTTGTATTTTACCTCAATTTTGTGCCCTATGTTACTTCTGACTATGTTCTCAAAGTGAAATATCAATGTTGCTACTTTAGCATGTTACAGGCGGTCATGAATGGATATGGCCTATGGGACGTGTCTAGAAAAACAGTTGTTCTGAAATTAAAAGAGACATGAGTGCGAAGGAAAATTATTGTTGTTTTATATCTATCACATGTATTTACTAGTCGACCAATTATATCACCCTATGTGGTTACGGATGTAATTGTAAATGGATGGTGTTTTGAGGATAGTCAAGTATAGTCTTTAAGGGATATGTATATTTGGATTGATGTAACAAAATATGTCTGGGGCATTGTGAGACATCGATTATTTTTTTTTTTTTCAGGGTTGTAGCCATTATGTTATCCCTAATAGGTGCATAATTTGAGCTCCCAAGTGCAGGTGTACTCACTGGTTACACGGCTTATTTGCCAATATGAATTGTTTTGTAAAGTTGATGAATGTTGAATGCCTTATATTCTTGATAGAGAGCTATCAAGCCCATCATGTTCAAGTGGGAGATGTTGTACTTTAGCTAGTTAACTAGTACGTCCATGATAAGGTGTGATTGGACCGCACCATTTGGATTTGATATGGTATGATGGAAGGACACAATTTGTAGAGGTGTTATGGAGACGTATAAAAACCTCCCGAACAAAATCATTGGAATGGTTGGCAATTCATTTGCACTAAATTTTCTCTCCATTTCCATCAAAAAGAAAAATGAATTCCATTTCACTTTTGCAAGAATGATTGGCATTTACGCCTTGGAAATCGGGTGTTTTCCTTGTGATTGCATCCAGACTAACATGAGGTAGTGTTGTTCGTGATTTATTCGCAATTCAACGTTCGTTCCGAGGCCATTTGCTGTTTGCGCATCGGAATCAAGTAAGTCGTCTTCCGCCAACTTGAATTCCAACAGTTTCATTTCCCAAATTGAAATATATGGCTTTTGTGATTGTTCATAAGGCGAAACAATGGGGCTACTATCTATAATAATAAGGGCATTTTCTATATTCTTCATGCCAAGTATTTATTTGATTAATATTAACCAAAATATCATGCGTTTGGTTCAATTTTTCTAATGGGCTTTCGACCTTCAAAGCACTTTAAGAACACCGAGGTGTTTGGCAAGTATTTTGAGGTAGCTTTCGGCCAAATGCTTGAGAAAGCTAAAAGCCCAAGACAAGTAGGGATTAGCCTTGGGCAACATGCTACTTCTAGACACTTTTCTTCCCATCTTGCCTTTACTAGCTTTCTCAAATTCCCATCTTACCCTCACTATTTTCAAGGATTGTGGCTGCTCATCGGCATCGGTCAAGCGTGACATCAGCGACAGCACCTAGGCTTGTCAACGACTACAAGCAAGGGCTGCCAAGGTTGCATGACCTCAAGCCTCGCTGCCGAGGGTTGCACGACCCTGGTGAGGAACACCTAAGGTCACACAACCTTGGCATGGATCTCTTGAGGTTGCATGACCCCAAACAACCCTCATTGGCAGTGAAAGGTTTAATATTTTAAATAAATAAAAAATTGCAGCCAAAGCCCTTTGCAAATTATTTTTTACCAAACACCACTTACACCCAAAGTTACTTTGGTTTTTAGCATTTAACACGCCTTCAAATACAAGAAAATCCATTTTAGAACTTTTACTTTTGTCCTAGAACAAATTATGCTTCCATTTGCTTAACGATTACAAGAGCATACGATCTATGTCGGGATTACTTCCTGTTCACGACTCGGCAATTCTTGCGAATCTCCCCCTGATTTTCCGTCAAGACCTTGATGTTCCCCATCCGGCTCATTGACAGGGCGAACCCCTTCCGGAAGTCTTCGAAATTGCCATTGTACTGCTGAGCGATCTGGGAGCTGTCGTAATTGGTGGCGATCTGCTGGTCGATGCCGAGGACGGCCTGGTGGTTCATGACCCTGGAGTAGAAGGACTTGCTGAAGCTGTAGCTGGCGCCTGAGTCAGGGTCAAGGTATACTTGATTCTTTGAGTTCGGTGGGCATTGCTCCCTCATCTGGGCCAGGAAGGATGACTCCATGCTTGGGTCTGGCTTGCCAGTTTTGTTGAAATTGTATAGCCGGTCCGCGATGAAGCTGCAGTTGGTCTTGCCCATTGAATGCCCCCTGGCAAAATTTAAATTGTTTTGGCAAGTTAGGAATTGGTTCTTCGTATCATGACAATTAGACAACAATTTTGAAAACTTAAAATCGAAAAAGAACATCATGATTTTCGTTTTTCCTCGCAACCGCACTAGACTAAACAAGTTGCCCGGATTGCTTAAGATCTAAGGTAATTTAATGATGTCCAGGTCAAATAAATACTTTTCATATTAGGTTCGATCGTACCAAGCAGAGTAGTAAGGTCCAGCTCATCCAAGCCTCTTGATTCGAAGTAAGCAAGCGCCGATCCCCAACGGGCGGCCCCCAATGGGAGGTCCACCGATGCCGCAGAGGACGACATCCCGTCCCTCCTCCCTGCCAGAACGGGGTACGATGGCCCTCCCGCCTATGACAACATTATCATTGTATCAGTAATTCTTATTTTCCACATTTAACGCTATAAAATCAAGCGAAAACATCTTACCAAAAAAACAAAAAAACTCAAGCGAAAACAACTTTTTCAAGCCAAAAGAGAGAAGTGCAAACCAGGCACATACCAAGTGAGCAGCATCTCTAGCGGCAAAGTTGAGAATGTCAGCACAAGAGACGACTCCTGGACAGCGTTCTTCCAGGATTTGCTTGATCTTGTCTATCACCACCATCGGGAACCCTAGAAACCCTGCGCTTTGCGGTGCTGTTTTCTCTGAATATGGCCCGTCCAATAGAATTGACCCATCGCACCCCTGTTTTATACACAAAAGATCGGTATGTCAGAAAGCCCGCTTCGAGAGCTTAAAACATTGGGTGAGAGGATATTGTGTGCTTAGAGAGGCGATGGAAACTCGATATTGAAGCGATGCAGACTGAAAGATCGTTCAAGAGAGGATAAGAACAGACAGATCCATACCGTGACGAAGCAGTCGGCGTAGAGCATTCGGATGAGCTTGGGAGCGAGGCTCTTGTCCCGCTTCCAGTAGAACTCGACCTGACTCGTCACGTACCTCTCGGCGTCGCGGCACGAGTTCCGGTAGTAATGCCACTGCAGCTTCTGCGGTGGCTCAATCCCCACCGCCGCCTCGACACGCAGCATGGCACACGAGCTCACCAACACAACGAGCGCCAACAGCAACAACAACCACCACCTTGATGCTCTCATTTTCTTTCGTTTCTCCCTTACACCACCAAGCAAAACACGACGTTGGCACCGGGCTTGGTATGTGTTCTTGACTTGCTGTCTTATCATATGCATGGGAAGCTAATCAGGCTCTCAATTTATAAAGGGTTATGGGGACATCCACATTTGACTTGATCGTCATTGCCAGCTTGGATAAACACGAGTTTAGGGTGAAGTTGACGGCTCGAAGAAAATTTTTTGGCAAAATAAAAGATGTTACTTCAATTCTGGTGAAGTGCAAATGTGTTAGAAAGCTGGAGACACAAAGCTGTTCACATGCACCAAGGTGGCGCCATAAATAATAATTCGAACCCTAATTCTCGTACGCAAGGTTACCACGAAACGTCGTTTGCAAGGTATTTATACGTGCCTTTGCATGTGATTTCTACCTTGGAACGTGGGTTTTTTTTTTTTTTTCTAGCAATTTATTATTTTTTTTTTTTTTTTTGGCGATCCAACACTTCTTAGGTACTTGTGATGATTAATATATTAGATGCAAGAGAATAATCCACTGAGAGATCTTAGAGGAAGTCGCCGAATGATTCATAAATCCTTCTCGAGTTGGTAATAAATTTTGACGTACTGCAAACAAATGTTTAAAACTGGAATATGTGCACTGGAAGTGAAAATTGAATAAAAATATTACCACTTGAAATACTCCTTTTTTTGTCATTTATTATTTATACGTTTTTGGATTGGAGACAACCTTTGAAATACTATGGACCTAGGCAGGTTCTTAAAAGGCTCAAGGGAGAAGAAACAGGTGGGCGATCCACTTTAGGATGGGAGACCCCATAATGTCACATCCCGTACTGCAACCTGCCAGGGAAGACAAATAAGTGGTAAGGGTTGGGGGGGCTATCAATGGTGAAGGTTGACACCACATTAACACTTTGATATTGGCTACCGCCAAATAGGGGAGTATAGTAGCTCTTCGTGCCTGGATGAGCTAGGGTGGCTTTAAAACCACTACTAGGTAGGCTGAGATTCGCTCAACTCTTTCAATCGACTGCCTAAAACGCCCTTTCTTACACCATATGCGAAGAGCTACTATACTCTCCTACTAATGGTAGCCAACACCAAAGTACTGACGTGGTTGTGTCTAATTTCACTATCGACAGGCTCTCCAATTCCTACCACTTATATTTCTTCCTGGGCAAGTAGGAACACGGGAGGTGACATTGCAAGATCTCCCACTTGGGCGGATCTCTAGCCTCTTTCTTTTCCCTTAAACCTTTTAAGGACCTGTTCGGGTCCAGTTAGGTACTCGTGGTGATTAATATATTAAATGCTAGAGAATAATCCACCTAGAGATCTTAGATGAAGTTGCTGAGTGATTTGTAAATCCTTCTCTAGTTGGTAATAATCTTTGATGTACTAAAAACAAAAGTTTAAATATGTGCAATGGAAGTCATAAAACTTGTCATTATAGTGTAATTGAGTTCTATAACTTACAAGAAATATAACCAAGTTCTAATACCTGTCAAATTGATTTAATTGAGTCCTTCCGTTAACTTCATCCAACCTAGTGAAAAAAGTTAACATTATTTTTTAAATATTTTTCTCTCCTATGTGACTAAAGCATAAAACAGAAAGTCAAAAAGAAGCCTTTATGGTCCATATTTGATTTTTTTAAGACAAATTTTATTTAAATTAAATAAAAAATGAGCTAAATTTAAAAAGAAACAAAAACAGGAGAGTTGCCCTTATCATTATGGTTGTGCAAAATAAGTGGAAACTGCCGGACCGCTTGAAACTATACCAAACCGATCAGTTCTAGATGGTTCCTAGACCACGTCCAGACCGGACTGGTATGTATATATATTTTTATATATAATTTTTTTGAAATAAAATTGTCAACCCTAATTTTCTACTGTCTTTCCTAGTTTCCTGCCATCTCTCTCTCGCCTCATCTCGTGCGACCTCGCCCTTCACTCTCGCTCTTGCTTTCGTCACTCGGTGGCTTCCGCAGTCTACCCTCGTCGCTCCCTCTCTCACTCTTGTAGCTTGATCTGGCAGTTGCAACTGTAAGTCCTCTTAAAATCGTCTGTTCCGTCGAGCATTGGTTCGCTTTTAACTCTGAATCAAAGGAACACAAAAGACTCCATCTTTTATGAATTGGGTGTTCAAGAAATACGATTCTGCCTTTCCTAATTTCTTTGCTGTGTATGTTGTGTGGTTGGTTTGATTCTTCTCGTTTTATTTCCAATTATAGCCCATGGTGCTCAGAGGCCTCTTGGGTTCAAGAAGTCATTTATTTGCAGAGTCTGATTAATGTTGAACTGTGCATTGAGAATGCAGAAAAGTTTGAGTTGGGTAAGTCATGGAAATATCCTTCTTTCTTTTGTCTAATTAGTGAATTATTTATGTAATATATATATGGATCATGTTAATGCGGAGATTAACCGTGCATAGACTATACAAGTTGAAGTGGAAGGAATATATGTGGTGAGATTTTTCATTAATTGTTTGAGTTCAATTTCTACTAATTTTATTTAAGCTAATGTTAAGTGACAACCTATACTTATTGTGCTTTTGTTTTCAGGGGGTCAATACTTGGAGTCTCGGGGTGGTCTTTTCTTTTATGGATAAAATGCTGAAGGTTTAAGTTGGAGATGGCTTGGAGCGGTCTTTTCTGTGTAAACTTGGTTCTAGATTCAAAAGTTTGAGGAGTCTTGGAGCGGTCTTCGCTTGCTTGCTCGGGAACTTGTGGCAAACTCATTTTCACGTGTGATATGTAATGTAGACTATGAATGCACTTGAAGTGAGCTCAATTATGTTTCTTTCAGCTTAGTTATGTTTGTTTAAGGAGATTTGTCTTCATATATCGGAAGGCTCAGGAGCCTTCTGTTTGGTTTTGCGGGCAGATTTCCAACTTTGTCTTAGTCATGTTATGATTCTCAATGCTGATGTTTAGCCTTTTAAACAGAGTAAAATCATCCAACAAACGATGACTACACGGTCTTCTGTTTGGTCTTTATATTGTGTGTATTGTAATTATTACCTTCTGTTTCATTTCCCAAATTTTTACGTTAGCATTTATGGTTTATACAGAGTGTATATTACCTTCTGCTGGGTCTTGCATAATGCGGACTTCGAACTTTAAATTATGCAACATATATGAGGTACTACCGAACTAGATCAATTCCATGAATCCACCCATAAATCGAACTAGAATAGCGGTCCAATTTTCGAGTGGATCCATAAACCAACGGGTGGTTCTCAATTCCCATTTTGTAGAACCGGTCCTTAGCGGGCAAATCTCAATTTTAGGGTGAGAATCGTCCACCTTGGAACCAATCACCCTTACTTGCCACTACCACGCCATTATCAACGGGAAGGGCTAACGATGGTGGGGAATGGTCGGCGGGAGTCACCAAGCCCAAGCCAAGGCCCGACGACCCTTGCCAACGACAGGCAAGGGTTGTGGCCCATGCCCAAATTAGGTGAGGGTCGTCAACCCTTGCCTAGTTCCAACTGAGGGCTACCTCCCTCACTAGTGGCAACTTTCAACCAAAATTGGGTGAGGCCCTTGCCGACCACTCCTCCACCATTGCTGGCCCTTCTCGGCAGTGGTGTGGCAACAACGATGAGAACTTTGTAGCCCTATAGCCTACTTTGCAACTTTAAAAAAAAAAAAATGCTTTTTTTCATTTTATTTTTGGTTTAAATTGTTTTTGTTTTAATTTAAATAAAATTTGTGTAAAAAAAAAAAAAAAAATGGATTTGAACCACAACAATGTCGTTTTGTCTATGTCATCACCACATATGAAAGAGAAATATTTAGAAAAGTTACATCAGCATTGTCTGTTACCTAAGTTGGACAGTTAACAAAATGACTCAAATTAAACAAGTTTATCAAATTTTAAAACTTGATTGTATTTTTTGCAAGCTTTAGGATTCAATTATATTTTCGTGACATATTTGAGGACTTTAAAAGAGATTACATGCATATAAAGAACACATAAAGCCCACCTCTAATATGTATTAAGCAACAACATGTGGAATTTGATCAGCAAAGGCAAGCACATACAAAATAAATTAGTATAGAACCTGACTACCATATTAGAAATTTCAAATAAAAAATTTGAGCTATCCTGTGGGAGGACACCACATACATATAAAAACTGCATGAGCATGTAGATAAATGGGATATTTTAACAGATTTTATTCACTAAAATTAAAACAGTATCTCAAAAATATCTTATACGTCACCACGCCTTTCGATATATCTACCAATTTTATTTTCCTTTTGTGGTGCTAAATAGATGTATATACTATTCTTAGTTGTGGTTGATCCAAGAAAAGTGAACATTTGAAGAGAATTCATTATGGGGATGCGTGGATCGAACTCCCTTTCAAGTGACTTCTTTATTTAGGTTCACAAAAGTTCCCATCGCATAGCTTGCTTGCGAGATACTTCTCCTTTTGCAATCCAATAATAGTAGATTCTTCAAGCATATGGATCATGCAATAAGTAGAGTGATCCCGGTAAAAGAAGATGCCATGTTATACAATATCTATGACGATTCTCATTCACTCAATGATCATAAGAATAATTTTCTTTATCACCTCGGTAAAAGAAGATGCCATGGATACAGTATCTGTTCTCCCTCTCCCCACCAGCTTCAGCAGACCTACCCCGTCGCCTCTCAGCCGTCTCGCCACCGTTACCACCTCGATACCGACATTGCTATGTCCACCACAAGCGCCTCTCTCTCTTTTCTCTCACGGGAAATTCTCACGATCGACGATGACGATGAGATCTAAACCATTGATGGTGGTTCTTGAGAGCTCGATCGGATAGGGTCGAGTTTCGTCGACCCAAAGAGCTCTAAATTGCCAGGTGGTTTACTCATGTAAGTAATAGTAAATCACATGTGCCAAATAGGGTCCATCACTCATCCATCAGAGTCAATTAATAGCGCATGTGATTGGAGACTATAGGTTCCGTGAATGATGGACCGACCCAATATCAAAGTCATGCGGAAATTACCAACTCTTAAATCTCACTTATACCAATTTAGTCATAATTAATTTGGCAAATTTAATCTTAAATTTTGACGATTTATTAATTTAGTACTTTCGACCAATTTCTATTAGAAATTGCTAATGTGGATCTCAAGCGTCTTACGTAATACAACTAGCATTGACGTTGGAATTTTTTTCTTAAACAACTTTTCTGAATTGTTTTATAATTTTTTTTATGTCTCTCTCTTCTTCTTTTTTCTTTTCCTTTCTTTTCTTTCCTTTTTTTTCCTCTAAGCCAAGTGAGGGCCGGCAAACCCTCACCCAAATTAGGCAAACATCTTGGCCTTCACCCAGATTTGGTGAGGCCTGTGAAGACCTCACCAGTCACGAGCTAGGGTTGCTACCGCAACCCTCACCCATTGCTAGCAAGGGTAACCAACCCTCCCCAGGGATCAACAAGGCTCTGTTGGCGACCCTCGGACTTTGCGAAAAGGAAAAATAAAAAATAAAATTATTATAAAAAATTCATAATATTTTTTTAAAATAAAATTATAACAAAATTGAATTGACATAAATGTAACGTATTTACGACTCTTTTTTTTTGGATAATTTTCACAGCCGAGTTAGTAGAAGCAAACCCACGTCCCCTAGACTATAGGATCAAGCACCATTAGGAATTTGCCGTCTTCACTACAAATTGAGTCTGACTCTTTCAATGCTCAATAGAGCAAGGTTCATTTTACCTCATTGTAAGAAAAGCAATGAGGCCTACTAGTACGACCTCACACTTATTGTATCAAACGGAAAAAAATAAAAATAAAAATAAAAACAAAAACGTAACTATGTAATTCAAGGTCGGTTCTTCAATTTCACCGGGGAAGTTGACTGGACTCCACATCTAAGTAACCCTTTTTTTCTTTGGTTATTTGGACAGACATTTAGAGAATTTTCAAATGACAATTTGGAGCAACATGAAGTAACCCCGCTCAAAACTTACTGTCAAACCAGAGCAGTTCATCCCAACGCAATGTAATCCAAGCAATGTAGAGAATGCTTGTGCAGACTCAACGCAAAAACGGTGGGATCTAACATGGTAAATGAACTTCGATGAAAAAAAAATGGTACTTGACCCGTCACGAAAGTTAATGGGATCAAATGGGTTGCAATCGATAGTTACGGGACCGGTTTGAGAAATTATTTACAAAACCTTAAGTTCAACAGGGGTGTGAGGTTTGCTTTGCTGGTAATACGACTCCTGAACATGACAACTCATAGTGCCCGTTGATCGGCAATCTAGTGAAATGTTAATGTTGAGCAAGTGCTTCCTCAACAACATAAGCCAAGCGCCAAACGCCAAACGCATGAAATAGGGTTCAACTTTCCCTTGAATCATATAAGTCTCTTTCCATGTTTGACTTGCGAAAAGGATTTTGAGAAAGAAACATATAAATGCTCGAGTCATTTCACATGCATGTGTTAGGGACCGAACTCTCCTGTACCCTTGTGAGTTGAAGAGTGGAGTTTTGTGACATCGAGGTAAAAAATGAGTGACACAAAAGGGATAATACAACTAATTCGTGGAAGATTCGTGAGGATATTTGTGTTAGAAATCCTAAAGTGGAACAAACGCCGTCTTTGAGGATCTCCAAAGGCGGGATTTGCATCCCATGCATAAACTAATTGGGAGATGATACTGCTTTCCTGATGAAATCACGACAAGCCGAAACCAGTTGCTTTACCAAAGTGATCTATATATCTTGCTCGAGGAACTAATCACTCAAGTTAAACTGAGCATGGTACAACTGAGTGTAAGGATGTGATTTGTCATACTATTAAGAACAATTTATAGAAGGAAGGCCAACCTGGTTTTCTCAGCTCACTAGGTGCCACAAGGCTATTCCGCAATCAAATAACGGTCAACCCGTAACACATGCACATTGCATTTGAAAGTGAATGAGAGTAGCAAATAATATTGCCCACGATATGTATGACACGACCTGTTCACTTGTAACAATTTGTTCTGTATTATACCTGGAGCATATATGAACATTTTCTTGTATCGTTTGTTTGGCATGATGAGAAGGAAACATAATCCATGAGAAAGTTAACTTCCACCTAGGCAAATTTTTAGATTGGATATTCAAGATCGAAATTCATCTAAATGGAATCAGAAGCTATTAAAGTTTGAGACACAAGTTACTCATATAATGCTGTCTAAGAAGGGATATCATAGCATTTGACAGTTCCAACTAAAGCAAGCGCTTCTGCTAGTTCCTTCAAGAGATAATCTGGAGATTCTTCTATACAAGTCAGTCCATGCTGTGGCTGCATAGCACTGAGAATCCTCCCAACGACCTGATCATGCGTGAATAGCTTGTTTACCCTATTTTCTACTCAAATTTACTTATCACCACCAAGTGCAAGAAAGTACCCTTTCTATGGATAAGCTGAAATGAATATGATCGATCTACTAACCTTGCGAGCATACCCTCCGTAAGCTATGCCTCCAATAGGAGCATCTAATGGCCTGATCGATCCGACTGTTGATTGCCCATCCTTGAAGTTCTCTTCTGATACACAAGGGGATTAGCCTAAAACCAGGAGAGAGAGAGAGAGAGAGGAAAAACAGAAAAAGAGGAGAGAAGAGGCAACACCAGAAACAGACTTAGTTTGGAAAAGTCCATGTTTTTTTAGTCCAGCAACTGTATGAGCATTGGTGCCACCCGCCAATTGAAGAAAACCTACATTACAAGAGTAAAGCAATAATAGGCATTCTACTAATAAAACATATATGTCTACTCTTGGCCAAGGGAAGAAAAGGGAAAGCACATAAAATTTACAAACCTCTAGGTCTGTCACTTGCAGCAGCTAGACGAACAGCGAAAGCAATAGATTCCTTTGTGGCACCACGTCCGATATCCCCACTCATAGGACGGCCGTCCAACTGCAATAAATCACATTAAAGCAACTGACGGCTGCAATAAATCACATTAAAGAAAGAATAAAAATAATAATAATAATAATTTAAAATATTCACATAAGTGCCAATCATGTCATGTAAGATGGACAGGTCGATGCCCATGACGGCTCCAAATGAAGTGTGCAAAGACATGAATCGTCCGCAAAGCTCTTCATGAAATTGTTTCATTTGCCAAATTGAAATATATGGCTTCCGTGATTGTTCATAAGGCGAAACAACAAGGCTACTATCTATAATAATAAGAGCATTTTCTATATTCTTCACGTCACGTTTTTATTTGATTAATACCAACCAAAATATTATGCGTTTGGTTCAACTTTTCTAATGGGCTTTCGACCTTCAAAGCACTTTAAGAACACCGAGGTGTTTGACAAGTCTTTTGAAGTAGCTTTAAGCCAAATGCTTAAGAAAGCTAAAAGCCCAAGAGAAGTAGGGACTAGCCTTGGGCAACATGCTATTTCTAGACACTTTTCTTCCCATCTTGCCCTTACTAGCTTTCTCAAATTCCCATCTTACCCTCACTATTTTCAAGGATTGTGGCCGCTCATCGGCATCAATCAAGCGTAACATCAACGACAGCACCTAGGCTTGTCAACGACTACAAGCAAGGGCTGCCAAGGTTGCATGACCTCAAGCCTTGCTGCCGAGGGTTGCACGACCCTAGTGAGGAACACCTAAGGTCACACGACCTTGGCATGGATCTCCTGAGGTTGCATGACCCCAAGCAACCGTCATTGGCAGTGAAAGATTTAATATTTTAAATAAAAAATAAAAAAAATTGCAGCCAGAGCCCTTTGCAAATTATTTTTTACCAAACACCACTTAGACCCAAAGTTACTTTGGTTTTTAGCATTTAACACGCCTTCAAATACAAGAAAATCCATTTTAGAACTTTTACTTTTGTCCTAGAACAAATTATGCTTCCATTTGCTTAACGATTGCAAGTGCATACGATCTATGTCGGGATTACTTCCTGTTCACGACTCGGCAATTCTTGCGAATCTCCCCCTGATTCCCCGTCAAGACATTGATGTTCCCCATCCGGCTCATTGACAGGGCGAACCTCTTCCGGAAGTCCTCGAAACTGCTATTGTACTGCTGAGCGATCTGGAAGCTGTCGTTATTGGCGGCAATCTGCTGGTCGATGCCGAGGACGGCCTGGTGGTTCAGGACCCTGGAGTAGAAGGACTTGCTGAAGCTGTAGCTGGAGCCTGAGTCAGGGTCAAGGTACACTTGATTCTTTGAGTTCGGTGGGCATTGCTCCCTCATCTGGGCCAGGAAGGATGACTCCATGCTTGGGTCTGGCTTGCCAGTTTTGTTGAAATTGTATAGCCGGTCCGCGATGAAGCTGCAGTTGGTCTTGCCCATTGAATGCCCCCCTGGCAAAATTTAAATTGTTTTGGCAAGTTAGGAATTGGTTCTTCGTATCATGACAATTAGACAACAATTTTGAAAACTTAAAATCGAAAAAGAACATCATGATTTTCGTTTTTCCTCGCAACCGCACTGGACTAAACAAGTTGCCCGGATTGCTTAAGATCTAAGGTAATTTAATGAGGTCCAGGTCAAATAAATACTTTTCATATGAGGTTCGATCGTACCAAGCAGAGTAGTAAGGTCCAGCTCATCCAAGCCTCTTGATTCGAAGTAAGCAAGCACCGATCCCCAACGGGCGACCCCCAATGGAAGGTCCACCGATGCCGCAGAGGACGACATCCCATCCCTCCTCCCTGCCAGAACGGGGTACGATGGCCCTCCCGCCTATGACAACATTATCATTGTATCAGTAATTCTTATTTTCCACATTTAACGCTATAAACTCAAGCGAAAACATCTTACCAAAAAAAACTCAAGCGAAAACAACGTTTTCAAGCCAAAAGAGAGAAGTGCAAACCAGGTACATACCAAGTGAGCAGCATCTCTAGCGGCAAAGTTGAGAATGTCAGCACAAGAGACGACTCCTGGACAGCGTTCTTCCAGGATTTGCTTGATCTTGTCTATCACCACCATCGGAAACCTTAGAAACCCTGCGTTTTGCCGTGCTGTTTTCTCTGAATTTGGCCCGTCCAATAGAATTGACGCATCGCACCCCTGTTTTATACACAAAAGATCGGTACGTCAGAAAGCCCGTTTCGAGAGCTTAAAACATTGGGTGAGAGGATATTGTGTGCTTAGAGAGGCGATGGAAACTCGATATTGAAGCGATGCAGACTGAAAGATCGCTCAAGAGAGGATAAGAACAGACAGATACGTACCGTGACGAAGCAGTCGGCGTAGAGCATTCGGATGAGCTTGGGGGCGAGGCTCTTGTCCTGCTTCCAGTAGAACTCGACCTGGCTCGTCACGTACCTCTCGGCGTCGCGGCACGAGTTCCGGTAGTAATGCCACCGCAGTTTCTGCGGTGGCTCAATCCCCACCGCCGCCTCGACACGCAGCATGGCACACGAGCTCACCAACACAACGTGCGCCAACAGCAACAACAACCACCACCTTGATGCTCTCATTTTCTTTCGTTTCTCCCTTACACCACCAAGCAAAACACCACGTTGGCACCGGGCTTGGTATGTGTTCTTGACTTGCTGTCTTATCATATGCATGGGAAGCTAATCAGGCTCTCAATTTATAAAGGGTTTTGGGGACATCCACATTTGACTTGATCGACATTGCCAGCTTGGATAAATACGAGTTTAGGGTGAAGTTGACGGCTCGAAGAAAATTTTTTGGCAAAATAAAAGATGTTACTTCAATTCTGGTGAAGTGCAAATGTGTTAGAAAGCTGGAGACACAAAGCTGTTCACATGCACCAAGGTGGCGCCATAAATGATAATTCGAACACTAATTCTCGTACGCAAGGTTAACGCGCAAACGTCGTTTGCAAGGTATTTATACGTGCCTTTGCATGTGATTTCTACCTTGGTACGTGGGTTTTTTTTTTTTTTTTTTCAATCTAGCAATTTATTTATTTTTATTTTTGGCGATCCAACACTTCTTAGGTACTTGTGATGATTAATATATTAGATGCAAGAGAATAATCCACTGAGAGATCTTTGAGGAAGTCGCCGAATGATTCATAAATCCTTCTCGAGTTGGTAATAAATTTTGACGTACTGCAAAACAAAAGTTTAAAACTGGAATATGTGCACTTGAAGTGAAAATTGAATAAAAATATTGCCACCTGAAATACTCTTCTTCTTTTTTTTTTTGTCATTTAATTTTTGTTCGTTTCGCGGAAAATATCATATTTCCGGAAAACATTTTTTTGGAAGTCATTTTCCAGGAAAATGACTCTATTTTCCAGTGTTCACCAAAACCTAAACTTTGAATGGAAAATATTTTTCATTGTTCGTTAGCTAATTTAATTATTTGGAAAAAATTATCAAAAATTGAATTTTAATATTTTTAATTGACCAAAAAATTAGTTTTATTTTTTATATTTTTTATATTTTTTAAAAATGAATTTTTAATTATTTGCTTTTAAAAAATCGAAATTTGTATTATTTTTTATTTTTTCTTTCTTTTTCTTTTTTTTTTTCATTTTTCTTTTCCTTCATCCTTCCTCCTCCTTCCTCCACCGCCGCCTCCTTCCTCCTCCTTCCTTCGTCGCTGCATGCCTGACAATGGCCAGCTGCCTGACGACTGACCAACACCCAATTGCTAGATTCGATGAGCTCGAGGCTTGGCTGATCTCACCCGAGCTCCACCGAGCTCTGGTGAGCCGCGAGCTCACTAGATCTGGCGGTGGAGCTTGGGCTCGCGATCCAGGCAAGCCTGAGCTCCGCCGCCAGATCCAATGAGCTCGCGACTAGCTAGAGCCCTGCGAACCTCTGGCGAGCTCCGGCGAGGCCCGAGCCCTGCCCAGCTCGCCAGATCTAGCGAGCTGCGAGCTCCGCCCTGTTGGAGAAATCCTGCCAGAATATTTTGAAGCCGACAAAACGTTTCTTTCGGTCCTAGTCCGGACCTTTACGCCTTTCGCCTTAAAGTCCAAGACAGCTTGGACATCAAGACTCAAGACTCAAAACTTAAAGATATTCTCATTGACAGTTTTTCTAATCCAAAGTTCGAAAGGCTATCCGTAACCTAGGTGTTTGGTTAAGGAGATAGTCCTATTCTTTGGAGAAGATATCCTGGGCAAGGTTAAGCTAACGGATTCTTTCTATTCAAAGATCCGATGATTGACGAAGTAATCTTGGAAAGTTCTATTCTTGGAAACCAAGATCCTGGTTGTATGGGCGAACGAGATTGATGGGCTATCGTCAAGTTCCTTTAATAGCTCGAAAGATATCCTTAATTGATTCCGTCCAACGGGTAGATTGGAGGAATTCCTTTGGTAAGTGCCAACGGGTATGATGGCATGAAGGAGTATAAAAGGAAGACGTTCAAGCTATTTCGGTGCATGCTCGATAGACGAATTCCGTAGTCTCAAGTTCCTTGATATTCGCCGATTCATTCTCGAGCAAAATTGTATACACAAAAGAGTGTTTATACTTAGTGGTATCTTGAGCAAGTGTGGTAGATCATCTACATCATCAATCAAGGAAGAACAACGCTGTAACACTTCTTTGTTCATAGTGGAATCCAGCCAATAGGCTGTCAGTGCGGAAGAGTGGACGTAGGCTTAAACTAAAGCCGAACCACTATAATCATTGTGTTCAATTCTCTTATCCCTTCTCTCGCCTTTTGATTGCCGTTTATATCCATCGATTGTCTAGTATTGTGTGATTTAAGTAAAAATCGTTTTATACCTATTCACCCCCTCTAGGTACTCGTTCTAGCTATATCAATTGGTATCGTAGCCTGTGTACTCACTTTATTTGAAGTGTTTTACTTCGAGTAAAAGGTATGTTAGCACCATGTGGCTGGTGGAAGGGCAAAGCAATACCCGGACCACCCTACTTTGATGGAAAGGATTACAACATCCGGAAGAACAAGATGAAAGCTTTTCTGCGATCAAATGATCCTCCGGAATGGGACGTTGTAGAAAAGGAATCATTCCTAAAGCTGCAGCTATCTCGAAAGAGGAAAAAGAAGCTGTGGAAGCTAGCGGAATGCCTCATGAAGAAATAATCAAGAGACAAACTCTTGATGCAAAAGCAATATATTCTTTGTATTGTGCTTTGTCACCTACTGAATATAACAGAATATCTTCTTGTGATACAACAAAAGAAGTCTGGGATAGGTTACATATCACCTACGAAGGAACTGATCGAGTGAAAGAGACCAGAATCAATATTCTTCTCGGTCAATATGAAGCATTCAAAATGAGATCTGGAGAATCAATAACTGACATGTTCAGTCGTTTTACAGAAATTGTAAATGGTCTTCAAAATCAAGGTCTACCAATTTATGATTCTATGAAGGTTAACAAGCTTCTCAAGTGGACTCTCCAAGGATTGGAATCACATAAAGACTTCAATAAGAGAGACACAAAGAATCATGCCACTATCTGTCGATGAGCTGGTTGGAACTCTTCAGTCTTATGAAGTGGAACGAATAAACGAAGACGAAGATCCAAAAGGTAAGAAATCCATTGCATTAAAATCAAATGATGATTCTGATGTTACTGATTCAAGACGATATGAACGATGAGGAACTTGCCCTTATGATAAGAAGATTCGAAAGTTGAATAGAAAAGGAAGAAGATTCAACTCTAAGAGACAAGGCTTTCAAAGACAAATGACAAGACTCAAGTTGATGATGATGAAGCAAATAAAGATGTAGTTTGCTTTGAATGTAAGAAAAAGGGACACATCGTACTCCAACCTGTCCTCTTCTAAAGAAGAAGAAATGAAAAGCTGAAAAGTCTCGAAAGGCTCTCAAAGCTGAAACCTAGAGTGATACGAGTGTGAAGAAAGTGATGATGAATATGCCAACTTGTGTCGATGGCGCAATCGGACTGACTCAAACTCTGAATCAGACTCAGACAGCGAATTTGAAGTAAGTAATTTCAAAATTCCTGTCAAGGTTTCTAAGTATATTGATGAGTTGTGTTTAAGTCTTAAGACTTCTCTTAAAAGGATTTCTGAACTTAAAAGGGAAAACTCTGTTTTAAAACAAAGAGGAAAATATTTTGAAAGAAAAAGTTAAATGTTTAGATATGAATGTTTCTACTCTTAAAGAAAATGAAGAAAATCTTTTGAAAGAAAATTCTCGTTTAAAAATTGACTCATCGAATATTTCAAAGAAATTTTCAATAGGGTCTAAGAAACTTGAAAAAATTCTTTCAGTACAAAAACCTTATTTCAATAAATCTAGTTTAGGTATGACAGAAGAAACTATTCCCTTAATTGATTTTCCTAAAGTAAAAGAAAGAATTAAGCAAAGACCTCCAAAAGAAGCTTATAAAAATCATTTCAAAAGGTTTTTGTAAAGCCTAGAGGTCGAAATGCTCTCAGTGTTCTAAGTGCAAAAGTCCGATCATTTTGAAAAAGAATGTCCTATGGTTTGGAAACCTGTTAAGAAAACTTGGGCTAGTACTTGTTTATCTTACTAACACAAAATGACCCAAGAAAATGTGGGTACCAAAGAAAGCTTGAGATATTTCTTTAAATGCGGTATCTATCAAGAGAAAGGTAAAGTGGTATCTAGACAAAGGATGTTCAAGACATATGACATGAGACTCAAAATGCTTTATAAAGCTTGTTCAAGTAAATGGTGGAAAAGTCTCATTTGGAGGAAATAGCAAAGGAAGAATTGTGGGTTTTGAACTGTGAAAATTGGGAATCTCACAATAAGCAATGTTTCTCTAGTGGAAGGACTCAATTATAATCTTCTCAAAGATCGAGTCAACTATGTGATACCGGCTTTAAGATCTTCTTTCAAGAAGGAATATGTTCCGAACCAAGAAAGACTCTACTCGCCCTTTCTTGGGTAGAAGGCATGGAAATATCTATCTCCTGGACGTGAAACCGAAGAATTGCAATGCTTGATTTCAATACAAGACGAAGCAAGTCTGTGGCACGAAAAGCTTGGGCATATTAATATGAAGCAATTAGCCAAAATCTCATCAAAGCAGCTTGTTCGTGGTCTACCCAAATTGCCTTATTAAAAGACTGAGCTGTGTACTCCATGTATTCTAGGAAAGCAGGTAAGAAATTCATATAAGTCTATAAATCATGTCTCAACTAATCATGTACTCAGCTTACTTCATATGGATCTCTTCGGACCAAACCGAACCCGAGTATTGGAGGTAAGAAATATTGCTTAGTAATCGTGGATGATTACTCTCGCTTTACTTGGGTATTTTTTCTAACAAGTAAATCTGAAACCTTTTCATATTTTGAAAAATTTGCTAAAAAGGTTCAAAATGAAAAATGATGTGTTATTTCAAGCATAAGAACAGATCATGGTGGTGAATTTGAAAATCAAGATTTTACAAAATTCTGTGAAGAATCGCTTTTTAAGCATATGTTCTCTTCTCCATATACTCCTCAAAAAATGGAGTTGTGGAAAGGAAGAATAGATCTTTTCAAGAAATGGCAAGAACTCTTTTAATTGAAAGCAAAATTTCTTCTCGATTTTGGGCTGAAGTTGTTTCAACAGCTTGCTATATTATTAATAGAGTTTTTAAGACCTATTTTAAAGAAAACCCCTATGAATTATTCAAAGGTAAGAAGCCTATTGTTTCATACTTTCATGTATTCGGTTGCAAATGCTTTATATTGAAAGATGCAAAAGATAATGTTGGTAAGTTTGAAGAAAGATCGATGAAGGCATCTTCCTTGGATATTCTTCATCAAGCAAAGCCTACGAGTCTATAACAAGAAGAGTCGACCGTGGAGGAGTCAATGAATGTCAAATTTCAAGACTCGGTTCAAGATGAATCCAATCGACTCATCATGAAGAGTCTCGATCTTGCTCCAACCTCTCCAAAGTCTTCAATTCAAGAGGCGTCACAAATTCGGGAAGACCAAAGATCAAACCATTTTTGAAGACTCGAGGCAAAGAAAGGGATCATTAGTCGATAAATCAACCAAGAATCGGAAGCATAAGTCCAGTCATCCCAAAGATCTAATTATTGGCGAACTTAATGAAGGAATTCGCACTGAGATCCAAAAGGCGTGAAGAGTCTAGTGCCGTAGCTCTCATTTCTGAAATTGAACCAAAAAGCATAGAAGAAGCTTTGTCGATGAAAGCTGGATTGAAGCTATGCAAGATGAGCTCGCATAGTTTATCATTAATGATGTATGGGAATTGACACCTAAACCAAAAGGTAAAACTGTTATTGGAGCCAAATGGGTGTTCAGAAACAAGATGAATGAGAAAGGTAAAGTCGTACGAAACAAGGCCAGACTCGTAGCCAAAGCATATACGCAAGAAGAAGGGATAGACTATGATGAGACTTACGCACCAGTAGCAAGGTTAGAAGCTATTCGATTGTTGCTTACTTTTGCTTGTTATAAAGATTTCAGGTTATTCCAAATGGACGTCAAAAGTGCCTTCCCGAATGGATTTATCCATGAGGAAGTCTATGTGGAACAACCTCCTGGATTTGAAGACCCAAAGAAGCGGACTCGCCCTTGGTGAAAAGGCTTTGTATGGTTTAAAGCAAGCACCTCGAGCGTGGTACAACGGACTCAAAGTAAGTTTTTAATACAGAATGGATTTGTTAAAGGTAAAGTTGATACTACTTTATTTATCAAAAAGGAAAACAAAAGCTTTTTAATTTTCAAATATATGTAGATGATATTATTTTTGGATCATCTAATGAAAGTCTATGTAAGAAATTCTCTAAGTCTATGCAGGATGAGTTTGAAATGAGTATGATGGGAGAGTTAACTTTCTTTCTTGGACTTCAAATTAAACAATTGAAGGAAGGAACTTTCATTTACCAAGAAAAATATGCTAACGATCTTGTCAAAAATTTGGGCTTGAAAAGTGCAAAAAGACCGACATACCAATGTCTTGTTCCTTGAAGATAGACAAAGATGAAGAAGGGAAGAAAGTTGATCAAAAATTATACGGGGAGTATCATCGGTTCACTTCTTTATCTTACGCTTCTAGACCCGACATTTTGTTAAGCGTTTGCATCTCGTGCTAGGTTTCAATCGGATCCTAGAGAATCTCATCTCAATGCTGCAAAACGTATTATTAAATACGTTGCTTCATCTTCAAGCATTGGTCTATGGTATCCAAAGAAGGGAGACTTTAATCTTCGGGATATTCAGATGCGATCTAGCAGCAGGTTGCGAGTTGATAGAAAGAGTACTTCGATGCACGTGCGTGCCGGTTGGAAACAGGGACGGATATTGGTTTTCAAGGAAGCGAGCACCGTGGCTCTTTCAACAACGTAAGGAGTATGTAGCCATTGGCGATTCTTTGTTCACAAATTCTGTGGATTAAACAATAGCTACAAGACTTTGGAATTGAAGACTCTTGCACGAAATCAAATGCGATAGCACCAAAGGCAATAAATCTCACTAAAAATCCAATTCTTCACTCAAGAGCAAAGCATATAGAGATTCGACATCACTTCATCGAGATCATGTTCAAAATGGAGAAATCTCGATTCAATTTGTTGATTCAAAGAGTCAATTGGCGGATATATTCACAAAGCCTTTGGAGAAAAATCAATTCGATTTTATTCGCTCCAGTCTCAACATTTTAAATCTTGAGGAAGTTAAAGTCTAGCGACTCTTAGACTTTCAGACTCAGACTCAGACTCAGACTCATGGGTATTAACTGTAAGTTGTTATTTTATTCTGTCTCGAAAAGGTATGATTATTTAACCAATTTATAATTACCAAGAAAAAGGGAATCGTGTCTTTTCAAAAATATAACTTCTATTAAAAATGGCTGTTATTGATTTTAAAAGAATACGACGGTTCACTTTCCTTCGTACCGATTGGTTTTTCCTTTTTGAAACAGAGCTAAATATAAACAGTTTTTCTTCTCTCTATCGTCTAAACCCTCGAAAAGCATTTTTCTCTCAATCTCGTTTCCATTTCGTGTTCAAACTCGAGAAAGTTGTAAACTTTTCTTGGGAAATCAATTAAAGAAATCTCTCAGTGTCAAAGAAAGATGTCTTCTTCAAGAAAGTCCTCAAGGATTGCAAGCGGGGACCACAAAGAGCAAGAGAGGGTCCTACCCATGTTGATCTCACCGAAGAAGATGACTTATCCGGTCGAAACAAGCCCGATTCGCTCTCCAGCACGTGATTCTTCTCCATCTACCCCCACAAAGTGCGGGTCATCATCGAGAGGATGAGATAATCGAGGATACGAGCCCGTAAGAATACAAAAACCCTCTTTTATCTATAAACTCTATCGTGCTTTGAAAAGCATAGGAACTCCGTTGAACCACGTGAATGAGTTTCTCAAAAGTAAGAACTATGGGAATGAGTATCTTTTTCTGCGACAAATGGAGGAGTTGGGAATTGCTCCTAGAGGAAGGGCAGAGGAAGCACTTGCTAGTATTCCTAGTGATCCTCGTGTGGCTGGACAGACTCCTACTGATGGAAATGACGATGATAAAATGTTCTATGATTTTCAACCGAGATTGGGTGTTGCTGCAAAGGTGAAAGGAAAGAGGATGGATTTGTTTAAATCCAAAGAACAAGAGAATTTGTTTTTTAGGCTGTTGAAGAGAGGGGTGATAAACCCTAGAAGCGTTGATTTTGATTTTCTGGATGCTATTCATGTGAATTTAAGGGAGAAGTTCGATCTACTGCAACTTGAGCAATTTTGCTCTGACACTACTGAATGATATGCTCAGCTGACAGCATATTTCTATTCGAATCTTAGCTTTTTGGATGCGAATAGAATGTCCTTTAGTGTCCGTGATCAAGACTTCATAGTAGATGTGGACATGTTGGCTGATATCATTGGAGTAGAGAGAGGATCATATCAACAGATTAAAGTTTCCAGTACTCGTCTTATGCTGGATCTTGTGAAAGGCAACAGTATAGAAGGGAAAATTGTCTACACGAGAATGCGTGCTATCAACATTTTGCTGCACAAAATTGTCATCAACTGTCTTAGGCCGAAATCAACATCAAAGACAAATGTGTCAAATTCGGAGGCAAAATTGATGTATGCAATCATCAAAGGGAAGAAATTCTCTCTTCCTCACATCATTCTCTTTTACATGTATAGAGCAATGGTGAAGGACAAGGGACAACTGCCTTATGCAAGTCTTGTGACCAAGATCTTCACACACTTGAATATTGAGCCCCCACAATCTCTGTGTGTTCGACCATGTGATAAAATGGTGGTGGGTCTGCGAATGGTGACTAAAATGCGTCCGAAAGAACTTGAAAAGGAAATGGAGCAATTCAAAATGAAATCTCCAAAGTACCTTCGGCATCCAAAAGGAAAGGAAAGGAGCAAATCAATCCACCATCCAAAAAGCAAAAGAGGAGACTCTTGGTGGATGAAGAAGAAGAAGAAGAAGAAGAAGAAGAAGAAGAAGAGGAAGATTGCACTATTTCTGCATTGATAAGGAGAAGACGTTATGTATCTGAATCAATAGAACGTCAGGAGAAGGAGAAAGAAGCAGAGGAAAAACAGAGAGAAGAAGAGAGACAAGAAAAGGCCAGAGAAGAGGAGAAAGAAAGAGCAGAGCAAGAAGAGAAAGAGAGAGAAGCGACAGAGAAAGAAGCTGAAGAAGAAGAGGAGGCAGCCAAAGAAAAGTCTACAGATAAAAATGAAGATTTTCAAGATGCTGCAGAGATTGACCCTCATTCTTTCCCATCCGAGGCTTTCAAACAGGGGAGAAGCATTAGAAACGGGGGGAGGAGTTGAGCATAGAAAGTCTACATCCTTCCTCGTGAAGATGTTCAAATGCTTGGAGAAGGTCATGATACATCAACATCGAAACTGCGCGATTTCACGGGGAAGATCCTTCGTCTGCGCGTTTACTCCATCGTACAGAGCAAATGTCAGTATACGACGGATAATTCGGCAGATTTTCGTCGCATACTTGATATCCTTCCGGAAATGCGTGGTCAAATCTATGCTTTGACCGTGAAATTCAAGTCCTGAAGAATGCTTTGGAAAGGCATCTTCTGTTTCCTTCAAGATCGATCAAAGATCTCTATCTTCAAATCCAAGCCAATGCCAAAGGAGAAGAGGTAGCTCATCTAAGGGAAGACTTGAAGAGGCTGGAATGATTAGTTCAATCCATGGGAGATTTCCGGATCGTTCGCATTCCCAAGCAAAATTGACTACTTTCTCACCTTTTTCATGATGACAAAAAGGGGGAGAAATTGCCAGCTTTAAACTCTGAACTTTGAAACTTTTGAACTCTGAACCTTTTGAGCTCTGAACTTTATATTCTATTTCTTTTATGTGCCTATTGTAAGCTTGAAATTGAGACTTGGTCTGATTTAAGTGTGGATTTTGATATCTGAATGCTTGCAGTTACATCAAGTATTGTTATATGGTTTTACTTGTGAAGGACTAACCAATCTTCTTGTGGATGCAAGAGTCTGGTTGTTCTTTATTAGTTCTTATGAGATAACCATATTACTTGAGTAATATTTTGCAGTCAAAGCTGTTCAAATCTACAAGAAAGTTTTGTCACCATCAAAAAGGGGGAGATTGTTGGAGAAATCCTGCGCTAATATTTTGAAGCCGACAAAACGTTTCTTTCATCTAGTCTGGACCTTTGACAGGTCTTTCGCTTTAGAGTCCGAAGACAGTTGGACATCAAGACTCAAGACTTAAAGATATTCTCATTGACAGTTTTCTAATCCAAAGTGTCGAAAGGCTATCCGTAACCTAGGTGTTTAGTTAAGGAGATAGTCATATTCTTTGGAGAAGATATCCTGGTCAAGTTAAGCTAACGGATTCTTTCTATTCAAAGATCCGATGATTGACGAAGTAATCTTGGAAAGTTCTATTCTTGGAAACCAAGATCCCGGTTGTATGGGCGAATGATTGATGGGCTATCGTCAAGTTCCTTTAATAGCTCGAAAGATATCCTTAATTGATTCCGTCCAATGGGTAGATTGGAGGAATTCCTTTGGTAAGTGCCAACGGGTATGATGGCATGAAGGAGTATAAAAGGAAGACGTTCAAGCTATTTCAGTGCATGCTCGATAGACGAATTCCAGAGTCTAAAGTTCCTTGATATTCGCCGATTCATTCGAGCAAAATTGTATACACAAAAGAGTGTTTATACTTAGTGGTATCTTGAACAAGTGTGGTAGATCATCTACATCATCAATCAAGGAAGAACAACGCCGTAACACTTCTTTGTTCATAGTGGAATCCAGCCAATAGGTCGGTGCGGAAAGAGTGGACGTAGGCTTAAACTAAAGCCGAACCACTATAATCATTGTGTTCAATTCTCTTATCCCTTCTCTCGCCTTTTGATTGCTTTTATATCCATCGATTGTCTAGTATTGTGTGATTTAAGTAAAAATCGTTTTATACCTATTCACCCCCCTCTAGGTACTCGTTCTAGCTATATCACGCCCCAGGTCGACGAGACCTCCGCCTCGCTCGATCTAGAGAGGCCTGAGCTCGGCTTCACTAGATTGAGCTAGGTGGAGCCTCGCTGGCCAGGGGTGAGGCTTGAGCTGGCTTGCGGCTGGTTGTTGGACATCGCTATGGCCGTCACTGGCCGCCACCAAAGAAAAAGATGAAGAGGAAAAAAAGAAAAGCAAAGAAAAATTAAAAACTTGATTTAAAAAAGAAAAAAAAAGCATAAAATAAAACGAAAATATATTAGTGAAAAGAAGCAAGATGGAAGATTTTCCTCACTTTTAAAGGTTGTTTTTCCAATGATAGAAAACATTTTCCTTGACTAGTCCATTTTTCATGAAACGAACGCTAGAAAATCCAAGAAACGTTTTCTCGAAAGTCATTTTCCATGAAACGAACGGACCCTTATTATTTATATGTTTTTGGATTGGAGACAACCTTTGAAATACTCTGGACCTAGGCAGGTCCTTAAAAGGCTCAAGGGAGAAGAAACAGGCGGGCGATCCACTTTAGGATGGGAAACCCCACAATGTCACATCTCGTACTCCAACTTGCTAGGGAAGACAAATAAGTGGTAAGGGTTGGGGGGCTATCAATGGTGAAGGTTGACACCACATTAACACTTTGATATTGGCTACCGCCAAATAGGGGAGTATAGTAGCTCTTCGTGCCTGGATGAGCTAGGGTGGCTTTAAAACCACTACTAGGTAGGCTGAGATTCGTTCAACACTTTCAATCGATTGCCTAAATTGCCCTTTCTTACACCATATGAGAAGAGCTACTATACTCTCCTACCAGTGGTAGCCCACACCGAAGTACTGACGTGGTTGTGTCTACTTTCACTACCGACGGGCTCTCCAATTCCTACCACTTATATTTCTTCTCGGGCAAGTAGGAACACGGGAGGTGACATTGCAAGATCTCCCACTAGGGCAGATCTCTAGCCTCTTTCTTTTTCCTTAAACCTTTTAAGGACCTGTTCGGGTCCAGTTAGGTACTCATGGTGATTACTATATTAAATGCTAGAGAATAATCTACCTAGAGATCTTAGATGAAGTTGCTGAGTGATTTGTAAATCCTTCTCTAGTTGGTAATAATCTTTGATGTACTAAAAACAAAATTTTAAATATGTGCAATGGAAGTCATAAACTTGTCATTATAATGTAATTGAGCTCTATAACTTACAATAAATATAACCAAGTTTAAAACTTGTCAAATTGATTCAATCGAGTTATTCCGTCAACTCCATCCAACCTAGTGAAAAAAGTCAACATTATTTTTTAAATATTTTTCTCTCCTACGTGACTAAAGCATAAAACAGAAAGTCAAAATGAAGCCTTTATGGTCCATATTTGATTTTTTTAAGACAAATTTTATTTAAATTAAATAAAAAATGAGCTAAATTTAAAAAGAAACAAAAACAGGAGAGTTGCCCTTATCATTATGGTTGTGCAAAAGAAGTGGGAACTCCCCGAAACGCTTGAAACTAAACCGAACCGATCGGTTCTAGATGGTTCCTAGACCGCCCGTCTAGACCGGACCAGTATGTATATATATAATTTTTTTGAAATCAAATTGTCAACCCTAATTTTCTATGTCTTTCCTAGCTTCCTACCATCTCTCTCTCGCCTCATCTCGTGCGACCTCGCCCTTCACTCTCGCTCTTGCTTTCGTCACTCGGTGGCTTCCGCAGTCTACCCTCGTCGCTCCCTCTCTCACTCTTGTAGCTTGATCTAGCAGTTGCAACTGTAAGTCCTCTTAAAATCGTCTGTTCCGTCGAGCATTGGTTCGCTTTTAACTCTGAATCAAAGGAACACAAAAGACTCCATCTTTTATGAATTGGGTGTTCAAGAAATACGATTCTGCCTTTCCTAATTTCTTTGCTGTGTATGTTGTGTGGTTGGTTTGATTCTTCTTGTTTTATTTCCAATTATAGCCCATGGTGCTCAGACACTCGGATTTTCTGATGAATTGGGTTTTACAGATGATAGCTTAGTGGGTGTGTGTCCATGAATTTTCTGAAAGTTTGAGTATATAAAGCAGCAGATTCAGGAGTTTCATTTACGTGTTTGTATGCATTAGAGCACATGGTGCTCAGAGGCCTCTTGGGTTCAAGAAGTCATTTATTTGCAGAGTCCGATTAATGCTGAACTGTGCATTGAGAATGCGGAAAAGTTTGAGTTGAGTAAGTCATGGAAATATCCTTCTTTCCTATCTCTAATTAGTGAATTGTTTATGTAATATATATATATATATATATATATATATATATATATATATATTTTGTTAAATATTGATCATGTTAATGCGGAGATTAACCATGCATAGACTATACAAGTTGAAGTGGCAGGAATATATGTGGTGAGAATTTTCATTAATTATTTGAGTTCAATTTCTACTAATTTTATTTAAGCTAATGTTAAGTGACAACCTATACTTATTGTGCTTTTGTTTTCAGGGGGTCAAAACTTGGAGTCTCGGAGTGGTCTTTCCTTTTATGGATAAATGCTGAAGGTTTAAGTTGGAGATGGCTTGGAGCGGTCTTTTCTGTGTAAACTTGGTTCTAGATTCAAAAGTTTGAGGAGTCTTGGAGCGGTCTTCGCTTGCTTGCTCTCGGGAACTTGTGGCAAACTCATTTTCACGTGTGATATGTAATGTAGACTATGAATGCACTTGAAGTGAGCTCAATTATGTTTCTTTCAGCTTAGTTATGTTTGTTTAAGGAGATTTGTCTTCATATATCGGAAGGCTCAGGAGCCTTCTGTTTGGTTTTGCGGGCAGATTTCCAACTTTATGTCTTAGTCATGTTATGATTCTCAATGCAGATGTTTAGCCTTTTAAACAGAGTAAAATCATCCGACAAACGATGAGTACACGGTCTTCTGTTTGGTCTTTATATTGTGTGTATTGTAATTATTACCTTCTGTTTCATTTCCCAAATTTTTACGTTAGCATTTATGGTTTATACAGAGTGTATATTACCTTCTGCTGGGTCTTGCATAATGCGGACTTCGAACTTTAAATTATGCAACATATATGAGGTACTACCAAACTAGATCAGTTCCATGAATCCACCCATGAATCGAACCAGAATAGTGGTTCAATTCTCGAGTGGATTCATGAACCAATGGGCGGTTCTCAATTCCCATTTTGTAGAACCAGTCCTTAGCGGGCAAATCTCAATTTTAGGGTGAGAATCGCCCACCTTGGAACCGATCACCCTTACTTGCCGCTGCCATGCCATTATCAGTAGGAAGGGCTAATGATGGTGGGGAATGGTCAGCAAGAATCGCCAAGCCCAAGCCAAGGCCCGACGACCCTTGCCAATGACAGGCAAGGGTCGTGGCCCATGCCCAAATTAGGTGAGGGTCATTAGCCCTTGCCTAGTTCCGGCCGAGGGTTGCCTCCCTCACTAGTGGCAACTTTCAACCAAAATTGGGTGAGGCCCTTGCCGACCACTCCTCCACCATTACCGGCCCTTCTTGGCAGTGGTGGGGCGACGACAATGAGAGCTTTGTAGCCCTATAGCCTACTTTGCCACTTTAAAAAAAATAAAAAATTGCTTTTTTTCATTTTAGTTTTTGGTTTAAATTGTTTTTATTTAATTTAAATAAAATTTGTGTAAAAAAATTGGATTTGAACCACAACAATGTCGTTTTGTCTATTTCATCGCCACATATGAAAGAGAAATATTTAGAAAAGTTACATCAGCATTGTCTATTAGCTAAGTTGGACAGTTAACAAAATGACTCAGATTAAACAAGTTTATCAAATTTTAGAACTTGATTGTATTTTTTGCAAGTTTTAGGACTCAATTACATTTTCGTGACATATTTGAGGACTTTAAAAGAGATTACATGCATATAAAGAACACATAAACCCCACCTCTAATATGTATTAAGCAACAGCATGTGGAATTTGATCAGCAAAGGCAAGCACATGCAAAATAAATTAATATAGAACCTGACTCTCATACCATATTAGAAATTTCAATTAAAAAATTTGAGCTATCCTGTGGGAGGACACAACATACATATAAAAACTACATGAGCATGTAGATAAATAGGATATTTTAACAGATTTTATTCACTAAATTTAAAACAGTATCTCAAAAATATCTTCTACGTCACCACGCCTTTTGATATATCTACCAATTTTTTTTCCTTTTGTGGTCCTAAATAGATGTATATACTATTCTTAGTTGTGGTTGATCCAGGAAAAGTGAACATTTGAAGAGAATTCATTATGGGGATGCGTGGATCGAACTCCCCTTCGAGTGACTTCTTTATTTAGGTCCACAAAAGTTCCCATCGCATAGCTTGCTTGCGAGATACTTCTCCTTTTGCAACCCAATAATAGTAGATTCTTCAAGCATATGGATCATGCAATAAGCAGAGTGATCCCGGTAAAAGAAGATGCCATGTTAGACAATATCTATGACGATTCTCATTCAATCAATGATCATAAGAATAATTTTCTTTATCACCTCGGTAAAAAGAAGATGCCATGGATACAGTATCTGTTCTCCCTCTCCCCACCAGCTTCAGCAGACCTACCCCGTCGCCTCTCAGCCGTCTCGCCGCCGTTACCACCTCGATACCGACATTGCCATGTCCACCACAAGCGCCTCTCTCTCTCTCTCTCTCACGGGAAATTCTCACGATCGACGATGACGATGAGATCTAAACCATTGATGGCGGTTCTTGAGAGCTCGATCGGATAGGGTCGAGTTTCGTCGACCCAAAGAGCTCTAAATTGCCAGGTGGTTTACTCATGTAAGTAATAGTTACTCACATGTGCCAAATAGGGTCCATCACTCATCCATCATAGTCAATTAATAGCGCATGTGATTGGAGACTATAGGTTCCGTGAATGATGGACCGACCCAATATCAAAGTCATGCGGAAATTACCAACTCCTAAACCTTCCTCATTTATACCAATTTAGTCATGATTAATTTGACAAATTTAATCCTAAATTTTGACAATTTATTAATTTAGTACTTTTTCTATTAAAAATTGCTAATATAGATCTCGGGCGTTTACGTAATACAACTAGCATTGACGTGGAAATTTTTTTCTTAAACAACTTTTCTGAATTGTTTTATAATTTTTTTTATGTCTTTCTCTTCTTCTTTTTTCTTTTTTTTTCTTTTCTTTTTTTTTTTCCTCTAAACCGAGTGAGGGCCGGCAAACCCTCACCCAGATTAGGCAAAGGTCTTGGCCTTCACCCAGATTTGGTGAGACCTGTGAAGACCTCACCGGTCACAGGCCAGGGTTGCTAGGGTAGCAACCCTCGCCCATTGCTAGCGAGGGTAACCAACCCTCCCCCAGGATCAACAAGACTTTGTTGTCGACCCTCGGACTTTGCGAAAAGGAAAAATAAAAAATAAAATTATTATAAAAAAATTCATAATATTTTTTAAAAATAAAATTATAACAAAATTGAATTGACACAAATGTAAAGTATTTACGACTTTCTTTTTTTTTTTAAATAATTTTCACAGTCGAGTTAGTAGAAGCAAACCCACGTCCCCTAGACTATAGGGTCAAGCACCATTAGGCATTTGCCGTCTTCACTACAAATTGAGTCTGACTCTTTCAATGCTCAATAGAGCAAGGTTCATTTTACCTCATTGTAAGAAAAGCAATGAGGCCTACTAGTACGACCTCACACTTATTGTATCAAACGGAAAAAAATAAAAATAAAAATAAAAATAAAAATAAAAACGTAACTATGTAATTCAAGGTCGGTTCTTCAATTTCACCGGGGAAGTTGACTTGACTCCACATCTAAGTAACCTTTTTTTCTTACGACTTTTTTTTTTTTTTAAATAATTTTCACAGTCGAGTTAGTAGAAGCAAACCCACGTCCCCTAGACTATAGGGTCAAGCACCCTAGGCATTTGCCGTCTTCACTACAAATTGAGTCTGACTCTTTCAATGCTCAATAGAGCAAGATTCTTTTTACCTCATTGTAAGAAAAACAGTGAGGCCTACTAGTACGACCTCACACCTAATGTATCAAACGGGAAAAAAATAAAAATAAAAATAAAAACGTAACTATGTAATCCAAGGTCGGTTCTTCAATTTCACCGGGGAAGTTGACTTGACTCCACATCTAAGTAACCCTTTTTTTCTTTGGTTATCTGGACAGACATTTAGAGAAATTTCAAATGACAATTTGGAGCAACATGAAGTAACCCCGCTCATAACTTACTGTCAAAGCAGAGCAGTTCATCCCAACGCAATGTAATCCAAGCAATGTAGAGAATGCTTGTGCAGACTCAACGCAAAAACGGTGGGATCTAACATGGTACATGAACTTCGACAGAAAAAAAAAAAGAATGGTACTTGACCCGTCACGAAAGTTAATGGGATCAAATGGGTTGCAACCGATAGTCACGGGACTGGTTTGAGAAGTCATTCACAAAACCTTAAGTTCAAGAGGGGTGTGAGGTTTGCTTTGCTGGTAATACGATTCCTGAACATGACAACTCATAGTGCCCGTTGATCGGCAATCTAGTGAAATGTTAATGATGAGCAAGTGCTACCTCAACAACATAAGCCAGACGCCAAACGCATGGGTTCAACTTTCCCTTGAATAATATAAGTCTCTTTCCATGTTTGACTTGCGAAAAGGATGTTGAGAGAGAAACATATAAATGCTCGAGTCATTTCACATGCATGTGTCAGGCACCGAACTCTCCCGTACCCTTGTGAGTTGAAGAGTGGAGCTTTGCGACATCGAGGTGAAAAATGAGTGACGCAGATGGGATAATACAATTGATTCGTGGAAGATGCGTGAGAATATTTGTGTTAGAAATCCTAAAGTGGAACAAATGCCATCTTTGAGGATCTCCAAAGGTGGGATTTGCATCCCGTGCATAAACTAATTGGGAGATGATGCCGCTTTCCGGATGAGACCACGACAAAGCCAAAACCAGTTGCTATACCAAAGTCATCTGTATATCTTGCTTGAGGAACTGATCACCCAAGTTAAACTGAGCATGGTACGACCGAGTGTGAGGATGCAATTTGTCATACTACTATCAAGAACAATTTATAAAAGGAAGGCCAACCTGGTGTTCTCAGCTCACTAGGCGCCACAAGGCTATTCCACAATCAAAGAACAGTTGCCCGAAACACATGCACATTGCATTTGAAAGTGAATGAGAGTAGCAAAAAATGTTGCCCACGATATGTATGACACGATCTATTCACTTCTAACAATTTGTTCTGTATTATACCTAGAGAATATATTAACATTTTCTTGTATCGTTTGTTTGGCATGATGAGAAGGAAACATAATCCATGAGAAAGTTAACTTCCAGCCAGGCAAATTTTTAGATTGGAAATTCAAGATCGAAATTCATCTAAATGGAATCAGAAGATATTAAAATTTGAGACACAAGTTACTCATATAATGCTGTCTAAGAAGGGATATCATAGCATTTGACAGTTCCAACTAAAGCAAGCGCTTCTGCTAGTGCCTTCAAGAGATAATCTGGAGATTCTTCTATAGAAATCAGTCCTGGCTGCATAGCACTGAGAATCTTCCCAACAACCTGATCATGCGCAAATAGCTTGTTTACCCTATCTTCTACTCAAATTTACCTATCACCACCAAGTGCGAGAAAGTACCCTTTCTATGGATAAGCTGAAAAGAATATGATTGATCAACTAACCTTGCGAGCATACCCTCCGTAAGCTATGCCTCCAATAGGAGCATCCAACGGCCTGATCGATCCGACTGTTGATTGCCCATCCTTGAAGTTCTCTTCTGATACACAAGGGGATTAGCCAGAAACCAGGAGAGAGAGAGAGAGAGAGAGAGAGGAAAAACAGAAAAAGAGGAGAGAAGAGGCAACACCAGAAACATATTTAGTTTGGAAAAGTCCATGTTTTTTTAGTCCAGCAACTGTATGAGCATTGGTACCACCCGCCAATTGAAGAAAACCTACATTACAAGAGTAAAGCAATAATAGGCATTCTACTAATAAAACAAATATGTCTACTCTTGGCCAAGGGAAGAAAAGAGAAAGTACATAAAATTTACAAACCTCCAGGTCTGTCGCTTGCAGCAGCTAGCCGAACAGCAAAATCAATAGATTCCTTTGTGGCACCACGTCCAATATCCCCACTCATAGGACGGCCGTCCAACTGCAATAAATCACATTAAAGCAACTGTCTTAGGCCTTTATATATCACACACAGTAGGTCCTGCAAAACCCATAATAAGAGGATTCAGAGCAAGGTTGCACGCACTTGCCACAAATTAGAGCAACGTAGGCGAGGTTCCATGATTGAATACATGGTCTTCATTGTAGAGATGGTAGAATCCCCAACATCGGGAAAGCTAACCTGGAGTTCTTGAAGGGCATAAGTTATCTATCCACTCAGCATATACTTAAGTAACTAACATTTTATTCTGCCCAAGCATGTAAAGGTTCTTTACTCACCGCCACTAATCTCAGATGGTGGATTGAGTCTCCCAAACCCTCCCAAAGTGACCTAAAGTGCAAAATCTGCCTGCAAAAAAGGGGATCAAAGGCTCAAAAAAGGACATATACTTGGATCAACCACATTATTTATCTTCAAAATGTATTAAGACCAATGTCAGATGGGCAAGATGTTGTTGGTCTCCTTTCTTTCCCATTTCATAGGATGAATGTTACAATGTTAAATATATCATTTTCACCTCAAGCAACAAGAATTCAAGGGTATGACCAAGGGAAAAGTTGCTACAAAAAAGTCACAATAATCCTTTGATAACATGGATGTTACAAGGTTAAACATATCATTTTCACTTTAAACATCAAGTATACACGGGTATACAAGGCAAAAGTTGCCGTAAAAAAGTTCCAATCATTCATAGCAGGCTATTCAAGACAGTCCTATATATTAAAAAACACAGATTTCACATTCATCACCAAACTATTACCTTCCACTTGTATGTATCTCTAAAGCATCAATATCTTCTCTTCTCAAAAGCTCAGAAGTAGCAGCAGCATCTCTTACATATGTATGCACTCCTAAGTCAAATTGAGGGTGATTAGCATTAAAACATGACAAAATGATGACAGCAGGGAAAGTATGGATTTGGAAACCATGCGTAAAGAAGCAAGGTGGTTAAAATGGCACTTTGAGAAGGAGAGAAACGCACTTATTTTATCATATGGGCAAACTGGAATGCATCGCCCGCAACCATAACATCGCTCAGTCAAAACCCCACCCTGCATATTCCCATGTCAAATTTTCCACATCAAAATACCAAATTAAAAGATCGACTAGGTTGAGTCCTCGGTGAACCATGATAGAGAACAAAGACCTGATTTTTACCCTCATCACTGGTATTCCAAAGACGGCCTGCTGAGGATTTTTCTTTCTCTAGTGATATTGCATTAGCAGGACATACAATCTCACAAGGCCTTGAGCAATCTTGGGGACAATCAGCTGGATCAAACTCTGTCACAAATATTCTCAAGGTCATGAAAAATCACAATACTCATTTCTAACTGATCCTTGCAAAACCAGCTTAATGCACAAGTAACCAAACATAGCTATTCGTATTTAAGAACTATAAGTCACCTATAGAGTAAGCCACAGCTAGCTTAAACAACCATAATTACACCAGATCATGTCCTAAGATCCTCACTTTGGATACTAGATAGTTCTAAATTAGTGCATAGGCTCAACTTCCCTTGTAGCCAATCCAAAGAGGAGGCTGCACTTCGCTCAAAAGTGCATTTACCAGCTTTGCGAAAGTGAAGATCTTCGTCATCATTAACACTAATCATCACCCAAGGCCTCCTAACCTCCACGATTTCTCTCGCCGCCTCAATCCCCCGGTTCACTGCATTCACCACTGATTCATCGGCAGCACAGTCAATGCAGTCCACTGCACATGATTTCCAGACACCCCATTCAAAAACATTTCACCGTCACAAAGTGACGAGAAAACAATTTTAAAACACAAACGAAAGGGCCTTGAAGATGTCTAACCTCCAGCCAAAGTGTAAACCAGAGAAAGATTCCTTATGTCAACTACATCCTAGAAGCAGACAAGAACCGACATGCTCAGGAAGCCAAACAAGGAAGCACAAAAACCAAGAATTTTGAGGTTCGAAATCTCAATCACCTCGAAACTAGCACCGCAAATAAGCTTGACCCAGTTTCCATTCCTGAGAGAATCGACGGGAGAAGACCTGATAGAGTGGATCCCGAGCGATTTCAGCATGTTTCTGACGTCCTGGAGGCATTGCTGGCTACTGGGTCTGAAATTCACTGTCGTCATAGCACATGAAACATGTCGTCAGATGCACCATCAAGAGAAGTGGGTGCATTGGAATGAAGATGGTGGTGAAGGAAGAAATATTAAAAAAAAAAAAAAAAAAAAAAAAAACCTTGGGGTTGCAGAGGAATTGAAGCAGTACATGAGAAGCAGCTCCAAGCCATGTCCAAAACGAACACCGTAGGAAGAAGGGGAGTTCAGATATTTTTTGTCCTGCTGAGATGGATGAAATTCGTGGCTGCAGCAGAATTTGGCGGTCGGAGAGAACCATATTGGGCTACATAGCGGGCCTGTATTTGGAGCAAGATAGAACGCCCTAAAAGCCCGATTTCACCTACCCAGGCCCGCCCTGAAGCAGAACCACTTTCAAGTTTCAAGAAATTTCACAAATGGCAATGCATTTATATAGCGTTGAGGGTGAATATTTAGCTGTGTCCAAGAAGTAGGGGGAGATGAGAAAAACGCGGAAATGGATGAGGAATTTTTGGCTTTGTTTAAGATTTTTGGCTTAGCTCAATGTTACCAACATTTGTGACTTAATAGTTCATTGGTTTGCCATCGTCCAATATCTATTTATAATTGTGCATTTAATGCATGAGTTCATACCGATACGCTACTAATTATTTGCCTGATGATGATGTTAATTAGGTATCAAAAGCATTAAGTTGCATTAAGAGTATATTGAATTGCAATAGAAATGAAGTGGATTTATACCTCACCCAAGGCTGATTCGTACGCTAATTATTTTTCTAGAGATGGTGTTAATTAGGTATCAAAAGCATTAAGTTGCATTAAGAGGATATTGAATTGCAATAGAAATGAAGTGGATTCACTGCCAGCACCTTGCTCAAGGCCAGGCCAAGTCAACCCTCACCAAGCCTTTGGCAATGCGGCAACAACACCAATGGCTTGTTGTAGCCATTGCTAAAGCTCGTACCCGTGAAAGACGAATAAAGGAAAGAGAAAGAAAATAAATATAAATATAAATATATATTTTTAAAAATAATTTTTTTGCATAATTAAAAAATCAATGAGATTAAAATCATTTTTCAAATGAGATCCAAACATTAGAAAAATTTTTTCGATCGCATATCACCAAACAAAAAAAATCAACTATTTTCTGAAAATATTTTCCTTTTTCATGAAATTTTCCCCAAACAAACACTCTTGGTTTGATTCACTATTATTAAGGTTTGTCTAAAAGAAAAAGCTTCAAGTTGATCGAGAAAAAAAAAAATATAGGACAGAGAAGTTAATTAACACAAGATTGTTTGACTAATGAAAAAGGAAGTTAAGCATATTTCTATCCCAAATATATTTCATTTCTTTTTCATATCTGGGGTGTGTGAACCTTTGGAGGGTGATGACCTTTTGTTTGTGCACCGAACGTAAAAGAATTCCTAGGCGTGAGCTTCCTTCTGATTCTTTTGGGTGTTTTCTGGTTATATTGGAGGCTTAGACAAAGAAAAATTAGCAGACAAAGAGAGAAGTTCTTCCTAGAAAATGTGGGCCGCCTCATGTTGTAATGACTTATTTCTGAGCACGAAGGCTCCGTTGAATCAGCGAGAATCTTCGACGATGAAGAGCTCAAGAAGGCCACGGACCACTCCTAGGCCAGGGAGGCCAAGGAACAGTATATCGAGGGATCTTATCAAACAACATGGTTGTCGCCATCGAGAAGGCTGAGATTTTGGACCGAAGTCAGGTCGAAGAATTCCTCAACGAGCTGGTCATCCTCTCCCAAATTAATCAAGGCAATGTGGTTAACCTAATCGGTTGTTGCTTCGAGACAGAGGTTCTATTGTTAGTCCACCATTGAACACGGCGGGAGAGGAACTTCGGAAAAGAAAAGTTTCATTGTATGACGGTCAAGCTAGACCGTGGAATTACCTGGGAAAAAAGATCCATTCAAGTTTGACATACCACAATAGCGATCAAACAGAAATCTGCACTTCGATGTCATTTAACTTCGGTACACTCAAAAGACAATATAGCTCCCAAATCTTAAAAGCACCACCAAGAAGCAGTAAAAGGAGGAAACCATGTCTACACCGAGCTTTCTAAAGATAAATTATCCTGCATTAACAGAAACACTTACTGAATCACTACACTAACTTTATTATAAGGCTAGACTTTTCAAGAGTTCCCTTCCACGCATAGAAACCGTTTGACGAACTAGTTTCGACGCCAAAGAACCGAAAGACTAGTGCAGTCAATGGAGATCTAGTGCAACCATAACATTCATCACAACATACCCAAACATGTATCAAAAACATAATTATTGTCATCTCCCACTAGTAACTAGGGGCATGACATGCTTTTTCATGCTATCTATGTACCCAATGCTCGTGGTCCCAATACTATCCATGCACACTTTAGTCTTTCTTCCAATAAATGAAATGTTTCTTCGGATTCACATCGATACCATTGACCCATGGATGATTAACCATTGCTCTAAGTCCCTCCAATTCCATTGTTACTTCCTTCATGGTCGGCCTCTCCTCTCCTTTTATTTTCAAGCATCTCGTGGCAAGATTGGCAACTTCCCTCACCTGCTCATTGTTTTCTTCATTTGCAATAACTTCCTCAACAATCTGAAACAACTTGTCATTTTTTAATGATGAAAGAAAGTACGCTGCCAAGCTCCGCTCTTCTTCCGATCGGTCAAAAGAAAGCGCCTTCTTCCCCGTCAATAGCTCAACTAGCACAACTCCAAAGCTATAAACATCACTCTTTTCTGTCAATTGGCTTGTGTGGAAGTATTCAGGGTCTAAATATCCCATTGTTCCTTGAACCATAGTGGACAATTGTTTTTGATCAAGTGGGACTAATCTTGACGCTCCAAAGTCAGATACTTTGGCCGTATAGTTAGCATCCAAAAGGATATTTGCTGACTTGACATCTCGATGGATTATGGGAGTGGAAGCCGTGTAGTGCAAGTATGATAGGACTCCAGCAGTTTCTAAAGCAATTCTCAATCGAGTCTCCCAAGACAACTTCGATGACCTGTTTGGGTTGTGGAGGTGGTCGAAGAGAGTTCCATTGTCGATGAACTCATACACCAATAAAGGCACCTTGGTTTCCAAACAACATCCCAAAAGCTTGACCACGTTACGATTATTAATTTGAGAAAGCACAATGACTTCATTGATGAACTCTTCAATTTGGCTCTGGTCCACGAACTTAGACTTCTTAATCGCAACTACCATATTATTTGGCAACAACCCTTTGTAAACAGTACCATGCCCTCCTCGGCCAATTATTCTTCTCTCATCATAATCGTCGGTGGCCTTCTCTAGCTCTTCAGCGCTAAACAGTTTAGTAGCTTTTGCGGTTCTATCACATTCTTGTAATTGTTGTTGCAAGACTAAGCCGCCATTTTGCTTGAAGTATTGTTCTTTGAGCTTGATGAGCTTCCTTTTCTTGTATCCGAAATAGAGAAAGCCCATGCTGAAAAGTAGCACTATTATGCCCACAGCAATACCTGTATACAACATCCGTTTTCAGAATAATTAACCACATGATTAACTGCACATGGACCCATTGCACGATGTAAAAGTGGCCACGCATTTAGAATTATACGTGAGGTTCCCTCAGAAAACTTAGTAGTTTTGGTATTATTTGAGCCTGAATTAGGAAAATGGATTTGGTTAAGCTAATCTACAAAAAATGAACAAAAGCATAATTGTCCCGGTCTACAAAAAAGATCACCAGTTCAACAACTTTAATTCGACGTGGAAGAAGTTACAAAATTATAAAATCAAACTAACTACAAGAATACTTTTTCTTTTCCCATGGTCCTATTGTATAACTTGCTTACAGTTTTCTAGGTCTTACGCAACCAAATTCACGTCATTTACAGCCTTTTTCACGAAACTATGGATGAGTTTAAATAACTCAAGTACAAGTCACATCTCCATATCCAGCTGGATTACTTCTTATGACAAGAAAATGGCAAGGACTAGTACCTTTGAGGAAATTTTTAAAATTGATTAATATTTGGTGCGAAGGCTGCTTATATCTTCCTCTTTTACTTGTATCGTTACCTTGGAAAATTGTTGTCGTGTCACTAGTAATCAGCTAGCTATCTAAATAATATTGTGATAGATATTGTTTGTCTAGAAACTAAAAAGATGTTCCATATCCACTTCATGCCTCATGTGGAGCAAGTTCTTTTTATTTCATCAATGTCCTTGCAAGTATGCGGATTTACGGTTTTGATAACATAACAATCATTGAGTTATTGTGAGAATAATAGTTTATTGTAAGTTATAAATTCTTAAAAAAAGTGAGCCCCACAATAATTTATAATTATTTATTATTTGATTTTTGTGGTTGAAAATAGATTATTATTCTAACAATAGATTAAAAGTTCTTAAGCAATCATTTCTTGCGGATTTAACTATTACTTTTTCACGCTGCACAACGATATCAAGTCTTAAAAACTCAATAAACGTAATTAATGATTGTAAGAATGTAGAAATGACCTTAAGAGTAAAGAGTGAAAGAAGTGTCATGGGTAATAGACAATATTGGCATACAAAAATTTTGTAAATATTTCAAGTTAATGGCGTGCCAGATTTGAGATAACTATCGAAGTTAGTGTTTTATATTGGCAAGTTTGAAAATTTAAGTCAGAATTTGATCAATTCATATACAAAGTTTTTACGGTTAATGAGGAAAGAATATTGGTAAGATCCCTTCATATTTTCATGATGTGGCTTACCATGAACCTTGCATTGTTTAATTGCTCGGTGATGACACATATTTCATGATTTAGTTCTAAATTTGTTTTGCCATTCCCAGCAATAGAATTACTCAACAATGCTTACGTGATAGGACCATCATTCTCTATCCAGCTTAACTTTTGTTTAGCCAACTTGAGGAAAGACTTAGTCAATTCGAAAGCACGGGAGAAAGATCCTATAAAATGTCCAAAATTATGTAAGGTGGCCCCACCTTAGTGTAGAAAGTTTTCATCGACTCACTTAAGAAAAAAAAACAATCACTTAAGTGTCTCCAATAAAAATTTTGGTTAGAAAATTACGTGACTTTTATAATTAAAAGTTTTACTTGATGTGCCTATAAAAAAAAAAAAAAAATTGACGTGGAATGATAGTTTTGTAAAACAACATTGTTCCTCCAAAATTCATTTTACATGAATGCTTTTTAGTAATATTTTAATATATTTTTTATTTTTTTATTATTTTTCTGATATTATTTTCATTTTTTTTTTTTGTTTGGTTCCTTTCTTCTTCCTTTTCTAGTGACCAACTACCGACCATGGTCGGGCGGGCTAGCCTCCCCTACACACGCCACCACCAGCTGCAAGCAAAGCCCGGCTAGGCGAGGGTGAGCCCTAGCGAGGGCTCCCCTTGTCAAATCTGAGCAAGGCCAAGGGGAGCACAAGAGCGCTTTGTATATGTTGCAAAGTGGTTGCAGCATTTGCCTGAATAGCTTGAAGGTGGGTCGAGGCACGGCCATTTACACGGCCGAGTGATGATTCAGTCATCGGACGCCGAACTCAGCCCAGTTTAAGAAGCCGGTACAATGATGACAAGCCATTGCCGTCTCTAAGATTTATTTCCATACCAGCATCAAAAGAAGCGGAAGAAGTCGAAGAATTTCAAGGTTTATATGCAAACTCAAAGGCAACCCAAGTCAAGGTCACGCTTTTGCCAAAATTCGCCGTCATATCGTCCACTAGATTGCACGAGACGTGCATGGTAGCTATGTGGTTGAAACCTCGCCGGCCCTAAAGGTGCACGGATCAGCGTGCAACCGTGCGGATCATGGTAGCCATGATCAACGTCAGCAAGAGCATCACCAAGGTCAAGCTGCAGGTATTAAATCTGGGCCCTCACCCAGGCAAGGCTAGCCCGCCTAACCATGGCTGGTGCCAATCACTAGCAAAATGAAGAAAGAAATTTAAAAAAAAAAAAAATAGAAAAAAATAGAAAAAAAAAAATAGGAAAAAAAAAAAAAAATAATTTTAAAATATTATTAAAAATTATCTACGTAAATGCCGGTAGTGCCACATACACCAGCCGGCGTCCACATCACCAAATTCAACCAAAATTAGCTAGAATTACTGAATTGACACTAAGTCAAAAGATTTATTACTTAATTAGCACAACACTGTTCTCCGAGGGTAAATGTTGTGGAACATGAAATTTTTTATTTTATGAGGTTTTGAACAAAATGCAAAATTGAGTACAAACAAAAAACTGATTAAAATGCAAGATTGGTCATAGAGGAAAGATGAGATGAAGATTGAGATTCAAGAGATGCAGTCAGGAAGAACAAAGAATAGCTTTTACTTTTCATTTCCTTCTCAAGGAATTGTCTTATTTTCTTTGTAAAAAGCAGTTGAACGGACTGTAAACATTCGGTGGCCAATTTTTCTTGAAATTGTGGTGGCAGCTCTGAATACACCATCACTTTGAAGCAATTACAGTACCCGTTATATTAGCACTGCTCATAATTAAAAAATACGATATGATGAAGAAGGCCTGCTGAACAAATCGTTGACATGCACCATGTCTTCTATACATACATACATATATATAGAAACGGCAATTTTGTGACGTGTGGTTTTTCAGGTCAATGTTATGACTAATTTAATCCAACAACCTTGCGACTTAGCGCTATAAGCCGGCAATGAAGATCACGCAACCACAAGTCATACGCTACCAATATCAGCAGTCGCAAGTTGATCTCAACAGATGGAAGATGTATTCAAAGTTACCCAAGGCCCAAGGTCATCAAGTCAAAAAATGCTCGAAGAGTTCGGACATTGACAAGAGTGAAATTAATCTACTTTTGAATTTCAAAAGAGCTCAATCGTGATGTAAATAGTTAATTTCCTCCTAAACCACAGACAGATTAGAATATAAATTCTCGAAATCAGCTAGGATAATAGTATATTTTTTTAAGTAGGGAAGTCCAAGTAAAATGAAAGAACTCACCAACCAAAATCTTCATTAGATGTGATGGATTAGCAATGCATCCTTGTCCACCTCCACCACTCATCTTGCCATCACCATGATAACCCTTTGGGCATGAACATGTATAACTACCCTCAATATTATGGCACTTTCTCTCACACTGGTTTAACGTTGTATTCGCACATTCGTCAATATCTACATAAATTAAACACACACACATCAAATGTATCTATCTTCTCGGATCTTATTAATACAAAGGACAAATTAGAGAATGTCGATGTTATCAACTTACCATGACAACCATCCTTGAGGTAAGGATTGCCTTGGTAACCTTTTAAGCAAGTGCACTTGTACCCAGATCCGTTTTCAGCATCAATGCAATTGGTGTTCTTGGTGCACATGTAGCTTGTGCTGTTCTTCTTGGCCTCCTCACATGTTTGATTCCCTATTGCCCAGTCGACAACAAGAGGGCGATCTTTGAATTTAAGCCGCCTAAGGTCACCTTTCGAGAAGCTGTAGGATCCGATTTCTGCGACGAAGGCATAGCTGCAAGGATTGAAATCCAGGATGTTGGAATGATTGTAAAAGCTCTCAATCGAGATGTTGTAGTTGAAGGAGTTCCTTGGGATGCTCGTCTCACAGCAGCCAATACCAGTACACGACCCATCACTGACGTTTAAATCGCTGCTACACAAAGACATACACCCGAAAGAGGACTGCCCACGGAAGTCTTGGAAGGCGACTAACGTGTCGCAACCAACGCCGATGAACCTGTTCTTGGTGCTGGATAAAGGGAATTTAGGTATGATGACCGATAAACCATGGCTATAAGACTCATCATGCCCAGACGAGTTATAGCAATCTTGAGTGGTCCAAACTGTTAATCGCATCTCGTGGTCCTGAACAGAAATGTTGCTTATTGTCAAGTTAGAACCTCTATGTTCCAGGTAAGGTGTAGGAGGGTTGGTAGAGTCGTCACAATCGACAGTAAATGGGTGATCGATGCGGCAATCGGAACTACTGTCACTCGATCCAAAGGGATACGGAATCACAAGGTGTCCGCAAGAACTTCGGCATCCGGGCTTGGTCATTAAATCATCAGCTTCTGCTTTGTGATTGTGGTATGGACCCAATAAAGCCCCAAGCACCACAACTTTCAAGAGAAGCTCATGGATGACCATGGTTCTTCCTTCAACTCTCTTCGTATACATGTAATTTTCTTGATGATTAAATTTGATGGGTTGCCGCGGGCATATAAGGAGAAGCAAGATGGGTCTTTTCGGTTTTTTCCTTTTTTTTTTGCCCTTTTGGTCAAATGTTATGGGCTAAGTTCAAGTTATGGAGTTGACACCAGCTGGTCCTAACCACTTGCATGAGACGAACCAATGACAATTCCCCGTGTGACGAAGTCTTGTGCTGTGCTCGTTCCATTTTCCAAATGCATTACTCATTTGAGAGTCCATCATTTAAATAAGGAAATGTTCCAAAACTTATTTTATGAAAGTTGGTAATGCAAACTTGGCATATTTTACTTTAATCTTTCTTTGCTACTCATCGAGAAGACGAGCTATGCTGAACCAGAGACTAGACCACTTGTGACAAAATGAGCTGTTATTTATTATTATTATTTTTTTGGTGACCTGCGAACCCGCGCACGACCGGGCAATGGGGGTAAACCCCGGGAGGAAACGCAGGACCACCACCCACGCACCCCGGGTAAGATCACCACGCAGCGCTTCAGCCCCTCTGCTTCGCAGGGGCTTCAAAACTGGGACCTCCGCGGTGAAGTTCAGCAGCCCTACCATCCATGCTGCCACGATGGGTGGTTAAATGAGCTGTTATTACCTTTCAAATAATCTCCGAAAGATTAATCTAGGATTCTAGAGTTTGAAAAAATGTCTCTCCCTCCGTGGGAATAAAAAAAATTCCAGTCTTCTCCTTTCCCTATTGTTATGTTAATGGAGGGCCCAGCGAGTAAATCAGTAAAATAGTTAGAAAGAAGGAAATGGAATCGGACACCGGATTCACGTAGTTCGATCCAACTATCGAAACCTATGTCCATAAGAAGAGCAGCACGAAATTCCACTATATAAACTAAGCAATACATCGGATATTATAATTATGCGAGCACTCAAATACTCACTCAATATTTCCCAGCCTCAATTACATCAATAACTCAAATAGTAGTTAGCCCCTCACAATTCCTAGTGAAATATCAAATTACACAAATTCTACTCACAAGAATTTATTAACTGACTAAATCACTCAGGTGTATTTATAATAAGAAAACCCTCACGAGAAGAACTCTGTGCATATTCTTCTGTGCAGTCTTCAGAGTTCTCTCTCCTCTCGGCCACTAAGGACTTTGGCGCTCTCTCGGCCATCAAGGGAACTTGGTGCGCTCCTTCTCTGTTGGACGTCTCTCTCTCTCTTATAGTACAAAAGAGAGTCTCTATCATTTATTGCAACACGAGAAAGTCTTCTTCAGATGAAAGAAAACACAAAGGTAATGTGCATGCAACAATGAAGGGAAGAAAACTATGACGTTCTTGCACATGGGCCCTTCCTTTCTCTTTCTTCAATTATTAAAGGGAATGGGAGAAAGCAACGTAGATGGAGTAAAAGTCAAGAACATCAATAAACAAATGAAGAAAATATGTTCTTCATTTATGCTGCACGTTCAGCCATGAGAAGAATTTCTAAAGCTGAATAATTATTTCATCTGTTCAGAACACGCGTCTTCGGGTCGAATTCACATATTCTCATCAATCCGGTTTCATTCATCATCAAACTTGAGACTTATTTTCAATACCTATTGATTTTTTATACTAAGTATATTGGGGATGTCGCTTCTGTGCATGGCAATTTTTCTTTTCGTGCATTCATGTCAATGCGAAAACTAAGAGTTGAAGGGAAAGGACAAGACCGGACGCGTTCTATGGCTGAACATTTCCAAACATGATATTGGACCGTAATTGCCGGTCGTTACTTGGCAGTTACTTACGAAACAACCGGCAATTACTTACGAGAAAATCACTTATTGACGAATTTCATCCGTTAACAACCTTGGAAATTTCTCTCTATAATATTTTTATATAAGATATGTGTTTCAAGTCATTAACTTATTAACTCGGGCTTCGACTCTCACCATCATAAGTGTCTACCATCTTTTTAGTTTGGGCCATTGGGTTTCAATATCTTATAATAAAACAGAAGGTGACTTATCAACTTTTCTAATAAAATTAATATAATTTTTAAGTTCTCAATCCTATATTTTATATATTTTAGAACATTTTAAAATTTCGTGTTTAACAAAAGTCTGGTAGAAGTCTGGTAAAAAGTCTGGTAAAGAGTATATGCAGTTAGATGATGTTTTGCAGCAAGATGATGAGCTTCATAGCTTGGTGACAACCTTTATAAATGATGATCGAGCTTTTAAGAAGCTAAATACTATATACATTATTCATAGTCTCAACTATATTAATTATGTAGTGATCACATCATTAGTAACATACGGTTTTCAGTAAGTGGTGACAAAAACTTGCTAGCAGTGTGGCGGTAACCCAATTTTCTATTGAATTGTAATTGGATACCAAGGAGTTAGAGACTAACCTAAGAGAGAGAATTTCCAAGAAAATATCAGTATTTTATACTTCATTGAGTTAAAACTTGAAAAAAAATAAGAATGAAGAATAATTAGATAAAGCAAGAAACTCTTGATTCGGGTTGGTTTGAATTCGGATCTGAAATCGAAATAGCACTAACCAACCCAAATATAGAAGAAGAATTAGAATGAAACCCGCAATGTTTAGATCTGAATTTTGCAGTCTGAAATCGATCTTGAGAATCTTCTCAGACTCGCCAGTAAAGTTTCAAGTAAATGCTAAGTCAATTCGGTAGACTTTCTTGGCAATTTGTCGCGTAAGAATAGTGGTCTTTACGCGTCTCATATATGAATTCGTTGTTTTAAATGTCTGCAGTTCGCTACAGGGACAATAATGTCTACTACTTCTTTTGCTTTTTCTTCCAAAGTGACATTATTATCGCAAGTCATTTGCATGAGAAACGTGATGTGTTTCACATTAGGACGATCTTGGTCTTTTCACAACTTGCATGTCCATCCTTTGCTTTTGTCAGACAAGAAGGTCCCACCCTCCAGTAAGGACAATGATGCCTCTGATGCCTCCTTTAAGGACAGTCATGCCTCTGATGCCTAGGACAATGATGCCTCTGATGCCTCCTTTAAGGACAATAATGGATGTCCTTCCTTTGTTTTATTCTGACAAGGTGTAGCAAAAGACTCCGAAATAAGATCCACCCTCAATTACAATGATATCTCATTTTACTTTCGATTTTTCAAAAACTGACACCACTATACTTTCTCTTTTTTTTTCTTTCAAAATTAATGATATTTCATTACTAATTCGGCATTGCAGGAAAACATAAGACACAAAATAGTTGGAGAATACCACAATTTTTTTCAATCAAAACAATTATGACTGCCTTCTAAAGGAATTACCTTTAGAGTGCTTACAAATCAATTAATAAAAGTTTTATTGTACTATTTTTTCCCCGGAACATGTGAGATTACCTTTTTTTCAAATGGATTACTTAATTATGAAGAAAGATGGACCTAATAATTGCCCTCGGTATATTTTTCTAGTAAAAAGTCTGGTAAAGAGCAATGCATTTAGATGACGTTTTGCAACAGGACGATTATCTTCATAGCTTGATGACGACCTTTATAAGGTGATGATGGAGCTTTTGAAAAGCTCATGACGCGAGGAGGGCCTGCAATTGGCATTTTAAACATGAACTAATTGTGTCAAAAGTCGAAGTAGAACGAGTAAAAGAAAAGGACAGGACACAGCGCAGACCAGAGCAGAAGCTGATCAAGTGGGACTTGGAGCGAATAGGTAAGTCGAGCTTCACCCCCAAGTCCTCATCCTAGATTTATACAAACGCTAGTTAGCTTGCCCGCACATTTGGCCAGGTTTACTCCAAAAGATCCATTAAAAAGATTGTTTTATTATAATGGGTATTAATTATCTATTATTAGATTCTCATCACAAAATAATTTTGTTACAATATTTTGGGAACCCATGATGGAAAAGTAATTACTAATTTATCATGTACATAGTTAAGAAACCAGGGAGCCGAAGGAATGTTCGCGCGTGTGCTCGTCGCGTAATATTTTGTTAACTACTAATTTTTCCATTTAAACCATAACTAAAATAAGGTATCCAAAAAATTTATCTCTTATTGAGATTATACTTGGAAAAAATATAAATTAGAGAGAACTTCCAAGAAAATAACGGTATTTTATCGTTTATTAAGTTAAAACTTGAAAAAAAAAATATTCATTGGATAAACTAAGAAATTCTCGATTCAAGTCAATTCGGATTCAGATTTGAAAATCGAAAACAGCACTGATCAACCCAAATATAGAAGAAGAATTAGAACGAAGAATTAGAACGAAATCCACATTGTCAGTCAGAAATTGATTTTGAGAATCTTCTCAAACCTCCTGGTAAAGTTTTAGGTAAATGCGAAGGCAATGCGGGTGATTTTCTTGGCAATTTCTCATGTAAGACATAAGACAATATGTCTCTTCATGGTGCTTTCATAGTCCTGCCACGACTCGAAAAGTCAAACAAGTATTAAGCGTCTGTAGTGGGAGATCACAACCCTAAAATAAGATAATGAGAAAGAAGAAAAATCAACACGAGCAGATTGGTCGGAGATGGTGGGAGATCATAACCTTATGATTCATGAAAGCACTCACTGCCCACAACGAAGACTCAGAGGTTTTAAAAAGGAAAATTAGCTAAAAAAAAAGTTTTAAACCTATTAGATTTATACAAATTCAATTATAAACCTCTTAATTATACTAATTGAGTCATAAACGTTTTGAAAATTTATTAATTTAGTCCTTCTAGCCAAATTTGACCGGAAACACTAACATAGATTATTTTATAATTGAAGGGCACAAACACATCCAATTTGCCCTCGTCCAATATCACTCTATATTGTGCGTTTAATGCGGGAGTTCATACCATCATGTTATTGATTATTTGTCCCATTGAGATGGTGTTAATAAGGTATCAAAGCAATGAGTTTTATTGAGGGGATATTGAATTGCAACAGAAAATGATGTGGATTCACCGTGAGCACCTCAGTTTGGTGGCAAGTGCCAAGGGGAATGAAGGGTCTATAGATGCCATCAGGGTTCAAACCCCAAAAATGGGAAGGAAGTTGCCGTAGCATAAAAAAAGGATTCGAATGACATGAAAGCTAGTGAGTAATGTTATGCTTACTAAAGTGATCACGAGATCTTATGGGATACAAGTTGGGCATATCCTACAAATATAAAGTGATTTTGGATGACGGCACTACGCAAAATACAAATAGGAAAATTGTATCAATTGCATCTAGGGCGATGCCCTTTGTTGTGCAAATCTCTAGTCAGTAAATAATAAATTCTTAGACCTCGTCTGCGGTGTATGTTGCATTCATATCATATGCGTGGTCATGTGTTGCTCAATTGTTATCTATAAAATGTGAATCAAAATGAAATTGTATTGATCGGTGATGTATGAGTTATTGTAATAATTGAACAAAAGCAGAGTAGAGTCACCACTGTTTAAGTGACCAATTGTTTTTTTTTTTTTTCTAATAATAAATTTGTGTTTCATTGATACAATAAGAGAGTAAGATCTTATTATGTTATGTTAAAGAATATTTTGGAGCATTTCAATGTCTACTTATATCTCGATAGTTTGAGAAATGAAAGATTTTTTTTAATTAAACCTAATTTATACCCAGTTCATCAAATTTACTTAATTGTCGAATATCCAAATTCAACTAATCAAGTTAATTTTAGCCAAACTAGTTACCCAATTTAAAATCGCAGTAATTTAATCACAACTACTGATGTGGCTAATTAACACCAATGACCTGTAGTTACCCCATCATTTAAACAAGTATTTAACGCATGAACAAAGTGGGAAACTACATAGATATAGGAGGGAGACAATGGGGGGCAACCAACAATCGCAATGGCCCTTGCAAGTAGTGATTGCCAATGGTCGGAACCGAACTCTGGATCATGGGCGGCGACAGCCACGACCCTCGCCGGTCAACAAGGAAAGACTCAGGACCATCATCACCACCCTAGGCAACGGCAACGGCTGCCAACTCTCACGTCGCCTAAAGGGGAGGGTCGGATAACGGGCTATGGGTTCCACATTCTCCTTTTGGGTGAAAAGTGCTGTGGAAGAACATGAATTTCCACACAAAACGATAGAATTAAAGAGGGAAACGAGAGAACACATTTTACCATGTCCCCTGATAGAAAATTATCCGTATGCAATAGGACTGAAGACCGTTTAACGAACAATTTTACAAAGTAGGCAAAAAATAAATAAATAGGCTGCTCGATCACCTACCGTGACCAGTTTCTTTCTGGAAGAAGAAGCCTACGACAGAGCCGCCTAATTTACTTTGACGAAGAGGCTTCAACCCTCAGTCTCAATTGTCAAGTCTGCCAAAAGGGGAAAAGAGTAAAGCTACAAGTGAAAAATTAATGGTAGGCTATCTTCCTGAATGGAATTATGGGCACATAAATTGCAATTTCGAACTAGAAACATGTGTTTTACAGGCAAGGAAATGCGCATGCTACAAGGTCAAATTGAATAGCATCTCAAATCTCATCTTTACCAATTCTTTTATAAGATCCTCGATCCAACTCAGAATGAAGGGATAAACGAAATTTAACTCGGACAACATTCCATTGCTGTAAAAGTGCAGCATAGTACTAAACAATACATGAAACAATGAGTTATGATTAGGACTATGATGCATGCCTTCTGAAGCAGAAAGCGTCCACACAACTTGCTTGCTTACTATTTGACAGTATAGATGTGGTTCCTGGGACTTAATCAGATGTTTTCTCCCAGAGAGGGAAGCTTTGCCCACACTTCACAATTTGTCTAGACTCGGCACAGTAAATGACCAGTTGATTTGCTAAAATTTTATTGTTTCAAACCTTTACTTATTCCTAATGCAACATCACCCTCTTATGAATTCACAGAAGCAGCAAGTACAAGATTATTAGGAATAGTTTACATTGATGCACCAAGCCGAGTTTGTTACTGAACATCTCTTCCAAATAGAAATATCACAGTCCTGAATGAAGATGTGATATATGCAAGATCACAGATTTAGCTCACCTACTTAATTTTTGGTGTTACTATTCATATTTAAGAACTATAAGTCACCTATAGAGTAAGCTACAGCTAGCTTAAACCATAATTACACCAGATCATGTCCTAAGATCCTCACTTTGGATACTAGATAGTTCTACATTAGTGCATAGGCTCAAATTTCCTTGTAGCCAATCCAATGAGGAGGCTGCGCTTCGCTCAAAAGGGCATTTACCAGCTTTGCAGAAGTGAAGATCTTCGTCATCATTAACACTTATCATCACCCAAGGCCTCCCAACCTCCACGATTTCTCTCGCCGCCTCAATCCCCTGGTTCACTGCATTCACCACTGATTCATCGGCAGCGGAGTCAATGCAGTCCACTGCACATGATTTCCAGATACCCATTCAAAAACATTTCACCGTCACAAAGTGACAACAGAAAACAATTTCAAAAACAAACGAAAGGGCCTTGACGATAGCTAACCTCCAGCCAAAGTGTAAATCAGAGAAAGATTCTTTATGTCAACTACATCCTAGAAACAGACAAGAACCGACATGCTCAGGAAGCCAAACAAGGAAGCACAAAAACCAAGAATTTTGAGGTTCGAAATCTCAATCACCTCGAAACTAGCACCGCAAATAAGCTTGACCCAGTTTCCATTCCTGAGATAATCGACGGGAGAAGACCTGATCGAGTGGATCCCGAGCGATTTCACCATGTTCCTGACGTCCTGGAGGCATTGCTGGCTACTGGGTCCGAAATTCACTGTCGTCATGGCACATGAAACATGTCGTCAGATGCACCATCAAGAGAAGTGGGTGCGTTGGAATGAAGATGGTGGAGAAGGAAGAAATATTTTAAAAAATAAAATGAAAACCTTGGGGGTGCAGAGGTTTTGAAGCAGTACATGAGAAGCAGCTCCAAGCCATGTCCAAAACGAACACCGTAGGGAGAAGGGGAGTTCAGATATTTTTTGTCCTGCTGAGATGGATGAAATTCATGGCTGCAGCAGAATTTGGCGGTCGGATTGGGCTACATAGCGGGCCTGTATTTGGAGCAAGATAGAACGCCCTAAAAGCCCGATTTCACCTACGCAGGCCCTGAAGCAGAACTACTTTCAAGTTTCAAGAAATTTCACAAATGGCAATGCATTTATATAGCGTTGAGGGTGAAGATTTAGCTGTGTCCAAGAAGTAGGGGGAGATGAGAAAAATGCGGAAATGAATGAGGAATTTTTGACTTAGCTCAATGTTACCAACATTTGTGACTTAGTAGTTCATTGGTTTGCCATCGTCCAATATCACTTTATATTGTGCGTTTAATGCATGAGTTCATACCGATACGCTACTAATTATTTGCCTGATAATGTTAATTAGGTATCAAAAGCATTAAGTTGCATTAAGAGGATATCGAATTGCAATAGAAATGAAGTGGATTTACTGTCAGCAGCTCACCCAAAGCTGCATAAAGAGTTCATACCAATACATACTAATTATTTTTCTGATAGAGATGGTGTTAATTAGGTATCAAAAGCTTTAAGTTGCATTAAGAGGATATTGAATTGCAATAGAAATGAAGTGGATTCACTACCAGCACCTTGCTCAAGGTCGGCCAAGTCAACTCTCATCAGGCCTTGGCAACAACACTAGTGGCCTGTTGTAGCCATTGCTAAAGCTCGGCAACTAGTGAAATACGAGAAAGGAAAGAGAAAGAAAATAAATATAAATATAAATATATATTTTAAAAATAATCATTTTTGCATAATAAACAAACATGAGATTAAAATCATTTTTTAAATGAGATCTAAACATCAGAAAAAATTTTCAATCACATATCACCAAACAAAGAAAAATCAACCATTTTCGTGAAAATATTTTCCTTTTTCATGAAAATTTTCCCCAAACAAACACACTCTTAGGTTTGATTCACTATTATTAAGGTTTGTCTAAAAGAAAAAGCTTTCAGTTGATTAAGAAAAAAAAAAAAGAAAATAGGACAGAGAAGTTTATTAACACAAGACTGTTTCATTTCTTTTTTCATATCTGGGGTGTGTGAACCTTATGTAGGGTGGGCCGCCTCATGTTGCAGAGACTTGTTTCTGAGCACCAAGGCTCCGTTGAATCGGCGAGAATCTTCTCCGATGAAGAGCTCAAGAAGGCCATGGACCACTAACATAGGCCAGGGAGGCCAAGGAACAATATGTCAAGGGATCTTACCAAACAACACGATTGTCCCCATCAAGAAGGCCAAGATTTTGGACCGAAGTCAGGTCGAAGAATTCATCAATGAGCTGATCATCCTCTCCCAAATTAATCAGCACAATGTGGTTAACCTAATCGGTTGTTGCTTTGAGACAGAGGTCCTATTGTTAGTCCACCATTGAACACAGCGGGAGAGAAACTTCGGAAAAGAAAAGTTTCATTGTATGACGGTAAGGCTAGACCGTGGAATTACTTGGGAAAAAAGATCCATTCAAGTTTGACATATCACATCGGCGATCAAACAGAAATCTGCACTTCCATGTCATTTTAACTTCGGTACACTCAAAAGACAATATAGCTCCCAAATCTTAAAAGCACCACCAAGAAGCGGTAGGAGGAAACCATATTTACATCTAACTTTCTAAAGCTAAATCATCCTGCATTCACAGAAACACTTATTGAACCAGTACACTGACTTTATTATAAGGCTAGACTTTTCAAGAGTTCTCTTTCACGCATAGAAACCGTGTGATGAACTAGTTTCGACGCAAAAGAACCGAAAGACTAGTGCAGTCAACGGAGATCTAGTGCAACCATAACATTCATCACAACATACCCAAACATGTATCAAAAACATAATTATTGTCATCTCCCACTACTAATTAGTGGCGTGACATGCTTTTTCATGCTATCCGTGTACCCAGTGCTCGTGGTCCCAATACTATCCATGTACACTTTAGTCTTTTCTTCCGGCAAATGAAATGTTTCTTCTGGATTCACATCGATACCACTGACCCATGGATGATTAACCATTGCTCTAAGTCCCTCCAATTCCATTGTTACTTCCTTCATGGTCGGCCTCTCCTCTCCTTTTATTTTCAAGCATCTCATGGCAAGATTGGCAACCTCCCTCACCTGCTCATTGTTTTCTTCGTTTGCAATAACTTCCTCAACAATTTGAAACAATTTGTCATTTTTTAATGATGAAAGAAAGTACGCTGCCAAGCTCCGCTCTTCTTCCGGTCGGTCAAAAGAAAGCGCCTTCTTCCCTGTCAATAGCTCAATTAGCACAACTCCAAAGCTATAAACATCACTCTTTTCACAATTGGCTTGTGTGGAAGTATTCGGGTCTAAATATCCCATTGTTCCTTGAACCATAGTGGACAATTGTTTTTGATCAAGTGGGACTAATCTTGACACTCCAAAGTCAGATACTTTGGCCGTATAGTTAGCATCCAAAAGGATATTTGCTGACTTGACATCTCGATGGATTATGGGAGTGGAAGCCGTGTAGTGCAAGTATGATAGGACTCCAGTTTCTTCTAAAGCAATTCTCAATCGAGTCTCCCAAGACAACTTCGATGATTTGTTTGGGTTGTGGAGGTGGTCGAAGAGAGTTCCATTGTCGATGAACTCATACACCAATAAAGGCACCTCAGTTTCCAAACAACATCCCAAAAGCTTGACCACGTTACGATTATTAATTTGAGAAAGCACAATGACTTCGTTGATGAACTCTTCAATTTGGCTTTGGTCCACGAACTTGGACTTCTTAATCGCAACTACCATATTATTTGGCAACAACCCTTTGTAAACAGTACCATGCCCTCCTCGGCCAATTATTCTTCTCTCATCATAATTGTCGGTGGCCTTCTCTAGCTCTTTAGCACTGAACAGTTTAGCAGCTTTTGTGGTTCTATCACATTCTTGTAATTGTTGCTGCAAGACTAAGCCACCATTTTGCTTGAAGTATTGTTCTTTGAGCTTGATGAGCTTCCTTTTCTTGTATCCGAAATAAAGAAAGCCTATGCTGAAAAGTAGCACTATTATGCCCACAAAGAATACCTCGTATACAACACCCGTTTTCAGAATAATTAACCACATGATTAACTGCACATGGACTCATTGCACAATGTAAAAGTGGCCACGCATTTAGATTATATCGTAAGGTTCCCTCAGAAAACTTAGTAGTTTTGGTATTATTTGAGCCTGAATTAGGAAAATGGATTTGGTTAAGCTAATCTACAAAAAATGAACAAAAGCACAATTGTCCCGGTCTACAAAAAAGATCACCGGTTCAACAAGTTTAATTCGACGTGGAAGAAGTTATAAAATTATAAAATCAAACTAACTAAAAGAATACTTTTTCTTTTCCCATGGTCCTATTGTATAACTTGCTTACAGTTTTCTAGGTCTTACGCAACCAAATTCACGTCATTTACAGCCTTTTTCGTGAAACTATGGATGAGTTTAAATAACTCAATTACAAGTCCCATCTCCATATCCAGCTGGATTACTTCCGATGACAAGAAATGGCAAGGACTAGTACCTTTGAGGAAATTTTTAAAATTGATTAATATTTGGTGCGAAGGTTGCTTATATCGTCCTCTTTTACTTGTATTGTCACCTTGGAAAATTGTTGTCGTGTCACTAGTAATTAGCTAGCTATCTAAATAATATCATGATAGATATTGTTCATCTAGAAACTAAAAAGATGTTCCATATCGACTTCATGCCTCATGTGGAGCAAGTTCTTTTTATTTCATCAATGTCCTTGCAAGTATGTGAATTTACGGTTTTTATAGCATAACAGTCCTTGAATTATTGTGAGAATAATAGTTTATTGTGAATAACAAAAAAAAAAAAAAAAGAGCCCCACAACAATTTATAATTATTTATTATTTGATTTTTGTGGTCAAGAATAGATTGTTATTCTAACAATAGATTAAAAGTTATCACGCAATCATTTCTTGCATATTTAACTATTACTTTTTCACGCCGCACAACAATATCAAGTCTTAAAAACTCAATAAACGTAATTAATGATTGTAAGAAGGTAGAAATGACCTAAAGAGTAAAGAGTGAAAGAAGTGTCATAGGTAATAGACAATATCGGCATACTAAAATTTTGTAAATATTTCAAGCTAATGGCGTGCCAGATTTGAGATAACTGTCAAAGTTAGTGCTTTATATTGGCAAGTTTGAAAATTTAAGTCAGAATTTGATCAATTCCTATACAAAGTTTTTACGGTTAATGAGGAAAGAATATTGGTAAGATCCCTTCATATTTTCATGATGTGGCTTATCATGAACCTTGCATTGTTTAATTGCTCAGTGATGACACATATTTCAAGATTTAGTTCTAAATTTGTTTTGCCATTCCCGGCAATAGAATTACTCAACAATGCTTACGTGATAGGACCGTCATTCTCTATCCAGCTTAAGTTTTGTTTAGCCAACTTGAGGAAAGACTTAGTCAATTCGTAAGCACGGGAGAAAGATCCTAAAAGTTTCCAAAATTATGTAAGGCGGCGCCCACCTTAGTGCAAAAGTTTTCATCGACTCACTTAAGAGAAAAACAATCACTTAAGTGTCTCCAATAAGAAATTTCAGTTAGAAAATTACGTGACTTTTATAATTAAAAGTTTTATCTGATGTGACTATAAATTAAAAAAAAAAAAGAGAAAAGAAAAGAACAACGTGGAGTGATAGTTTTGTAAAACAACATTGTTCCTCCAAAATTCGTTTTACATCTTTTTCTCCTTCCCCATCTTCTCCACCATTGCCCATGAAGCCACCACCCACCACATCCAGCACCGCCACCTCCTCCACTACCTTGATAAGTTCAATGACCACGGTGAGAGATCCGCCATTGACCCTTCCACGACGCCTAGGTCGCCCTCCAAGCCTTGAAGCAAGCCATCATCTCCGACCCCAACAACTTCACCGCCAACTAGGTCATCCCTCCACTTGGCATTTCACATCAACACCCACCATTACTTGCTTTTCATTACTGATCACAAGATTCGAAATCGAGAGAACCACGATGAAGAGTTTCAAAATATGAACCACTAACTTCATGGGAAAAAAAAATTCTTCCCTCGAGGAGTTTGAGAAGTTTGATCATTGGCAATCTTTCTCCATCACTTTTTGAAATGTTGCACTAGCATTGAGGACGTTTTATGATAGTTGAGTGCAACATACTATAAAAATTGTCAAAAAAATGTGAATTTTGCGAAACTTTGTAAAATATCCATTTTTATTGATGATTATTGCTACATTTTATCGTAATCAAGTGAATGATATAAATATCATTTTATGGAGTACAGATATTTCAGCATTTAACAAGGGTAAAGGGAAAAGTGTCAAAAAAATCCTAAGCCTATTACACCAGTATCAATTTAATCCTAAAATTTTTGATATAGTGTCAATTCAGTCCTTCCGGCTAATTTTAATTATATTTTGCTAATGTAAATGCCAACTAACCTATGTGGCACCGTCGGTGCTTACATGAACGCTTTTTAGTAATATTTTTTTTTAAAATTCAATTTTTTTATTATTTTTCTGATTTTTTTTTTTTTTGGTTCCTTTCTTCTTCCTTTTTCTAGTGACCAACTACCAACCATGGTCGGGCGGGCTAGCCTCCCCTACACACGCCATCACCAACCACAAACAAGGCCCAGCTAGGCGGCAAGGGTGAGCCCTAGCGAGGGCTCCCCCTGTCAAAATCTGAGCAAGGCCAAGGGGAGCACAAGAGCGCTTTGTATATGTCGCAAAGTGGTTGCAGCATTTGCCTGAATAGCTTGAAGGTGGGTCAAGGCACGGCCATCTACACGGCCGAGTGATGATTCAGTCATCGGACGCCGAACTCAGCCAGTTTAAGAAGCCGATACAATGATGACAAGCCATTGCCGTCTCTAAGATTTATTTCCATACCAGCATCAAACGAAGCGGAAGAAGTCGAAGAATTGCAAGGTTTATTTGCAAACTCAAAGGCAACCCAAGTCAAGGTCACGCTTTTGCCAAAATCCGCCGTCATATCGTCCACTAGATTGCATGAGACGTGCATGGTAGCTATGGGGTTGAAACCTCGCCAGCCCTAAAGGTGCACGGATCAGCGTGCAACCGTGTGGAGGTGGATTTGATTGCCATGATCGACGTCGGCAAGAGCATCACCGAGGTCAAAGTGCAAGTACAGCAACCCTCACCCAGGCAAGGCTAGCCTGCCTAGCCATGGCTGGTGCCAGTCACTAGCAAAACAAAAAAAGAAAGAAATAAAGAAAAAAAGAAAAAAAAGAAAAAGAAAAATAGTTAAAAAAATACTATTAAAAATTATCCACGTAAATGCCGATAGTGCCACGTACATCAACCGGTGTCCACATCACCAGATTCAACTAAAATTAGCCGGAATTATTGAATTAACACTAAGTTAAAAGGTTTATGACTAAATTAGCACAACATTGTTCTCCAAGGGTAAATGTTGTCGAACGTAAAAATTTTTATTTTATGAGGTTTTGAACAAAATGCAATTTTGAGTACAAACAAAAAACTGATTACAATGTGTCGCGACCAATTTTTTGGGGTTTGGACCACCTAGGGTTTGGCTAATGGATTGTTAAGCCTAGACTTAACTCGGACTCTCCCAAGCCCATACCAATTCGCGACTTAGGTTTGAATTGTTAACATGCAATTGATTTTTTAACTAGGAGTCGCCACTAATCTATTTTTGGCGGGTTGATTAGAAACCCTAGTAAAGTAACGGGAGATTTACTTTACTCCTACGAACCAGACTAAGGGTACGGAGACTTGGTTACGTTAGATTTCTCTAACGCCCTTCGGTACCTCTCTTTTTATTTTTTGAAAAATGTTTGGCAGTTGAATTGATTTTAATTTAACTTCCTAACATGTGAGGTGATCATGCAAGTGCGCAAACCACCAATTTAACATCCAATAAAGCAATTAAATTATGTAGAACTTACCTCAAAGCAACGGAAGCATCTGCATTGTTAAATTAAAATCCATATTAATAATCCTAGATATGGTTTCTAATTAACACGCAATTTCAATTTTTGTTTTCGCTTTTCTTAATGAAAATCATGCGATGCATGCTAATAATCTAACATGACATGGTGGCGTGACCTAAATTATATGACATGAAGAAATGTAATAATTAAATTCAATCTAAATGATCTAATTCTCATGACATGCAATGCGATGCAATGACATATAAAATTATTTTAACTAAATGACATGCAACATACAATTTAGTACGCGAGTTATATGTCATGCGACATTTATTAAATGACTTAGTCTAATGACGAAGAAGTTCTAATTAAATGAACCTAATAAGAACTAAATGACGTGCATTTGATATTTCTATTTAAAAATGCAAAATGATCTAACTAGATTAAAATTCTAATTTAAACTAAGGATCAAGTCATATTAAATCCTAATTTAAACTAAAATATTATCTTAATCTACCATGCAATTTATCTAATATGCGATGACGTGCAAAGAACGCCTTAATTCAACATGATATATGCGTGATGATTTTTTTTGTGTTTTTTTTTATTAATTTCGAAATTAAAATTTTCACATGATAAAACATGCAATTCAAATTTAAAACTAACATCCTATGAATGTGCTCTTTCTTTTGATTTTTTTTAAAAAAAAATTTATAACAAGATTGCAATCCTAACATGCAACAAAACAAACCTAATATTTATTCGGATTTTTCTTTTTTTGATTTTTATCTAAAAATTCGAAATCAGATTGCAAATTTTAAACCTAAACAGCAAATCTAATCCTAACTCAAATATTTTTTGATTTTTCTTTTACGAAAGTAATATTGATTCAACCAATAGAAAATCAGACAAGGATAAGATTGATATCTAAAAATTGACGAACCATATCTCGCGCATGAGATCGGGTTGGCCAATTTTAAGTTAAATCGCGAATCAAATCTCGAGCTTGAGATTGGATTGTCGATTTTTATAAGGGATTGCGAGTCGGATTTCGGGCGCGAAAATCGGACTGTCAATCCCTAACTTGAATGACTACTTCAATATGGAATATGGTTACATAGAACAATTCTACTAAAAAACAAAATATAGGAGAAAATAAATAAAATAAACCAATAAACACAAAAATAATAAGCAAATAAAGGACTACCTAATCCTTTTTCTTTTTTTTCTTTTTCTTTTTTTTTCCTCCCTCTTTTCCTTTTCGGGTTTCACGTCCGTGCGGGCTGGTCACCGGCTCCGTAAGGACGTCGCGGTCGGGGCTCCGGCGAAGGTCCGACGAGGGGCGTCACGGGGCGCGAGGCTCGCCGTCGGGCACCAAGTGCGAGTGATGTAGACTCGGCGGCGTTGGATCGCGGCCGGAACAATGGGGTGACAGCTGAACGTCGTGATGGCGATCGTCGGGTGAGTGGGGACTCGGATGGCGGGGCTGCGAGCAACAGGTGGGTTGCGGGTCGGCGCGGAAGAGGCGGTCGTGGCGATGACCGGCTGGATCGCGAACCGGTGGGTTGCAGACGAGCCGAGGGCGAGACCAGCGTTCCGGTGCAGCGGATCGGGCTCTGAACAGGGGTGTAGTCGCGGCAGAGGCTCGGTGAGCGTAGCGGACGGGCCTTGGTGCTGAACTCGGGCGTCGTGGGCGGAGGTCTCGAGACTCAGCTAGCGCCGGTTACGACCGGAGCAGGGAACGTTGAGTGCTGGGTCGCGAGCTGATGGAGCGGCGAGACCGGCGGCGCGACGGTGGCAGCGGCGAACGGAACAGCGAGGTGGCGAGGTGCGGTGGTGTCCGGCAAGGCGGTGCCGGCACGTTGGTCGGACGGGGCAGGGCTGGCCCGTTCGAGCTTTTCCCCTCGGGAAGAAGACGATGCAAAGGACCCCTTCCTTTTCTGATTTCTCTCTCTCACCCTGTCTCTTTCTCACCCGTCTCTCACGTCACTTTCTCTCGTAGAATTTTCCCTTCTGCAGAAGCCTTTTCCCTTTTTTGCTTTTTACCTTTTTCTGAATTTTTCAAAGAAGCCCCCCACTAAAGCAAAAACCGAACCTCCTATTTATAAAGTGAAAACCCCAGTCGGTTCTACGTACGAAGATTTGCGTATATTGACCTAATCGCTAAGGATCGCCCTTCGAAACGGAGAGATTTGCTCAACCAAAAATCGGCTCCAAAATCTGAAGTCATCTCGTTAAAATCTTCTAGGCCGACTCACTCGACCATTGAAGATTTTATATACTGACTCAGCGATTGAAGATAATTTGAAATTTTTTTGTGAAGGTTTTCCAGATAATTCACTCAAGATAAAGCTCCATTAACCAACCTTAAAATCTTTCGAAACCTCCATCCGCAACAAAATATTTTAGAAAATTCCCAATAATTTCACCACCTATTGTTAAAGATAAGATTACGGTGCGATTTTTTAATTTCCAAAATTATCATAATATCGCATCAAATCTTAAATTTTCACAAGATAATTAGTTAAACGTAATGACGGGCTTGGGTTAATTTTCTTGATGGGCTTAGTCCAGCCTCGTTAACTTAAAACCCAAAAACACCAATTCGACCCATCCGCCACCGGTCCAATAAACAAATGTAAAAAATGCAAATTAAAAACAAATGCACCTAAATTCATATGCTATGCAATTAATTAATTAATTTTTTTAATGAATTTTTTAAGATTAAACCCTAATTTTTTAATGACTATATGGGCCGTTAAAATTTAGGTGTCAATAAAATGCCCTCTTTGAAGGTGAGCTCGAAGAGGTTGCCTTCAAAGACAAATTGAGACCTAAATTTTGACTATGCACATGCACTGAATTTTTGTCGAAAAATGAATTCCATTTTTAAATGCAATTTATATGATGCATGGAAATGCTAATGCAAATGCATGATGTCAAAGGAAAGAACGTACCTACAATTACTTCCCAAATAATGCGGTAAAGCATCTTGAGGTACATGATAAATCCCTGTTTACTCTGCAAGTACCCAACTCTCACTCAGTTCCTTGAAAACGTAATGGTAAGAACATTCACATCCAAAGTGAAATGTTCAACAGAAAAAAATTGAGACATCCAGATCCGCATCGAGATGTCTAATTTTTGGCAAATGGTAAAAAATTTACCCGGAATATCTTACCTTCAAGGAGGGTAAAGTGATCCAAGGTAATTGGTGTTACATATCTAGGACCCGTGCCATTCTACGGTCGCCCAATAGTAACATGGCTTTGTGAAAAGACTGCTTTCCTGTGACTCGTACCATTCTACGGTCGCCCAAAGATGACAAAGAGCTTGATTGTGTTTAGGACCCGTACCATTCTACGGTCGCCTAAACGGGATTTACCTTTCGTGACCCGTACCATTCTACGGTCGCCTGAATAGGGAAATAAGTTTTGTCTAGGACCCGTTCTATTCTACGGTCACCTAGAATGAGGTTTTGCTTGGCTAGGACTCGAACCATTCTTCGGTCGCCCAGCCTTGCGACAGAAATCATCCGACCAGGACCCGAACCATTCTTCGGTCGCCTTAATCGATTGAATCGAGAAAAAGTCTTTGGGGGACAACTCCATCGAGTGTCGGTATACCTGTGCCATGACAGGCATTTAAGATATGGATAGAGATATACTTACCTGGTAACATCTCTGTTCCTGGGGAAATGCCTCCTGCAAAACATGTTCATAGGAGAAGCAATATGCATTTGTGATTGCAAACATGCATTAACTTAAGGGAGGTTCATGCGCTATGACTTATATCAAGTCTGCATCACCTAATTTCCATTGGGAAAGAGTTCACAAAGAAAGTTCTAATCAACACATGAATGTCACGGATGTGCCAAATGGGGGACCTCTTGGTCCGAAAGGACTTTTCACTCGTTCTCATTAAAACGGGTTGTTTTATCCTGACCTTTGATGCAGGATTTTCAATGTCACTCTATCTCACCGTCATCATGCCAAACAAGGGTCCGAGTAATCTCGCAAGTGGTACGAACTTACCAATCCGAGAGGTCTTTAACAGGACCGTAATGCGGGCTTGGTCAATGGCTTAGCAAAGGAGACTCTTTGAGTTGAGGCTATTGAAAAATGAGTGATATTTCACAATCATCTTGGGGTTTACAAGCCAAGAAACATGAGAAATGAAGCAGAAATTATCTTACTCGCACTTCTTCAAGCGATGCTTCCAAACATATGAACTTTTACGTTAATTCAAGTGCCCTAATCTGAAGAGACTTTGTAAGGGACGTAACGTAGGTTGGGTTCATGGGTTGAGAAACGAAAGGATCATTTGGCTCAAAAAGTGTTTACGGGGTTAAAGTTGGTGATCATCTTGACATTTCCAACAATTTTCCTCTCCATCGTTGAAGATTTTCTTCACATCACAATTCCACTGATTGTAACATCTCAACATTTGAGTTTTTTTTTTTTTTCTTTTTTTGGGTACCACCTTGTTGGGGATACGACTCACTTCATCAAGTGTTTGATTTTTTCTTTGGCATTGGCCTTGTTTTTACCAGGCATATTGCTTTTTTATGCCCCATTTTTTGCACTCGTTTTTTTTGGACAGAGTCTCCATTTTTATCAGCATTGTAAATCATGCTACTTGAGTGGTTTGATTTTTCTTTCCTTGCCCCAAAGGGGGGGGATAATCACCAACTGGGTTTAATGTGAAATGAATTCATAGGCTCAATGGGGCTATGCAATGGATAAAGTGTATAGGATAAAGAAAGAATCGCTCTTCGTCGTCCTAAGGCACTTTAAATTACCGTACAAGTCACACTGTAAAAGCAATACTCGAAGATTGATACAAGTGTGAGTAAGAAAATTCCTATCATTCATTTCAAATCTTGTCCCAGTATGGGACGGTTCTTGATAGGGATAATTTAAAAATTCTTTATGTGTGTGGGCTCAAAGGGTTGAACAATGGATATATCTCGTAGTGTTTCGTAGTAGAAGAAACTGCCTCTCATCACCTCGGTTGACGTACCCTTTGCGAGATCACCCTTTTCTTCATAGGCATGGAATTTTTCACACAACTCACTAGGGGTCTGTGTATGGAATAGGTTTGCCTTTCATCGTTCCAAAGTATCCCATTCAATTCATCTCACACAATTCATCAAGGAAGACAAATGCGAGATTTGCAACAAGTTTGAATTTGCAATTCAATGAGGCAATTTATTCATCATAAACTGCTTGCGCTTCAAAACATGACATGGCAATTTCTATTATGGGTAATATTTCTTGACAAAGATTCGAATTAACTGGAGTGGAAAACACACGACCATCCATTTCAGCCAAGATCAAAGCACCGCCATGAAGTACCTTCTTTACCACATATGGGCCACCGTAGGTTGGAGCAAACTTCCCTCCAGATCTGGAAAAATTGGCAACAGCTTTCCTTAGAACAAGATCATTTACCTCGAAATGTCTTGGCCGCACCTTTCGGTGAAAGATCTCGCTACTCTCGTTGATATGCTTGGCCATGGCAGAGAGCCTTCGCCTTTTCTCATCGATCAAGTTTAACTGCTCAAGTCTTTGTTGCGACCATTCTCGCCTCGTATAATTCCACTTGGGATAATACTCTCGGGGAAGAGATCTCCACCTCCACAGTGCAAAATCGCCTCCATGCCATATACCAAAGCAAAAGGAGTTGCTCCGGTAGAAGTACGAATCGATGTCCGATACGCCATCGGTGCGAAGGGTAATCTGTCATGCCAATCTCGATAATTCTCACCTGTCTTAGCCAAGATCTTCTTAATATTCTTATTGGCCGCTTCAATGCCTCCATTCATTTGAGGGCGATAAGGGGATGAATTCAAATGCTTGATCTTGACTTCGCTGAGCAACTCATCAACAAGCTTGTTGTTCAAATTTGTCCCGTTATCAGTGATAATTGTTTCAGGGACACCATAACGAGCAATTATGTCACGCTTGATGAATTTCGCAACATTGCGAGCAGTGACGCTTGCAAATGACATAGCTTCTATCCATTTGGAAAAGTAATCTATCGCCACCAAAATAAAACGATGTCCATTTGAAGCCTTAGGATTTATTGGGCCGATTACATCAATCCCCCACATTGAGAAGGGCCATGGCTCGAAAACCGGTGCAGCTCGTTGGAGGAACATTTATCTTGTCACCGTGAATTTGGCAACGATGGCAACTCCGAACATGCTGAATACAATCACCTTCTTGCGTGAGCCAATAATAGCCTAATCTCATGATCTTCTTAGCCATCATGTGTCCATTCATATGGGGACCACATACTCCTTCGTGAACCTCTTGCATAATTTGAGTGGCTTCACCGCACCCACACACCGCAATAAGACTGAATCATAAGATCTCTTGTACAAATTTTCACCACCGACAAAGAACTTTGAGGCCATCTTCATAATGTACTTCCTATCACCGGGGTGCTTCCTCGGGAATTCCCTGTTTTTGGATGTAGTTCATGATATCAAAATACCATGGTTTTCCGTCGACTCTTCCTCGTCACTACCATACAATGAGCCGGTCTTGGCAAAACTTCTATTTTTAATGGCTCAACTTCTAATCCGTTAGTGACTTGCAACATAGATGATAAAGTTGCAAGTGCATCTGCAAATTGATTATGAGACCTTGATAAGTATTCGAATGAAACTTCATCGAATTCCTTGATCAGATTCTCTAGGTACTTGTGATATGGGAGTAATTTAGCATCCTTAGTCTTCCATTCACCTACAAATGCAAAGATGATCGGCGCGAATCCCCGAATACCTTTAACTTGGCTACACCCATCTCGATCGCAGCTTGAAGCCCGAGGATGCAAGCTTCATACTCAGCTATATTGTTAGTGCATGGGAATATCAATTTCGCAGCTACTGGATGATGTTGTCCGTCTGGGGATATCAGAATTGCCCCAGTGCCAGAACCAGACAAGTTGACAGCTCCGTCAAAGAACATTGTCCATGAATCTTCATCTACACTCAAGATACGGTCATCCAGGGGAACAATCATCATTATTTGAGACTTCTGGATTCTCACCAATAAATCGGCGATCACTCGACCCTTAACCGACTTCGTGGCATATATTGCACATCAAATTCTGATATCAAAATTTGCCATTTAGCCAACCTTCCCACCAAAGCCGGCCGATCAAGTAGGTACTTGATAGGATCATTCTCGATTACAAGGAATATCTCGGTAATGCAAAGTGTGTACTGCCTCAATCTATGCAACACCCACACTAGTGCAAAGACAAGTCTTTTCCACATCAGAAAATTTCAGCTCGAATGGTGAACTTTTTACTCGGGTAATAAATGGCTCGTTCTTTTTTATCGACGGGACTTCCTTGTGCCAACATCGCACCCAATGACTCGCTATGAATGGTGAGGTAAAGAATCAAAGGATGCCCCGGCAATGGCGGGACAAGAACTGGTGGATTCATCAAGTATTGCTTTAACTTGTCGAACGCTTCTCGACACTCATCATCCCAATTGACTCGTGCGTTCTTCTTTAAGAGCTTGAAGAATGGCTTGGCAGTTTTTCAGAAAGTTGGGAAATAAACCGAGCAATGTAATTCAATCCGCCCAAAAGACTTCGGACCTCTTTCACTTTGTTGATGGAGGTTGCAGCTCACATATGGCTTTAGCTTTAGTGGGTCGATTTCAATCCCTTTATCGCTCACAATGAATCCGAGTAATTTACCGGATGTTGCTCCGAATACGCACTTAGCGGGATTTAGTCGAAGCTTGAACTCACGGAGCCGTTCAAAAGCTTTTTCAAGGTCTCGATGTGGCCTTTTCCAGGTCGAGTTTTTGCAATCATATCATCGACATAGACCTCAATTTCTCGATGCATCATGTCATGAAACAAAGCTATCATGGCTCGCCGGTAAGTTGCCCCATTTTTTTAGTCCGAAGGGCATAACCTTATAATGAAAGGTTCCCCATGGGGTGATAAATGCAGTTTTCTCTTTATCTTCCTCCTTCATCCTTATCTGATTGTACCCAGAAAAACCATCCATAAATGAGAATAGTTCAAAACCAGCGGTACTATCCACAAGAACGTCTATGTGTGGTAACGGAAAATCATCTTTCGGACTAGCCTTGTTCAGATCCCGATAATCAACACAAACTCGAACCCGACCGTCCTTCTTCATTACTGGAACAATGTTGGCCACCCATTCGGTACCGTGAGACTTCGATGAATCCCACCTTCAATAACTTCATCACCTCCTCCTCTATCTTCTTTGAAAGCTCGAGTTTAGTTCTTCGTAACCTTTGCTTCTTAGGTGGCATGTCCGGATTAGTAGGTAGGCAATGCTCCACAATTGATTTGTCTAAACCAGGCATATCGGATAGGTCCATGCAAAGATATCCCGATATTCCTTCGAAGAGTTGAATTAGGTGCTTGGCCTCATCTTTGGAGAGATTCGTCCCTATTTTCACCTCCTTGGCCTCTTCAATGTCACTTAAATTAATAGTGACGGTCTCGCTCGGATGTGAGAGTCTTGGTTTTCTCATATTGTTCCTATTTGCACCTCAATGGAATCTTCAATGGAATCTTTGATCGACTTTTCAGATTATTATCAGCACTTGTTGCATTGGATTGACCATTTCCACACTTTTGCATGTTATATGATCGTCCCCGAAACATGAAATAGAAGGATCAAAAAGACAAACAGGGGTAATCATATCTTATTTTTTCGTGAAATTCTTTTGAAACTCTTTTTGCAAAAGCATGTTTTGAAACATTTTGACATGAGGAAGCATGATGAAGCCCGTGCCTCGAATTCTCCTTGGATTTTGATTTTGTTTTATCGGCCGGATATCATCACCGGGCTGGTTTGGTGTACCTTATCATGCCCTCAAAATAAAACTTGTAATTTCATTGAAATTCATCAATCAATTACAATTTATTGAATGGAAAATGCAATTCAAGTCCTAAGAAGAAAGAAGAAATTGAAAACAACTCCTAGAAAGCAATAAAAATTCCCGCGCAGGGAATGTGAGAAAGCAAAGAAATGAGTTACTCTTGTGGGCGAGGGCCCGTTTCTTCCAGAGGTTCTCCATCAATGGCTCCGATGGAGAGATCATCGAACAAACTTGAAACTCCTTCCAGGGTGTCATCAGAATTTTCCGTCTTTGAAGGCGTCGGATCATCCATGCCATCCCATCCACTTGGAACTATATTGCGGGCATCAAAGTAAAAGCTGGGAGGAGCCGAATACTTCACCATATAGTCGAATTTCCCACTTGGCTGTCCTAGAGTATCCATGACTTCAGCCTCATCTTGCATCATAATTGGAGGACCAGGGAACGTCTCATGAATGTTTGAGGTGGTAAATTTTGCCTCCCTCGCCCTTGCTCAGGTGGCGAGTTATGCCTTCCCCGTCTTTGCCTTCCGTAACTTCCTCCACCTCTTCCATGGTACCCTAACCCAAAGAGATCGGGACCTCCGAGGGGCTTCAACGAGGTTTCGAATGCGCTGGCCATTTCTTCCAAGACCGCTACTTGGAGCGAAACCATTTCCAACCATTACTCTTCCTACCATGAGAGCAGCATCCGAAACCTCGGGAGTGGGCGGCGATGAACCTCGAGAAGCATGTATGGTAGACACTAACTCAAATGAGTGATAACTTGGTTCGAGCTCGATTCCGGCTCTACATAAGGGATAGCCGTCTCATGATAAATCCGGTGGTCTTCTTCACCATACACGGTGACCACTTTCCTTTGATCACAAATTTTACAGCTTGATGTAGACTTGAAGGGACCCACCGGGCAAAAGATGTATCCAGGGACGACCTAGGAGAAAATTGAACGCGGTAGGGATATCCAAAGACTCGAAAAGGAATGTTGAAGACGACCGGCCCTATTTGCACGTCAAGATGGATTTCCCGATCACCTCCTTTTTCGTTCCATCAAAAGCTCTCACAGATGTCTTCGCCGCATGTATCTTGGACAGGTCTACCCTGAGGCGATGAAGAGTGGCTAGTGGACATATGTTTAGGGCGGACCCATTATCAATGAGTACTCGAGACACATGAGAAGCCTTATGCTTGACAGATACATAGAGTGCCTTGTTATGCCCCCTACCCTCAAGAGGGAATTCCTCATCTGAAAAAGCAATCATATCCTTGAGAAGGACCGTTCCCACAAATTCCTCCACCTTTATCCGCCTCAACTGCTTTCGGGTACACGAATTTCACTTAGCACCTTCATCGGTGACTTTTGATGTATAGGTGAGGTTTGGAGGAGCTCGAGCAAAGAGACCTGCGCGCCGGCATCTTTCGTAAATCGATCGACGATATTATACTCACTTGCTTTAATCACAAACGAAATTCCTTAGCTTCTTCATCGGTGACGGGCTTTGCGGGTTGAGCATTATTTTGAGCATAGGTTCGACTGTAGCTTTGTAACGAGGTCAACATCTAAGTCATAAGACCAAGGTACCGCCTTGTTGTTGACATACTCATACGGCCGAGGCATCTCAATCACAACCTCCTCATCGGATGCATCTTCAAGTGGGGGCATATCTCGTGAGCGACGGATCTTCTCCTCTTTTGATATCATCGAGAGCAGCCTCGCTTCTTCCTCCCAATCGATGATGATATGAGAAATAGTGGAAACTATGCGCTTATGGTCAGATACACAATGATGCCATCATCCACCATTCTCGCAACTCTTTCTTTCATCGGTGATAGGGAAACATCTTCTTGATTTGAATAATATCCAGCTCTCACCCGACCATTGTAGGCATCTCCACACGCACCTTCGAGTTCTTGGTCTGTCTAACTGGGTTCTAGGATAGCATTCACTGTACCCTCATGCTCCGGTAGCGGATTCTTCTGGACGTTTGGCTGAGCAGTTTGAAACGAGAAGGCCTTCGTGTCCAAGAGATTTTGGATCTTGTGCTTGAGGGTGAAACATTCATCGCCTGAATGCCCCACCCGCCGTTATGGTAGTCACACTTTTTGTCGGGTCATAACCGCGGATGTTTTCACGATTAGGACGCTTCGGCTCATTAGTAAGCAAACCTTTCTTTCGGAGGATCGTCGCACTTGGGATGGAGACCCGGGAGAGGCGAAAATTGCCTCCTATTATTTGCTTGGGCAAATGATTGACGGCCAGCCAGTTGTGGTTGTCTTGGATTCATTTGGATGGCCGGGGTACGTTTGACATTTTCTTGGTTAAAAGCCACATTCACATCCACAGCCGCTTCCTTCTCCTTCTTGGCAGTGAATCTTCTACTAGATGGCTCGGTAAACCATCCTTCCCTTATCCCCATCTCGATTTGTTCTCCCACAGGAATAAGTTGATTGAAGCTTTCAACATATGTACTAGCCATTCGGTTACGGAACTCAGATGGAAGAGTCTTCACGAACAACTTCATCAACTCCTTGTTGGTGGGCTCAGGAGTAATTTGGGCCGCCAAGTTTCTCCATCTCACAGCATACTCTTTAAATGACTCGCTCCTTTTCTTTTCCATCCGCTCCAAGTCTTCTCGGGAAGGTGCGATGTCCATGTTGAACTTGTACCGTTTGAGGAACGCGTCGCCCACTTCGTTCAGTGTCGAGCGGGTTCACATTCTTCATCACGTACCAATTTAGTGCGGGTCCAGTCAAACTCGCATGGAATGATTGGATCACGAGGGGCTCATTCTTGATGTGCTGTGCCATGCGTACGTGGTACATCTGCAGATGAGATTTTGGGCAAGATGTGCCATCATACTTCTCAAACTCTGGCATTTTGAACTTGCTCGGCATTTTGACCTTCTCATAGACCGAGAGGTCGAACGGGAGGGAGCTTTGTGATTCCCGCAGCTGTCTCATTTTCTCTTCCAGGCAAAACGCTCATCCCGATCTGTCTTGGGAACGCCGTCAAGCTTGGCCTTTCCAACAATGACTGGGTCATCCTCCAGCCCAGGCATGTCGTCATCAATCTTGTTTACTTGCTTTGGGATAACTATTTCAGGAAGAGCGGGTGTAGTTGTTGGATTTGCTTGGAGGAGTTGGAGTTGATCTGTCACAAGCTGTAAAGAGGTGAGTACTTGTTGAAGCTGAGTCTCCATAGCGGAGACACGATCACGCATTTCGGTTTGTTCGGCCATTCTTGCCCTTAATCGCGTGATGATGGGCGAACGTGATGGATCCGTTATAACCTAATATAAGAAATGAACCAAAGTAAGCATTCTTATATGAAAATACGCCGATCCATGGCAACATTCTAGAACTTTTATTCATCAATGGAGCTTTTGACAGATCTATAGAAACTCGAAATGTCCTAAACAAATGAACTAGGAAAGTAAATAACTCAAACTCCCTAATCATTAATCTAAAAAATGAAAATATCAAGATTGATGCAAGCATTTCATCTGGCTTGATCAATATACACTCGGGACACCATTTGGCGTAAACGTTTATTCTCCTCTTGAGCCTTTTCAGCAACTCTTTTGAGGCGTTTATTCTCGCCTCGATTGGTGATCTTCAATGGCGCCTCCGGTATCTTTGGAAGTAGCTCCTCGGGAATCTTGTGCTGTTGGATATACTTGATTGAGGCATAGTATTTCCTTTCTTTGCCCTTCAACTCCTCTTCGGGCCATTTGAGTTTTCGTGGACGGCACATGTCCCACATTGATTTGATAGCGAGAATGGAATCTTCATGGCCTCGGCTTCCATCAACGAAGTTTCGACTTGGAGTGGCTCGCTTGTAATGCTTTGGGGAAGCTCTTGCACGACTTGATACCGACGAGAGTCACTCTAGTCGGATAGTACTCCAATGCTCCAGTGAATCCTAATAGAGGGATTGGGCCAACACTTCCACACGAGAGTCTCGCTACCCGAACTTGGAACCATTTAGCATGCCATAGGAAACCTTTGAGAGTTGGTTTTTTCATGAAAGCTAGCCACCTAGAATAATGGTAATTTGGTGCATGTTTTTGATTGTTCTCAAATCTCATAATAGGGTGATTAGAATTACTAACATCATGTATAGTCATTGAACCACCAAATATTTTTAGATGAGAGAGGAACCAGATTTGTAAAAGTTCAGGAGAGGAATGGAGAGTCTTATCGCCACCTCTTTTGAAACGAGTGAGGGAAAGAAAAGTTTCAGTCAAGACAAGGTGTTTACAAAATTTTTTCCTTCCAACACTTGCCTAACTAAATGAGCAATCAAAGGGTTAATAGCATTCTTGCAGTAAGGAAATACTATAAACCCAAAGAAAGCCAAGAGGAAAATCCTACGCATTTGAAATGAGATGCCCTTTTCAAAACATTCTTTCAAAAAGATAAAGGACACGCATTACGGTGAGCCTTTAAAATCTTTCTTATATCATCCTCTTTAATTCTCAGAAAATCCGATAAAGTCATAACGGGATCTATTCCGATAGGCGGACTAATCAATTCAGCTTTTAAGGACTTCCCCATGGCGATGCTATATTCTTCCAAGGTGGGAGTGAGTTCATACTTACCGCCGAAGATGAAGGTAGAAGTCTCGGGCACCAACAAGGGGCGAGTGCTTGGACAAGACCGCCATGGATGTTGATACGCAGCAGCGGAATCAATCGACCAATATGTGACTCAACGAATTGACGGCTATTTTGATCTAACCGGTCCCACCAAGTGCTAAGCTTTTCCTTCGGAGGGAGAATAATCCGAATGTCCGGTATCCCCATTGTATATTAATCAAAGCTTAGGACAATCCTAATGCCATGGACCGACAAAATAATGTGACAAAGTAAGTAAATTGCAAAAGGCAAAAATTAGAGAACTTACTTTACCAAAAAAATTGACGGCAATCACATAGACATGCGCATGGTAAGTGGCTCGATTTCTAATCTATAAGGCTTATCAAAGTGAAGCCACAAGGATGATCAGACTAGCCACGGGCTTGTGGACTATGTCGGGTCCTCATGACTCCGGCTTGGTCAAAGAGCCAACCCGGGTCGCAGGCATGCGGACCGAGGTGGGTACTCTTGACACCATGAAAGAAACTTCGGGATTGAGATGGGCGACTCGTACCGCGAGCATGCGGTCGAAGTGGTATCCATCTCAATACCATCCTAAATGATCCCGTGCGGCCCGGAGTCCGGCGGCAAAGGTTGTGTGTGCAAAGTGTAGTGATTAATGCAAGGCATGCATGACAGTTTATATCAAACAACACTTCATATATGAAAGTAAACCATACATTCCTACACCTCCTCGCAAAACAAAGGTCACAAACACTTCCCCTTATACCTCCCATCCTACAAAAACATTTAACACCTTAAATGTTAGGGACGTCTGAATCCTTGCCAAACAAAAAAATATTTTTAAAAAAAAAAAAAAATTGGCCTAAGTCCACTAAGAGTTTTAACTCAAGTCCCCACTGAGTCGCCAAGCTGTCGCGACCAATTTTTTGGGGTTTGGACCACCTAGGGTTTGGCTAATGGATTGTTAAGCCTAGACTTAACTCGGACTCTCCTGCCCATACCAATTCGCGACTTAGGTTTGAATTGTTAACATGCAATTGATTTTTTAACTAGGAGTCGCCACTAATCTATTTTTGGCGGGTTGATTAGAAACCCTAGTAAAGTAACGGGAGATTTACTTTACTCCTACGAACCAGAGACTAAGGGTACGGAGACTTGGTTACGTTAGATTTCTCTAACGCCCTTTCGGTACCTCTCTTTTTATTTTTTGAAAAATGTTTGGCAGTTGAATTGATTTTAATTTAACTTCCTAACATGTGAGGTGATCATGCAAGTGCGCAAACCACCAATTTAACATCCAATAAAGCAATTAAATTATGTAGAACTTACCTCAAAGCAACGGAAGCATCTGCATTGTTAAATTAAAATCCATATTAATAATCCTAGATATGGTTTCTAATTAACACGCAATTTCAATTTTTGTTTTCGCTTTTCTTAATGAAAATCATGCGATGCATGCTAATAATCTAACATGACATGGTGGCGTGACCTAAATTATATGACATGAAGAAATGTAATAATTAAATTCAATCTAAATGATCTAATTCTCATGACATGCAATGCGATGCAATGACATATAAAATTATTTTAACTAAATGACATGCAACATACAATTTAGTACGCGAGTTATATGTCATGCGACATTTATTAAATGACTTAGTCTAATGACGAAGAAGTTCTAATTAAATGAACCTAATAAGAACTAAATGACGTGCATTTGATATTTCTATTTAAAAATGCAAAATGATCTAACTAGATTAAAATTCTAATTTAAACTAAGGATCAAGTCATATTAAATCCTAATTTAAACTAAAATATTATCTTAATCTACCATGCAATTTATCTAATATGCGATGACGTGCAAAGAACGCCTTAATTCAACATGATATATGCGTGATGATTTTTTTTGTGTTTTTTTTTATTAATTTCGAAATTAAAATTTTCACATGATAAAACATGCAATTCAAATTTAAAACTAACATCCTATGAATGTGCTCTTTCTTTTGATTTTTTAAAAAAAAATTTATAACAAGATTGCAATCCTAACATGCAACAAAACAAACCTAATATTTATTCGGATTTTTCTTTTTTTGATTTTTATCTAAAAATTCGAAATCAGATTGCAAATTTTAAACCTAAACAGCAAATCTAATCCTAACTCAAATATTTTTTGATTTTTCTTTTACGAAAGTAATATTGATTCAACCAATAGAAAATCAGACAAGGATAAGATTGATATCTAAAAATTGACGAACCATATCTCGCGCATGAGATCGGGTTGGCTAATTTTAAGTTAAATCGCGAATCAAATCTCGAGCTTGAGATTGGATTGTCGATTTTTATAAGGGATTGCGAGTCGGATTTCGGCGCGAAAATCGGACTGTCAATCCCTAACTTGAATGACTACTTCAATATGGAATATGGTTACATAGAACAATTCTACTAAAAAAACAAAATATAGGAGAAAATAAATAAAATAAACCAATAAACACAAAAATAATAAGCAAATAAAGGACTACCTAATCCTTTTTCTTTTTTTTTCTTTTTCTTTTTTTCCTCCCTCTTTTCCTTTTCGGGTTTCACGTCCGTGCGGCTGGTCACCGGCTCCGTAAGGACGTCGCGCCGGGCTCGGCGAAGGTCCGACGAGGGGGCGTCACGGGCGCGAGGCTGCCGTCGGGCACCAAGTGCGAGCGATGTAGACTCGGCGGCGTTGGATCGAGGCCGGAACAGCGGGGTGACAGCTGAACGTCGTGATGGCAGATCGTCGGGTGAGTGGGGACTCGGATGGCGGGGCTGCGAGCAACAGGTGGGTTGCGGGTCGGCGCGGAAGAGGCGGTCGTGGCGATGACCGGCTGGATCGCGAACCGGTGGGTTGCGACGAGCCGAGGGCGAGACCCGGCGTTCGGTGCGGCGGATCGGGCTCTGAACAGGGGTGTAGTCGCGGAGGCTCGGTGAGCGTAGCGGACGGGCCTTGGTGCCGAACTCGGGCGTCGTGGGCGGAGGTCTCGAGACTCAGCCTAGCGCCGGTTACGACCGGAGCGAGGAACGTTGAGTCCGGGTCGCGAGCTGATGGAGCGACGAGACCGGCGGCGCGACGGTGGCAGCGGCGAACGGAACAGCGAGGTGGCGAGGTGCGGTAGTGTTCGGCAAGGCGGTGCCGGCACGTTGGTCGGACGGGGGCAGGCTGGCCCGTTCGAGCTTTTCCCCTCGGGAAGAAGACGATGCAGTGACCCCTTCCTTTTTCTGATTTCTCTCTCTCTCTCACCTGTCTCTTTCTCACCTGTCTCTCACGTCACTTTCTCTGTAGAATTTTCCCTTCTGCAGAAGCCTTTTCCCTTTTTTGCTTTTTACCTTTTTCTGAATTTTTCAAAGAAGCCCCCCACTAAAGCAAGAACCGAACCTCCTATTTATAAAGTGAAAACCCCAGTCGGTTCTACGTACGAAGATTTGCGTATATTGACCTAATCGCTAAGGATCGCCCTTCGAAACGGAGAGATTTGCTCAACCAAAAATCGGCTCCAAAATCTGAAGTCATCTGTTAAAATCTTCTAGGCTGACTCACTCGACCATTGAAGATTTTATATACTGACTCAGCGATTGAAGATAATTTGAAATTTTTTGTGAAGGTTTTCCAGATAATTCACTCAAGATAAAGCTCCATTAACCAACCTTAAAATCTTTCGAAACCTCCATCCGCAACAAAATATTTTAGAAAATTCCCAATAATTTCACCACCTATTGTTAAAGATAAGATTACAAAGCTGCGATTTTTTAATTTCCAAAAATTATCATAATATCGCATCAAATCTTAAATTTTCACAAGATAATTAGTTAAACGTAATGACGGGCTTGGGTTAATTTTCTTGATGGGCTTAGTCCAGCCTGTTAACTTAAAACCCAAAAAACACCAATTCGACCCATCCGCCACCGGTCCAATAAACAAATGTAAAAAATGCAAATTAAAAACAAATGCACCTAAATTCATATGCTATGCAATTAATTAATTAATTTTTTTAATGAAATTTTTTTTAAGATTAAACCCTAATTTTTTAATGACTATATGGGCCGTTAAAATTTAGGTGTCAACACAATGCAAGATTGTTCATAGAGGAAAGATGAGATGATAATTGAGATTCAAGAGATGCAGTCAGAAAGAACAAAGAATAGCTTTTAATTTTTCACTTCCTCAAGGAATTGTCTTATTTTCTTTGTAAAAAGCAGTTGAACAGACTGTAAACTTTCGGTGGCCAATTTTTCTTGAAATTGTGGTGGCAGCTCTGAATACACCATCACTTTGAAGCAATTACAGTACCCATTATATTAGCACTGCTCATAATTAAAAAAATACGATATGATAAAGAAGGCCTGCTGAACAAATCGTTGACATTTACCAAATCTTCTATACATACATACATATATATAGAAACGGCAATTTTCTGACGTGTGGTTTTTCAGGTCAATGTTATGACTAATTTAATCCAACAACCTTGCGACTTAGCGCTATAAGCGGGCAATGAAGATCACGCAACCACAAGTTATACGCTACCAATATCAGCATTCGCAAGTTGATCTCAACAGATGGAAGATGTATTCAAAGTTACCCAAGGCCCAAGGTCATCAAGTCAAAAAAATGCTCGAAGAGTTCAGACATTGACAAGAGTGAAATTAATCTACTTTTGAATCTCAAAAGAGCTCAATCGTGATGTAAATAGTTAATTTCCTCCTAAACCACAGACAGATTAAAGTATAAATTCTCCAAATCAACTAGGATAATAGTATATTTTTTTAAGTAGGGAAGTCCAAGTAAAATGAAAAAACTTACCAACCAAAATCTTCATCAGATGTGATGGATTAGCAAAGCATCCTTGTCCACCTCCACCACGCTTCTTGCCATCACCATGATAACCCTTTGGGCATGAACATGTATAACTACCCTCAATATTATGGCACTTTCCCTCACACTGGTTTAACGTTTGATCCGCACATTCGTCAATATCTACATAAATTAAACACACACATCAAATGTATCTATCTTCTCAAATCTAATTAATGCAAAGGACAAGATAAAGAATGTCGATATTATTAACGTACCATGACAACCATCCTCGAGGTAAGGATTGCCTCGGTAACCTTCTAAACAAGTGCACTTGTACCCAGATCCATTTTCAGCATCAGTGCAATTGGTGTTCTTGGTGCACATGTAGCTTGTGATGTTCTTCTTGGCCTCCTCACACGTTTGATTCCCTATCGCCCAATCGAGAACTAGAGGGGGATCTTTAAATTTAAGCTGCTTAAGGTCACCAGCCGAGAAGTTGTAGGATCCGATTTCTGCGACGAAGGCATAGCTGCAAGGATTGAAATCCAGGATGTTGGAATGATTGGAAAAGCTCTTTATCGAGATGTTGTAGTTGAAGGTGTTCCTTGGAATGCTCGTCTCGCAGCAACCGATACCGGTACACGGTCCACTGTTGACCTCCAAATCACTGCTGCACAAAGACATACATCCGAAAGAGAACTTCCCACGGCGGTCTCGGAAGGCGGCTAACGTGTCGCAACCAACGGCGGTGAACTTGTTCTTCGTGCTGGATAAAGGGAATTCGGATAGGAAGATCCATGGATAATTGCTAGAAGACTTATCATACCCAGACGAGTTATAGCAATCTTGACCGGTCCATACAGTTAATCGCATTTCGTGGCCCTTGATAAAAATGTCTCGTATTTGCAAGTTAGTACTTCTATTACCCAGGTATGGTACGGGAGGATCAGTAGAGTTGTCACAATAGATAGTAAAAGATGGGCGATTGATGTGGCAGTCGGAACTACTGTCGCTCAATCCAAAGGGATATGGAATCACAAGTTTTCCGCAGGAACTTTGGCATCCAGGCTTCGTCATTAAATCAGCAGCTTCTGCTATGTGATTGTGGTGTAGACCCAATAAAGCCCCAAGCACCACAACTTTCAAGAGAAGCTCACGTATGACCATGGTTCTTCCTTCAACTCTCTTCGCACACATGTAATTTTCTTGATGATTAAATTTGATGGGTTGGGGACATATAAGGAGAAGCAAGATGGGTCTTTTCGTTTTCAGTTTTTTTTTTTTTTTTGGTCCTTTTGGTCACATGTTATGGGCTAAGTTCAAGTTATGGAGTTGACACCAGCTGGTCCTAACCACTTGCATGAGACGAACCAATGACAATTCCCCGTGTGACGAAGTCATGTCCAGTGCTTGTTCCATTTTCCAAATGCATTATTCATTTGAGAGTCCATCATTTAAAAAAGGAAATGTTCCAAAACTTATTTTATGAAAGTTGGTAATGTGAACTTGACATATTTTTCTTTAATCTTTCGTTGCTACTCATTGAGAAGACAAGCTATTTTGAGCCAAAGACTGGACCACTTGTAATAAAATGAGCTGCTATTATCTTTCAAATAATCTCCAAAGATTAATCTAGGATTCTCCAGTTTGAGAAAATGAACTCGTAATTCATTGGAGTAAGGAATATTCATTTTATCTAAACATAATGTATTGAACTTATAATTCATTAGATACTTCCCCATATGAGTGCTTTCCTATTCTGACTTCTCCGGAGCCTCCGGTAGCACAGCTGAGATAGCGACAGTTTTTTTGACCCTGCAAAGATGGAGCGATTAGAAATGGAGAGTAAATTGAAGAAATGACCTTAAATCTTTGTATACTAACTCCTAATCAAATTGTTTGGGATTCAGAAGTGAAAGAAATCATTTTATGGACTTTGGCACTCTTTCGGCCATCAAAGGAAATTGGCGCGCTCCTTCTCTGTTGGACGTCTCTCTCTTTTATAATACAAAAGAGAATCTCTATCATTTACTGCAACACGAGGAAATCTTCTTCAGATGAAAGAAAAGACAAAGGAAATGCGCTTGCATTAATGAGTGGAGGAAAACTATGACGTTCTTGCACATGGGCCCTTCCTTTCTCTTTCTTCAATTTTTAACAAAGACAAAAGGAGGGAAGGAGAGAAAGCAACGTAGATGGAGCAAAAAATCAAGAAGATCAATAAACGAATGAAGAAATGAAGAAAAGATGTTCTTCATTTAATGCTGCACGTTCAGCCATGAGAAGAATTTCTAAAGCTGGATTATTCTTTCGTCTGCTGAGAACCCGCGCCAAATGTGATCGAAGTCACATATTCTCATCAGTCCGATATCATTCAATGGACTTAGACTAGAGACATATTTTCAATACCTCTCAATTTTTTTATACCAGATGAATTGGGGATGTCACTCCTGTACATGGCAACTTTTTCCTTTTGAGCGTTCATGTCAATGTGAAAACTAAAAGTTGATAGGAAAAGGACAAGGCCAGACACTTTCTATGGCTGAACACTTCCAAAACATGATATTGGACTGTAATTGCCGGTCGTTACTTATGAGAAAATCACATATTGACGAATTTCATCCGTTCATAACCTTGGAAATTCTCTTTATAATATTCTTATGTTTATTTTTATGTATGATGTGCATCCCAAGTCACTAACTTATTAACTAGGGCCTTGACTCTCGCCATCATAAGCATCTACCAACTTTTAATTTGGGCCCTTGGGTTTCGATATCTTATAATAAAACAAAAGATTGCTTATCGACTTTTCTAATAAAATTAATATAATTTTTAAGTTCTCAATCCTATATTTTATATATTTGAGAACATTTTAAAATTTCGTGTTTAACAAAAGTATGATAGAAGTCTGGTAAAAAGTCTGGTAAAGAGTATATGCATACATTATTCATAGTCTCGACTATATTAATTATGTAGTGATCACATCATTAGTAACATACGGTTTTAAGTAAGTGGTGACAAAAACTTGCCAACAATGCAGTGGCAACCCAATTTTCCATTGAATTGTAATTGGATACCAAGGATTTAGAGACTCACATGAGAGAGAGATATTCCAAAAAAATATCGGTATTTTATACTTCATTGAGTTAAAACTTGAAAAAGAAAAAACAAAGAATAATTAGATAAAGCAAGAAACTCTTGATTCAGGTCAGTTTGAATTCAGATTTGAAATCGAAATAGCATTTAACCCACCCAAATATAGAAGAAGAATTAGGATGAAACCCGCAATGTTTGGATCTGAATTTTGCAATCTGAAATTGATGTTGAGAATCTTCTCAGACTCGCCTGTAAAGTTTCAAGTAAATGCTAAGTTAATGCGGTCGACTTTCTTGGCAATTTGTCGCGTAAGAATAGTGGTCTTTACACGTCTCATATATCAATTCGTTGTTTTAAATGTCTGCAGTTCGCTACAGGGACAATCATGTCTACTGCTTCTTTTGCTTTTTCTTCCAAAGTAACATTATTATCGCGAGTCATTTGCATAAGAAACGTGATGTGTTTCCCATTAGGACGATCTTGGTCTTATCACAACTTGCATGTCCATCCTTTTCTTTTGTCAGACAAGAAGTGGCAAAAGTCTCCGAAATGGGGTCCACCCTCCAGTAAGGACAATGATGCCTCTGATGCCTCCTTTTCCTTTTGCTTTTTCCAAAAGTGACACCACTATCAATAATGGATGTCCACCCTTTGTTTTATTCGGATAAGGAGCAGCAAAAGTCTCCGAAATAATATCCACCCTCAAATTATAGGGGTGTGCAAAATATCCGTGAACCACCCAGACCACCCGAAATCGGCAGTTCTTGAAGAAACCGGTCCAGTTTCCGATTCTAATTTTTCGGAACCAGTGGGTACCGATCCGGTTCCGGTTCCATAGACCAGATCGGAACCTTTTTAATATTAAAAAAAAAATACTAAAAGAAACCCTAGATTAGATCTCATCTCCTCACTTCATTTGTCTCCGGTTCTCTCTCTCTCTTTGTCTCTTCCTCGGTTCCTCATAATCCTATCACCATTTCGATTCCTCCCCGAGCGTCGACGCTATTGCCGCTGCTCCTCTGCCGCTGCTGTTCCGGCCCCTCGCATCAGCCGCCACCCGCCACAGCGCAGAAAATTGTTTCGCGACCGTTCTATGTTGAAAACCCGACCATAGACCTCCTCCCCTCCTTCCCAACTCATAGACCCGACCATTCTATGTTGAAAACCAAAATTGTTTTGCGTCAAGATCGGTTCCATGGATCTACCCAGAATCGGACCGGACCGGCGGTTCAATCCTTGGGTGGATCCATGCAACAAACGGGTAGATCCCAGTTCCAATTTTTCGGAACCGGTTCTTAGCGGGCGGTTCCCAGTTCTAGGTCAGGAACTGCCCACTCGGACCATGCACACTCCTATTCAATTACAATGATATCTCATTTTCCTTTTGATTTTTTGAAAAGTGACACCACTATACTTTCTCTTTTTTTTTTCTTTCAAAATTAATGATATTTCATTACTAATTCGGCATGCTAGGAAAACATAAGGCACAAAATAGTTGGAGAATACCACGATTTTTTTCAATCAAAACAATTATGACTGCCTTTTGAAGGAATTACCTTTAGAGTGCTTACAAATCAATTAATAAAATTTTTATTGTACTAATTTTTCCCCATAACATGTAGGATTACCTTTTTTTTCAAATGGATACATAATTAAGTAAAATGAACACACACACGGATATATATATAAAGATGGAGCTAATAATTGTCCTCGGTTTCGAAACAACTAGAATTTGAGCCGTACGGTTGCGCAAGATCGATTAAAATTTGCACCTCAACATGTACATTTTGTTTCTTAGAATTTGTTCCCTTATTGTAGAACAGATCATTTACAAAATATTTAAATATGTTAATACTAGATGGACCCAAAAAAAAAAAAAGCCAATACAAGAAAATAAATATAAGTCGAACTAAAAATAGACATGTCTTTACATTTATCTTGAGTTTTGTTGCAAAAGAAAGAAGGAATAGCAACAATAAACCAGAAAATAGAAAAGTCAATTAGATGCCAAATATATGTGGCTTGGTCGATATGATCTAGTCCAAGGGGAGAACGGCCTACTATTAGTCAAGTAATACAACAAATGTCATAACCACGCCCAAGTCACTAAAGTACTCCCAAGTTTTCCCAACCCTCAATCCATAACCCACGCAGTATTTAGTCTATACAATTTCTAGTGAAACAAGAAATAAATCTCACAAATGAATTACAGAAATATTATGAAGATTTTCACAGCTATCAAAAACTCGTGATTAATTATCTCTGGATCTAATTGACAAACATATGCACGGCCTTGCGTACTGTGGTTAAAGTGCCAACTCTACTTGGACAAAAAAGCACACTAGAAACAGCCTACCCTGGAAGTGGAACATATGATAATTGCAAACTAAGTTAAGGCATTCGCTACTCGTTAGCAAACAATGATGCGAGTTACTTTATAGGAGCCCAAAGGATGCAATTGAGAAATTCTAGTTTCATTTTGGCGCGACGTTTTTCATGTTCTTAACTTTGTTTTATTTTGACGTGACGTTTTTTTTGTTCTTAACTTTGGGACTGTGATTTTGCATTTCTAATAGGTATTGAACTGCTCAATGATCTCAAGGTTATGAGGCATGTAGGTCAATTGGGTTTAGAATTAACTTTCTAATGCGCTAGAGTAGCACGAGCTATAGGATTTTCTTATCATAATTATGCTTCGTCAAATATTACAAGGCGATACAAATTTTTTCAATCTGAATGAAAACATAAAATTACTTGGAGCGTTCAATGCGGGTGAAGTTCCCTAGAAAACATTTTAGGTGGCATTTTTGGGGGTGGATTTCAACTTACATCTTCAGTTCTTTTCTATTTTATGTGAGATTTGAAATGTTACAGACTGCCGAGAGTTGCACTTTTTCAAGCTTACACATCATGGCAATCATTCGCCACTTTCTTGGATTGGTTGTCTAGTCCATTCCCGGATCATAGATCTACCCAAAATAATCTTGCTAAGACTCAATGTGCCACAATGTATTTATTCTTCATGTCCATTACATGACTTAACTTACGGTCCAATTGAGAGCCGACTCAAGTAACGTTACTTGCGAGATCCACAAAGGCTTGAGTTAAATTATTTATAACTATCATTGGAAGAAAACAGAAAGAGATTTGGTCTTGAGGTGACCATATGTATCAAAATCCAGGAGTTCTTTTAAGTCTTGATTGCTGCTGCTTCCTTCAATACTTGCCCAGCAAAATGCTGAAAGAGAGAGTAAGAATGAAGATGATGACGAGGACAACAGAAGTGCAATTTGGTGTTTTACATCCTTTTAGCCTTGAGGCATGGGCACAATTGCATGAGTAAGCATTGCATAAATTAAACTACTAAACCAAAGTAATCACATTTCAAGAACTTCTAGATCCTCATGGATCTTATTGAAATATAAATTTTCATATAGCTTCTACACTATAATTTGTTCTACCTACCACGTTATCCAAAGACTAAATCTATAGATATTTTCTCTAATTTCACCGAAACCAAGTCTTTTTTAGATGATGCACTTCGCAGATCCGCAAGGAATTCATTCAATATGGTACCTTATCTTATGGAAGAGAATTTTGAGTTTGTAATCCTTCGACACTTGTCAATTTCATCGAATTTGAGTCGGTAAAAATGCTACCATCTCATTTGGTTATTCAAAATATTTAGAGAAAGGTTCATTTGCATGTCAATAAAGTTCGTTACAAAAAGAAAATGTCAATATTCGATTTTATATAATTTTACTTTTTATCTATCCTCTTTATTTTTAAGCATGGAGTCAATTGTTAAGGGAAGCATAGTTTTTACTCACTAATCTGCATGTTCTCACCCCTAATTTTTTTTACTTATCTATAATAAGCTCCCTAATCCGCTATATGTCCTTAGCGGACAATAATGTCTCCTTCTTTTGCTTTTTCCCTAAAGTAACTTTAATGTTGCGAATTATTTGCAACTAGAAACGTGGCGCGTTTCACATGGACATGAGATGTTGGATTGGATGAACTTTTGTGAAATTAGGACCCTCTTTATCTTTTCATGTCTTACATGTCCATCCGTTCTTTTATTCGGACACGAAAGTAACAAAAGTCTATATAATAAAGTCCGCTGTCCCCCGCAAGTCCTAGAGGACAATAATTGTCTCTTTTTTCCTTTTCTTTTTCAAAAGTGACACTGCAACCAATCGTGAAGGAATTACCTTTATGGTGCTTATTAATCAATTTGTAAGTTTTGACTGTCGCTGTTTCCTTCAATTCTTGCCCAGCAAAATGCTAAAAGAGAGTAAGAATGATGATGATGATGATGACGAAATGATCATGCAAGTGCAATTTGGTATTTAACATCCTTTAGGCCCAAGCCCGCAAGTGTTAAACTAGTATAACTACATGAAAAGTATGCTTAACATATAGCCACAACTGCACGAGTGATTATTGCATAAATTAAATTTACTAGATCAAGGTAATCACATTTTAAGAATCTCTAAATTCTATATTGGATCTTACTAATAATTTTCATATAGCTTCTTCACTTTAATTAATTATGTCTATCACATTACTGGAAGACTAAATCTATGTATATTTTCTATAACTTTCAATTTACAAAAGAGAGTTCTAAGTTTGTTGTATTTTGATACTTGACATTCTCATCGAATTTGGATTTGTGAAAATAGTACCGTCTCATTTGGTTATTTGTAATATTATGGGAAAGGCCCATTTGCATTCTGACAGCATTGACACCTAAATTATGGCTGAAAAGTCAAACATACGTTTTTTTTTTTTTTTTTTTTTTGTAAAAATAAAATAAAACAATGATGGTGATAAATTATTATAAAAATATTTTTTTTAAAGCGAATAAAAATATGAAGCACCAGGACCATCAAAGCTCATCACTTTAGCCCGGTCCGACCATGAGAGTAGCCCAAACCACTAGCGAAGCTCATTAAGCACCTGGCCCAATTCGCCTCAGCCCATTAGATCCACAAGAGCAACCTAGGCCACACCAGGCCCATCAAATTCTAATAAAACCGAGTAAGCCCAATTCGGTCAAACCCATAAAGATTTGAATTGAGCCTGGTCCACCTCATTAGAACTGGCCCCCGTCTTCCCTACTATCTTTCTCTCTCTATCGCTCTGAATGTTGGAAGCGAACCTGTGCCCGTGCATTAGGGAAGCTGAACGAAGGGAAATTTGCTACATTTCAATGTTTAATCGCCTCTTGTGTCCGTAACCAAGACCTTCTGGTTAGGAAATTAGCTAATTAACATTCACTTGCGTCAATTTCCTTGTTGAATATGGGATTTACGTTGATCGTTTTTTGCTATATAGGCATTCCCTAAGTTCTTTTGTCTTTCATTAAGAATAAATCCATGAGCTATGCACTTCAATACATTTCTGCCTTGGTTTAGATCTATGTTCAGTGTTCTTGCAGCACAAATCCAATTTTGAGTATTGCTTGATTGGGGCAAGAATCTCTTGTGCGAAATTGGATTGAATCTGATGTGTTTTTGTCGAGTCCACATATTGAATTTGTTGAAATCACTCTGAGATCTACTGCTTGTGTTGATGAATAATTTAAATAATTTGTTATATCTCTTATTCTAATTCTATTTTGTTACTTTAATCAGTTATGGATGATTCTCCTGAAAGAGAAAACTATGAAAAAGAGGAAGAAGAATATTGGCAACTTTATACAACTGACATACCTACGGTGCTTATCATGCAACATATAATAAAAGAATACCATGCACGACATCATCATATACAGGAAATGCATGGTTAAGAGAGTTGATGGATATAAATGCTAATCTTGAAAGGTTTTATCGAATATTTAGAATAGATAGAATTGTATTTAATAATTTAATGAATGATTTAGTGACACGATATAGTTTGCAAGGATCTAGAAATATCGATATTGCAGAAATGTTATGATTGTTTCTTCATATTTTAGGACATAATATAGGTAATATGTTGGCACAATAGTACTTTCAGCATTTTAGGGAAACCATATGCAAGTTATTTAGCTTAGTTTTGGATAAAGTATGTGAAATGGGAGAAAATTTGATCTAACCATCCGATCGACAATTCAAGGAAGTTTCAGAGAAGATCAGGAATAATATAAGATTTTTTTCCACATTTTAAGGTAAGTTATTATTATACAATAAAAAATATGAATTATATAAATCAAATAATATTTTTGTTCCTGTTTTAGGATTACTTTGGAGCTATAAATGGTACTCATATTCCATTGGTGGTACCTATGAGTGAGCATCTTCGTTTTATTGGTCAAAAAGGAACACCAACACAAAATGTGATGGCCGTGTGTAATTTTAACATGGAATTTACTTATATGTGGACTGGTTGGGATGGAACAGCTCATGATACTCATATCTTTTATGAAGCCATTAGAAGACATGATTTACAATTTCCTCATCCTCCAAAAGATTCATTAATTAATGATTTTTATGCATTAATATATTTATGTGTTATATATTGATTAAACTTACAACTTTTTTGTGTAGGTAAATATTATTTTGTTGATACTAGATATCCAAAATCCCACAGGTTTTTTGGGGCCATATAAAGAAGTTAGATATCATTTACCTGAGTTTCCAAGGTCCTCAACCGACAGGTTATAAAGAAGTATTCAACAGTGCTCACTCCTCACTACAATCAGAAATTGAATAAGCTTTTGGCATATTGAAGAAGAAGTGAAAGATTTTAAAGAGTATGCCAAGTTATCTATATGCAAAGCAAATGAAAATTGTGATAGCAACGATGACTTTACACAATTATATACGATGAAATGCTGTGAATGATGCACATTTTGCTAGAGTGGATTTGGATCCCGATTTATATACAATATATTTTAATGATGTAAATGAGGAGAGTAATGCTTCAAATGATGATATGTGGCATTTGATATGGCACGTTTACGTGATCAAATAGCTATGAATTTAGGAAATAATTAAAGATGTTTGTAATTTTTAAGGATAATGAGCTTCTTTCCTCAAAGCATATGTTATCATGTTTTTGTTGTAATGAAAGTATTCTTCTTGTAATTGAGAAATAGAGTACGTAATTTTTTTCCATTTGATTTTTTTAGCAAAAATTAATTAATTTTAATAAAATTGTTTACACAACATCTTTAACATTGTTGTCAAACATAAATTTAAAAAGTCACAAACATTATTTTTTTTAATTTTAAACAAATAAAAATTAAAATATTTAGATTAATCACTAAAGGGGCTTTGCAAATGTATTTTCTACCAAACAGCATTTCTCTCAAAGTTGATCTTCAAAGCAGAATTTACCAAACAATCTTTACATTTCCCCCAAAACCCTTTGGGCTAAACTGCTTTGCATTTTCCCAATGAGCTTTCCAAATACTGAACCAAACGCACCTAATATGCCTCGTGAAGGTGCTTTCATTATCCTGGCAAGACCTAAAAGTCAAGCAACTATTAATCAAGCATATGCAGTGGGAGACCACATCCCTAAAATAAGATAATGAGAAAGAAGAAAAATCAACAAGAGCAGATTGGTTGGAGCTTGTGGGAGATCACAGCCTTATAATTCATTAAAGCACTCATTACTTTCAAGGAAGACTAAGAGGTTTTATAATGAAAAATTGGCAAAAAAAGTCATAAACATATTATAATTATGCAAATTCAATTGTAAATCTTTCAATTATATTAATTGAATCATAAATCTTTTAAAAATTTATCAATTTATTCCGGCCAAATTTGACTGGAAACTAGTGATGTAAATAATTTTACAATCAAAAGGGCATAAACTCATCCAATGGCCCGAGAGATCCAACTATTGATTGCCCATCCTTGAAGTTGTCTTCTAATGCATAATGGTATATTAGCTTAAAAGCAGGAGAGATGGGATAAATATGAATAGGAAAGAAAAAAAGGAAAACCACAGAGAGAACAGAAACGAGAGAAGAGGCAACATCATAAGCAGATTTAGTTTGGAAAAGCCCATGTTTCTTTAATCCGGCAACTGTGTGAGCATTGGTGCCACCCGCCAATTGAAGAAAACCTATATTACAAGAGTAAGGCAATAATAGAAATTATATTAATAAAATGAATATGTCTACTCTTAGCCAAGGGCAGAAAAGAAAGGAGGAAAATAGAGACCGCATAAAATATTTACAAACCTCTAGGTATGTCGCCTGCAGCAGCCAGACGAATAGCAAAGGCAACAGATTCCCTCATGGCACTATGGGCCCCTGTGGTTTTGCTTTCCAAAGGGGCTTTGAGCCCCAAAGCCTCTTAGGGAAAATATTAAGGGCGTGTTTGGTAACAATTTTGTTTCGGCAAACAATTTTTAATCAGAAATAGTTTTTTTGTTTTTATTCCTGGGAACAATTTCTGAGTAAAAGAACTCGTTTGGTAATTGCACAAAATTTCTATTCTTGGAACAGAAAAAGAACAGAATTACATTTAGTAACTGTACAAAATTTCTATTTCAAATTTTTCTCAAGTGTTTGTTTGTTTGTTTTTTTTTTTTTTTTTTTTTAAAGAAGTGTAAACTTAGTATTGAATTATCATTCTCATGAAATACTCACTAATTTAATTTTGTTCATGGTGAGTGAAGGAAACATTCTGAACATGGTCATATGTACATACTTGAAAGAAAATTTTGTAATTAAAGTTCGTACAATAAGAGCTAGAAAAAGAAGAGTATCTTATAGATCTCTACATGGACGCTTTCATACATGACATCATAATAATGAAGTAATATAGTTCAGTGTTCAACTTCATCACATTGACTTTGATAAGTGATTACTTAAAAACAATATTACAAAAGTCGGAAACACAAAGTCATGAAATCTCAAGCATATTGTGATCCATTACCATTTTATTTGTAATACTTATCCTAAGCATGTTCATCACAGTTGCATGCTCATGCGATATATCATCTGCAACCTCCACTTCTCTAGGTCCAAATGGATACTTCGGATGTTCATATAGGGAAAAGTTTTTTTCCATCCTATCTTGATCACGAATGTAATAGAAAGCACAACATGCAATTACAATAAGTGATTGCTTCCGAATTGTAAATGGAGGCATATGTCTCAAAATGGTGAATCGATTCTTTAATGCCCCAAATGACCTCTCAATTACATTTCTTAGTGAAAAGTGCTTATGGTCGAACAATTCTCTTGTTGTTCTTGGCCGTCACCCATTCCTTCGATAATCATTAAGATGATATTGTTCGCCTTTAAATGGAGTTAAAAATCCCAGAAGTGCTGCATAACCAGAATCTACCACGTAATATTTCCATATAACATTATATATATATATATATATATATATATATATATATATATATATATATATATATATAAAATTTGTTGTGATATTCAACCATAATATAATCATAAAGAAGATTTGTCTTTATAAACAAAGTAAATATCGGGTGGTGGTCAAGGAAATTGCAATCGAGGAGTTTTGAGTGCTATCGAAATCACTCAACAATCATTGGTAGATTCTTCCCACCCAGCTTACATGAAAGTAAATTTCATATCAAACGAGCAAACACACAGAACATTCTAGGTGGTAATCCCTTTCTTGCCTCTAAATGGGATCTGCTAAGACACACGAATGATAGCATTTATATAGGTGCCATCCATAGCACCTACGCAGCCCTATCAATTTATTACCAATATAGTATTATATAAGATTATCAACTACATGTATTTGATGGTATAAAATTGATATAAAAATCACCTTGAAATAGCGTTTATGACTAAGATCCATAAGAATTTCTTGTGGGATGACATCAAAGGACGGTGGTCTGATTATCTCTTTTGAGAGTTTGAGAATTACTTTCAACACTATGTTGAAATACTTGCTTATCGTTTCTCCCGAACATTAGAATCTCTCACATAAATTTCTATTTGAGCTATTGTGACTAACCAAAAATAAGAAAATCCCAACTTATTCATCTATTCAAACATACCGACTATCTTTCAACCAACTTCTTACCCTCATTAAATCACATATGTTCAGAAAAACGTGTCTCTCCATCATGAATGCTTCATATATTATATCTGAATGTCCATAAACAATCCCCATTATCCATTCGGGTCATGATAGTTTACTGTCCCTAATAAGTTATTTCGTATGCACAAACGTGTCCATCGCAACTATGCACAACCACACTATCAATATGTCAAGATTATCATCATCCAAGAATTGTTCAACTAGTTCTATTTGCTCATTAGACACACTATTTGATCCCCCTTCCATAGTACATATACCATCACACAAATATAAAAACATTAATATAGATCTTGAAAAAATATCCTATGGCATCCCAAAATTCAAGACAACCTCTAGATGTATTAAAGCCCATGATTAGGTAATGAAATTACCTATGGTTCATGCTTTAGCCATTGGTTTTCTTTTAAGACCAAGTGTTATATATATTTGTGTTCATGAGTTATTAAAATTAGTATTATAGGATAAATTAATGAGAAGAATTTATTCTTAGCTATGCACCTCATAGATTGAATCCCTATAGATTAAATGTTACAAAATTATGGCCATATGAAATTGAAAATTTGAAATCTATAAAAGAAAGAATTAAAAGTGAATTATTAAAATTAAAATTGGGGTTTATTAGGGTTGAACTTTAGGCCCAAGAGTAAGGACCTAAAGTGGGCCAAATTGGCTTGGCCCATGAAGCCCATGGAGAGGGCTGTCGTCGACCAAGGAGAGAGGGGGAGTGGCCGGCCCACTTCCCAAGCCCATTATGCATGGGTCTTGCCAAGTGGCAAAAAGGAAAGTCACACCATTGGCCATTGTGGGTGGCTTCTCATGATTGCAAATGATGGCTTTGTGGGGGAAATAAAAAGAGAGAGAGTGGCCGGTTGAGTAGGTTGTTGTCCAAGCCAAGTGAGAGAGAGAGACAGTGCCAAGAGAGTGAGGAACCAAGAGAGAAAGGGAGAAGCCGCGCGAGGGAGGAGGTTCGCTCGTCCGTCGCCCGTCCGTCCGCTCGTCCGTCGCCGTCCGTGTGCCGTTGTTTGCTCGATTTTGGAGGCAAGTTGGGATCTATATTCTACTCTTGCATGTTGTATCTTGCATGTGTGTTTGAAATTGTGATGAATCTCGGTCGTTTAGGGTGTGAAATCCCAAGCTTGAGTGTGTTGTTCTTGAAATAGCATCCTGTTTTCGACTATACCAGAATGTTGTAGAGGCTTGCATGTGGGTTTTGAGTTGCATTTTGGCTTCCACTTCTTCACAAAAGTTGTAGAAAATATCTCAAAGTACAACATACTAAAATTTGAGACAAAATGGCTGAGTTTTGAGGGGTAAAACCCTCCCTCTACGAAAAGGCTAGATCTGAAACTGTTTCGTCGACCTCTTGGTGGTTTTGTGTGTTGCATGTCACTTTTTACTAAGAATTTCACTTTGACTTCTTCACTAAAGTTGTAGAGAACATCCTGATGATTAATATACTCAAATTTGAGGTAAAACTAACAAGTGTAGCCTAGTGAAACGATTTTCTTTTGAAGACGGCAGATCTGGAAGTATGGTACTGGACTCCCGAGACTTCGTGGACTAAATGGTGACTATCCTTTGAGAATCTCATCTAGATCCCTTAATTAAAGTTGTAGTGGACCTCTTGAGGCAAAACATATAAAAAATTTAGAGGAAATGAAGGAAGATAAGTAGGCGAAACCTTGATTTTTCGGAGACAGCTAAACTGGACTGTTCGGTACTAGAAACAGGAGCTTCGACCGTCTATAGTAAATTATCTAGGACGAATCTGGCCTCAATGTCTTCATGAAAAATCTACCTTAGGGTCTCAGATATAATCTGGTAAAATTTCATAATTTTTGGAGGTCATTCGGGTATTTTAATCGAAATATTTCAAGAACTGCGCAATCTGATTTTATCCGAATTTTGCATGCTGTATTGTGTGAACTATATCTTTTTGTGTGAAGTTCTTTTGGGCATGTGTTCTTCATGGAGTTGCTACCTTTATGTCTTGTCTATCACATGTTCTAATTTTATGATTTTTGAAAATCATATGAATATTCAATTTATATGTTTTCCGAAATTGTGCAAGCTGGAATTTGGTAAATCTCAAAAGTCATGATGTATGGATTATTCTAAGTTGTATGAACCTCATGAATTGTATTGTCATAAGTGATTGTATCTTGTTGCATGTGTGATGATGATTGGAAATGCATATAAGAATCAAATGATGAAAATGATCTTGTTTGCCATCACATCATATGCCATGTTAAAATTGAGCCATAATTGTAAATGTGAACTATGATAAGTGAGAAGGCCGTCGGAGGTGTGAGCGGACGATGCCCCGGGAGTGTCGGGATGCCTAGCCAGGGAGTGTAAGTGCTGGATGCCAGGTGGCCTTAAATGGCTGAATGCCGGAGGGTCCTCGGGAGTTTCAAGATGCCCGGAGAGTGGGGGAGCCGAAAGCCCAAAGGTTTGTGCCGGGGGATGCCTCGTGATGCCAGTTAAGATACGAGATGCCTGGAGGTTTGTGCCGGATGCCCGGAGGTTTGTGCCGGAGGTTCCTCGCGATGCCAAGTGGGGTGCAAGCAATAAATGTGGGATGCAAATACTGGTCCCGAGAAAGAGAAATGTGGCGGCCCAAAATGAAAGAATAAAATTGGGAAATTAAAATTGAATTATGCATGATATGCTAATATGTATGCATGAATGGATGTATGTGCACCTATGGCATGATGGTACATGTATGACATGATGGTGATGATTACATATGCATGGCTTCAAGGTAAGTTATGTATGGATGCATGAATGACATGTGTTATGCTATGATTGTTATGATTGTATTATGTGATGCATTGAGTGGCTTATTAGGTCCTTTACCAGCTGAGTGGTTGTACTCACCCCTTTGGGAACCAACATTTCAAATTAGAAAGATGTCGCTCCCTGCTGTCACGCGGGGCGTCTTTTACGGCCTTCCTTCGAACGTGGAGGTCGAGTGTGTGGAGATCGACTGTCCCACCATCCCTGGTTTGACGTTTATTCGGGTTCATGCATTAGTGATATATGATATGGGCCTGGCTGGGGGCTCGGTCATACAGGAGTTCATATCTGTTCACGTTTGTCGAGACGGAGTGATGCGGTGGATGTTGCCACCGCCACCGCCTGACGCATCGGGATGGGTGTGACGGCCCGTGCGTGAGGAGTAGGAGCTGCAACTTTTTGAACAATAGTCGACACTAGTTGATGGAGGATTTTGCATGATCGTCTTAGAGGGTCGAGTTATCTCTTTTTGGGGGTTATGGCCGAGCGTGACTAAAAATCTTGGCCTTTCTTTTGATGTACCGACTTGAGAAAATCCATCATGAAAATATGTAAATAAAAGTGTCTTGGCTTTATCTTTCCTTATGACGTTTAGTGGTGTGCAATTGTATTATGGTTGTTGGAGGGAGAATTGGTAAGACTTGATTATGCTTCCGCAAATAAGATGCGCTGGGACCGTTTAAAAAAAGTGCCTAGGAACTAAGGTTCTTCTTTGGTATCTGTGGTGACCTTAGGTGTTTCGAGGTGCCACATATCCAATAACAATCAATAACATAAGTCATAGTCTCAATAAGATATGACATCACATATAAGTACAAGAGTCTCAACACTAATATCTTTAAAAACTAAATATCGATAACATAAATTATATAGTCCAATGAAACCCCATGCAATCCATAGTATATTTCTAAACATCTACTAGAGACATTGAAGAAGTTCATTTCTCCTTTTAGGTGGAGATTTGATGAAAGCCTCCCTCAATGGGGCACTAATGCATGCTCGTTCCACTACTTTATTATAAAGATCTTGCTCTAACTCATGCATACTAACTAAGACATTAATGACAACAGATAGTAGAAAGGGTCTACAAGTAGTGGTGTAACCCCTGAGGTTGCAGAGCCACTAACAAATTGACTCACCCTAACTTTTAAAAGATCTTGTATGGCTTTGCAAGTGTCAGCAATACCATATTAGTTATTCTTTCTTCTCCTCTTAGTATTTGGAGTCCTATCAAATTTGTGCTTTTCATGAGCTGAAGTTGCAGCATTGTTAGATGTAAAGACTCTCTCATCAATGTGGTATTCACTGAAGTTGTTTTCATTGCCACCACTATTGTCATCTTCCTCTAACAGTGTCAAATCTTCAACATTTCCTGTGACATGATCTCAATTAGCATATGTACCACCAAATACAATACATAACTCGAGATACTGAGAAAATTCATCATTCTTGAATTTTGCCCAATCAACATTATACTACAATTTTCACAATAATGACATTTCGGCAACATAATCATACATTTTAAAATTTACATCTATAATGATATCAAAATGACCAAAAAGTTCTTTACCAAAAAAAAAAAAAAATTGACCAAAAAGTTAAAAAGATACATTGATGTGAGATTCCCATATACTTGAATCATCACCAACAACAATTTTATTCACATTATCCTAACCAAATCTAGACTGTGAAATGAGTTTCTTAAAACTATCATACTGTTTTCTCAGTTTGTTTACCTTACTCTTCAGCTATACTATGCTATATTGGAATCTTGTCTGTTTAATAAATTCAGTCCATATATTCTTCCACCCCGCTTTGTCGTAAGTAAAAGAGGTGCAATTTCCTTTTTTGACCTTATCCACCGACAAACTTACAAATAGGTTGGTTAAAGACTCAGTCCACTTTGCACCGAATGTCTATTTCTCAAATGCCATTTAACCTTGACCGATTGAGCATCATATGAGTTATGAGTTAAATTAATAACATAATTCTATAGGAACTACATGCCATGCACAAAATCATTCTCAAGAGATCCAAGCGGAGAAGACTATAATGACAACATTGGCAATTCTTGAACTAGCTTGTATAGAATAGAACATAGGTTACATTTTGAGCTACAAGAACTACACAATATTATGACTATCGATTATCAATGAAATTGAATGCTCAAAATGAAATAAAGAGCACTGTGAGAAACCTACCAAATTTTGAAGATGCATAAGATTTTGGAATCACCAACGTCAATGAAAATGCACAAGTAGCAAAAAGAATATGTCAAGCAAGCAAGTAGACACCGGTCAAGTGAGAATGAAAAATCATCGCAGTGACGAGAAATAACCAAAAACCAAACCAAGCTCAAGTACACAAATAGAAAAAAAAAATTGAATCCATGACAGCCACATGAATATCCAAGAAAAGTAAAGTCTCCCATTTTTGGATACCATAGACCAAAACTTGAAGTTGATGAGATATATTTGACAATATGTTTCGCAGCACTCAAATGAGATTGATAGCGCTTGTGTTGTCGCAGTTGATCTCCGTGCATGAATCTTTAATTCCAAAGTCTCTTAGCTGTTGTTTTATCTACAAAATTTGCGAACAACAACTTCCGAGAGCTATATACTCTGCTTCTGCTGTGGAGAGCTGCGTACTTTGCTTTCTTGAAAACCAAGACACCATCCCGCCTCCAAGAAGTTGACAAGTACCCGAAGTACTCTTTCTATCAACTCTGCATCCAGCAAGGTCTGCATCTGAATATCCAAGAAAAGTAAAGTCTCCCATTTTTGGATACCATAGACCAAAACTTGAAGTTGATGAGATATATTTGACAATACGTTTCGCAGCACTCAAATGAGATTCTTTTGGGTCTGATTGAAATCTAGCACAAATGCAAACACTAAAAAAAATGTCAGGTCTAGAAGCAGTAAGATAAAGAAGTGATCCGATGATACTCATGTACAGCTTTTGATCGACTTTCTTTCCTCCTTCATCTTTGTCTATCTTCAAGGAACTTGACATTGGTATATCAGCTGTCTTGCAGTTGCCCAAATTCAAACTTTTTAACAAGATCATTTGCATACTTTTCTTGATGAATGAAAGTTCCTTCCTCCAGTTGTTTTATTTGAAGTCCAAGAAAGAAGGTCAACTCACCCATCATGCTCATTTCAAATTCATCTGCATAGTTTTAGAAAATTTCTTGCACGATTTTCATTAGACGATCCAAAAATAATATCATCCACATATATTTGAACAAGCGAGAAAACTTTTGCTTTCTCTTTTAATAAAAAGAGTAGTGTCTACTTTACCTTTGACAAAACCATTTTGTAATAAAAACTTACTTAATCTTTCATACCGAGGCACGAGGTGCTTGCTTCAAGCCATATAGGGCCTTTTTAATCCGAATCTTGAGTCTGGTTTCCTTGGGTCTTCAAATCCGGTGGTTGTTCCACATAAACTTCCTCATGGATAAATCCATTTAGGAAAGCACTTTTGACATCCATTTGGAATAACCTGAAATTTTTATAACAAGCAAATGCAAATAATAAACGAATTGCTTCTAACCTCACTCTTTTGGTGCATAGGTCTCATCATAGTCGATCCCTTCTTCTTGAGTGTATCCCTTGGCCACGAGTCTTGCTTTGTTTCTTACTACCTTGCCTTTTTCGTCCATCTTGTTTCTGAATACCCATTTAGCTCCAATGACAGATTTACCTTTTGGCTTTGGGGTTAGTTCCCAAACATCATTAATTCTGAATTGTCTGAGTTCTTCTTGCATAGCTTCAATCCAGCTTTCATCGGATAAAGCTTCTTCTATGCTCTTGGGTTCTGTTTCAGAAATAAGAGCCATAACACTAGACTCTTCTCGCCTTTTGGATCTTGTGCGAATTCCTTCATTGATATCGCCAATGATAAGATCTTTGGGATGACTGGACTTATGTTTCCGATTCTTTGGTTAAAGTATCGATTGATGGTTACTTCCTTCACTAGAATCTTCAACGATCACTTGTTGCTGGTCCTTCAAAGTTTGAGCTGCTTCTTGAGATTTAGACTTTGTAGAGTCTGGAGCAGTTTAAGATTTTTCGAGATGAGTCTGAATGGACTCATTTTGAGCAGAATCTTGAAATTTGACATTCATTGATTCTTCCACTGTTTAAGTCTTCTTATTGTAAACTCTGTATGCCTTGCTCGTGGTTGAATATCCAAGGAAGATGCCTTCATCTGACTTTTCTTCAAACTTACCAACTCGATCATTTGCATTTTTCAATATAAAACATTTGCACCCAAATACATGAAAATATGAAACGATAGACTTCTTTTCTTTAAAAAGTTCATAGGGGGTTTTTTCTAGAATGGGTCTTAGAAAAACTCTATTGATAATATAACATGATGTTGATCTTTGCTTCAGCCCAAAATCGTAAAGAGATATTACTTTCAATTAAGAGGGTTTTTGCCATTTCTTGAAGAGATCAATTCTTCCTTTCCACAACTCCGTTTTGCTCTGGAGTATATGGAGAAGAGAATAAGTGCTGAAAACCAGATTCTTCACAAAATTTGGCAAAATCTTGATTTTTAAATTCACCTCCATGATCTGTTTTTATATTTGAAATAACATATCCCTTTTCATTTTGAACCATCTTAGCAAATTTCTTAAAGTAAGAGAAAGTTTCAGACTTACTTGCTAAGAAATATACCCAAGTAAATCGTGAGTAATCATCCACAATTACCAGGCAATATTTCTTACCTCCAATGCTCTGCGTTCTTGTTGGTCCAAAGAGATCCATATGCAAGAGCTGCAGTACACAGATAGTGGAAACTTGATTTATTGATTTAAAGAAATTTTTTACCTGTTTTCACAATATGCATGGTGTACATAGATCAGACTTTTGATATAATAAATTGGGTAAACCACGAACAAGCTTCTTTGTTGAGATGTTGGCTATCTGCTTCATGTTAACATGTCCAAGCTTTTTATGCCACATGATTGCTTCGTCTTGAATTGAGATTAAGCATTGCGACTCATCTGGTTTTAAGTCCAAGAGGTAGTTATTTCCATGTCTTCGACCCATAAATGACTAAGTAGAGTCTTTACTGGTTCCTAAACAAATACCTTATTGAAAGTTGATCCTAAAACCGGCATCACACAGCTGACTAACACTTAGCGGTTGTAATTAAGCCCTTCAACTAAAGAAACATTGCTTATTGTGAGGTTCCCAATCTTCACGGTTCCAAAGCCTACTATTTTTCCTTTCTTTGTTTCCTCCAAATGAGACTTTTCCACCATTTACTTTAATAAGCTTTATGAAGCAATTTGAATCTCTGTCATGTGTCTCGAGCATCCACTATCCAGGTACCATTTCACCTTTCTCTTGATAGTGACCTGCATTTAAAAAGAAACTCAAGCTTTCTTTGGTACCCATATTTTCTTGGGTCCTTTTGAGTTAGTTTAATAAACGGTTTTTGCCCAGACTTTATTGACAGGTCTGTTAGGGAAATCCCTTATGATGTTTTGAAGATGACAAAATAAATCAAAGGCTACTAACATGTTTGATGGTTAAGTAATAGACCATGCAGATTATAGAACATGTAAAGGATATTCTCAAAGTCGAAGACCCGGACTTCGTGTCAAAGTCGAAGACGCCCGGACTCAAGACTGCCGGACTCAAGACTCAAAGTCGAAGACGCAGGACTCAGTTGTCGGACCCGAATTGTAAAGTCTCTGACTCGAGACTTTACATCCAGTTCGATGAATCGTAACTCAAGCCCAATCATATAACGGCTAGTGATCTGGTTTGGATTCCACATCAAGATTGATTTGATTGATTCAATCTAATTGATTGACGATTGGATCTTGAAGACAAGAACTTTCTATACGAAGAAGCTTTACTTATGGAAACCAAGATTTCGTTTGTATGGGCGATCGGAATCAATTTGGGATTTTACCTTTGTCACTCAACGGCTACCAAATCTTCTAGATACGAGCTGTCCAATGGGTATATTGGAAGACGATTCTCCGGGATGCTGTCCAACGGGTAGTTTGGAAGTGGAGGAGTATTTAAGGAGATCATGGACCGATGAGCAAGTAAGAGACGGAGCGTAGAATTTATAATTCCAAAGTCGAGCGATCTTCGATTATACACTTGTCTTTGGAGAGCTTAAACGTTTGTAATCGTGAGAGAAATACCAAGAGAGTGACTTAGTGAGATAGTGTGATCTACTAAGTGTTTGCACTCGAAGTTGTAATCTCTTGTTGATTGCATAGTGGAATCCAGCCAAGAAGGCTGTCATCGTGGGAGAGTGGACGTAGGCTTGGATTAAGCCGAACCACTATAAATCTTGTGTTTTTATTCTCTTCCCTAAACTCCTTTATTTTGTTCATACTAGAACTCTCAATTGGTATCAGAGCCAAGTGCTCGGTTTATAAAAGTGTTTTTACTTTTGAGCTAAAGATTCTTTATGGCTAGTATGTTGGCACCAGGACTTATGGAAGGGCAAAGCAACACAAGGCCACCATATTTTGATGGAAAGGAATACAACGTATGGAAGAACAAAATGAAAGCATTCCTAAGATCCAGAGATCTCTTACAATGGGATGTTGTGGAAAGAGGAATCAATCCCATTGCTGCGTCTACATCAAATAAGAATGGCAAAGACAAAGAAACAAAACCCCCCGCTCCTATGTCTCGGATGGAGATGTCCAAAAGAGAAGCGCTTGATGCAAAAGCCATTTATTCTTTATATTGCGCTTTATCTCTTGCTGAATATAATAGAATCTCTTCATGTGAAACAGCAAAAGAAGTTTGGGATAAACTTCATGTTACATATGAAGGGACCGATCGTGTAAAAGAGACAAAAGTAAACTTCTTGCTTGGCCAATATGAATCCTTCAAGATGAAGCAAGGAGAGTCAATTGGAGATATGTTCGATCGTTTTACAGAAATTGTAAACGGTTTGGCATATCAAGGTCACCCAATTTCTTCTCCAATGAAGGTCAACAAACTCTTGCGAGGTCTTTCAAAAGATTGGAACCATGTCAAGACCTCAATCCGGGAGACTCAGAGGATTATGCCACTCTCCGTTGATGAATTGATTGGCACTCTTCAATCCTATGAAGTGGAACAACTCAACGACGAAGATCCCGAAGGTAAAAAGTCCATTGCTTTAATATCTAATGCTGTTTTGATGAAACAGACTCAGAAAATGACATGGACGATGAAGAACTTGCTTTTATGATTGAGAAAATCAAAAGTTGAGTAGAAAAGGAAGGAAATTCGATGGAAGAAGTCAATACAAGCATAATGGCCATAAAAGAATCATGAAAGAAGATGATGATCAAGAAAATATATGCTTGATGGCACATTCAAAATCTGAGTCTGATTCAGACATAGACTCACAATCAAAGTCTGATTCAGACACAGACTCAGAATCAAAGTCTGACTCGGATACAGACTCAGAATCCGATGAGGAAATCGAGGTAAGCAATTCAAAAATTCCTCTCAAAGTTTTAAAGTATATAAATGAGCTTTGTTCAAATCTCAAATCTTCTCTTAAAAGGATTTTCGAACTTAAAAGGAGAATTCTCGACTTAGGCAACAAGATCCTTCTCAAGTCTGGAGAAATATTAAGAAAAATTGGATAAAAGCAACATATTCTGCTAACTCTCGTGGACCCAAGAAAAATGGGTACCAAAGAAAAGATAAGTTATTTTTGCAGGATATAAAGAAGAAAGAAGAAAGAGGATTTGGTAAGAATTTTTATTCTCAATTTGATTTGGGCAATAATTCTCATTATGCTTGATAATCGATATATCCTTGGTTGATTGGGATTTTATAATGATCATATTTTTGTTTTATGGAAGAAAGAATCGTATGATTTATTTTTGTGATTTGTGAGTTAAGATTTGATTTAGTACGTGTGATTATTTGAGATAATTCAGATTATTTGGTTTAATTTTAAGCTCTTAAATTGTCATATTTTGCAAAGTAAAAATCCGATTCTACGTTATACTAATTTTGCAAGATATAATTTTTTTTTCTGAGATATTCAAGGATTTTATTCTCCCTGATTTTATCGTACTATGACTAAGTGAGAATTTATTTTTATTGTGCATAATATTCTTTCTTTGAGTACTCTGTTATGATGAATTAAGAAAGAATATTATTTATCTGTGGAGATTTTATATTTTGCTCTAACGTCAAGGAAGGATCCAAATTGATGGATACCAAAAAGGGAAATGAGTTGATTGCAGGAAATTCTTTAAGGGAAGGATGATTGTGAATCTACGCAGATTTTGGTGCAATCAGAAAATATCTCCTGCGACAATTGAAGATATATTCTATCCAGGGGGAGAAATCAAATCCAAAAGAAAAGGAAAAGAATCGTGATCATCTCAAAAAAGGCAACAAATTGAGGGGGAGTTTTGATCAATTATGGAAAAATCTTTTTTGATTGATCGTGATCTTATTATGAATGGAAGGAAAGGTAAATGTGTCAGAATTTATCTAAAAATCCGGTTAGTGCATCTTTTATTACCTTTTGTCATTAATAAATCTTGTATTGATATTATCATTTTATTATGACAAAAATGGTACGTGCAAGTTATGATGCATCCGTGATTTTTATTGGATATTTCCTGATATATATGATCGAAGTGAGCTATATTGCATATCTTTAATATTCGACTTGTTTTATAAAAAGGCTGATTTTTGGAGATTGTGATTCATGCAAGATATTGATTATCATTCTCTACGTGAATCTATTGTTATCGCTTTTTGATTATGACAAAAAGGGGGAGAAGACATATGAATATGCATATGTGCCGATTGGTTTGATATTATTGCATAATATTGAGCTGCGTTTATTTTTCTATATATTCTTATGCTCAATCTATTTGTTATCTTCTGATATCCTTTGATTTAAAAGTATGTTTACAAATCTGCATATTCAGAGATTGTTTTGTCATCATCAAAAAGGGGGAGATTGTTAGGGAAATCCCTTATGATGTTTTGAAGATGACAAAATAAATCAAAGGCTACTAACATGTTTGATGGTTAAGTAATAGACCATGCAGATTATAGAACATGTAAAGGATATTCTCAAAGTCTGAAGACTACCAGACTTCTGTGTCAAAGTCTGAAGACTGCCAGACTCAAGACTGCCAGACTCAAGACTCAAAGTCTGAAGACTGCCAGACTCAGATTGTCAGACCCAGATTGTAAAGTCTACAGACTCAGACTTTACATCCAGATTCGATGAATCGTAACTCAAGCCCAATCATATAACGGCTAGTGATCTGGTTTGGATTCCACATCAAGATTGATTTGATTGATTCAATCTAATTGATTGACGATTGGATCTTGAAGACAAGAACTTTCTATACGAAGAAGCTTTACTTATGGAAACCAAGATTTCGTTTGTATGGGCGATCGGAATCAATTTGGGATTTTACCTTTGTCACTCAACGGCTACCAAATCTTCTAGATACGAGAGCTGTCCAATGGGTATATTGGAAGACGATTCTCCGGGATGCTGTCCAACGGGTAGTTTGGAAGTGGAGGAGTATTTAAGGAGATCATGGACTGATGAGCAAGTAAGAGACGGAGCGTAGAATTTATAATTCCAAAGTCTGAGCGATCTTCGATTATACACTTGTCTTTGGAGAGCTTAAACGTTTGTAATCGTGAGAGAAATACCAAGAGAGTGACTTAGTGAGATAGTGTGATCTACTAAGTGTTTGCACTCGAAGTTGTAATCTCTTGTTGATTGCATAGTGGAATCCAGCCAAGAAGGCTGTCATCGTGGGAGAGTGGACGTAGGCTTGGATTAAGCCGAACCACTATAAATCTTGTGTTTTTATTCTCTTCCCTAAACTCCTTTATTTTGTTCATACTAGAACTCTCAAGGTCTCCATACCATAGGACATTCTTTCTCAAAATGATCTGCACTATTGCATTTTGAACATCTAAGAGCATTACGACCTACTAGTTTTACAAAGGTTCTTTCAAAATGATTTTAATAAGCATTTCTTAAGGGTCTTTGTTTGATTATTTCTTTTACTTTAGGAAAATCAATTAAAGGAATAGTTTCAGCAGTCATTCCTAAACCAGATTTATTGAAATAAGGTCTTTGAACAGAAAGTATCTTTTCAAGTTTTTCAGATCCCAGAGAAAATCTTTTGGAAATATTTAAAATGTCATTTTTCAAAAATGCATTTTCTTTTAAAAGATTATCTTTACTTTCATTGAGAGAGGAAACATTCTGGTCTAAGCATTTCACTTTTTCTTCTAAAACATTCTCTTGATGTTTTAAAGCAGAATTTTCCTTTTTGAGTTCAGAAATTCTTTTAAGAGAGGTCTTAAGACTAAAACATAATTCATCAATGTATTTTGAAACTTTCATAGGGATTTTTAAGTTACTTACCTCGAATTCACTTTTTGAATCTGAATCGGTTTCGAAGTTTGATTCTGAATCTGATTGTGCCATTAGACATATGTTGGCATAATCATCATCACTATCTTCGCACTCCGTGTCACTCCAGGTCTCTGCTTTAAGAGCCTTTCGATACTTTTCAGCTTTTCCTTTCTTCTTCCTCAAAAGAGGACAGGTTGGGTCGATGTGTCCATTTTCTTACATTCAAAACAGACTATATCTTTGTTTGATTCATCATCTTCAGCCAGAGACTTGTTCTCATTTGCTTTTGAAAACTTTGTTTCCTTGCATTGAATCTTCTTCCCTTTCTATTCAGCTTTACGAACCTTCTTATCATGAGAGCAAGTTCTTCATCATCCATGTCGTCTTCAGAATCTGTTACATCATAATCATCATTAGATTTTAATGCAATAGATTTCTTACCTTTAGGATCTTCGTCTTCATTGATTCGTTCCACTTCATAAGATTGAAGGGTCACAACCAACTCATCGACAGACAATGGCATAATTCTTTGGGTCTCTCTGATTGAAGTCTTTATGTGATTCCAATCCTTAGAAAGTCCTCGCAGCAGTTTATTTACTTTCATGGAATCAGAAATTGGTTGACCTTGATTCTCAAGACCATTCACGATATCTGTAAAACGACTAAACATGTCAGTTATAGATTCTCCCATTTTCATCCTGAAGGCTTCATATTGACCGAGGAGTATATTGACTCTGGTCTCTTTCACTCGATCGGTTCCTTCATAAGTAATGCGTAATCTATCCCATACTTCTTTGGTTGTATCACAAGAAGATATTCTGTTATATTCAGTAGGTGATAAAGCACAATATAAAAAATAGATTGCCTTTGCATCAAGAGCCTCTCTTGATTATCTCCTCGACTCATTTCACTTTGGACTCAACGGTGTCCTTTCCTCTTTACGAGACAGGATGCGGTTTAAGAATGATTCCTTTTCTACAACGTCCCATTCCGGAGGATCTTTTGATCTTAGAAACGCCTTCATCTTGTTCTTCCATATGTTGTAATCCTTTCCATCAAAGTAAGGTGGTCTCGTGTTGCTTTGCCCTTCTACAAGCCCTGGAGCCAGCATACTAGCCATGGATCTTTTACTCTAAAGTAAAATACTTCAAACAAAGTGAGTACACGAGCTCTGATACAAATTGAGATAGCTAGTATAAGCACCTAGAGGGGGGTGAATAGGTGCATAAACAATTTATCGAGATACGGAAGCAATACTTGGCAAATGATAAAGGGAAATTCTTTCTGGATTAACAAAATGAAATACGATCAAAGTAAAGAGAGTAAGGAAGAGAAAATTGAACACAGAGTTTATAGTGGTTCGGCTTAGTTCAAGCCTACGTCCACTCTTCCGCACGACCCTGCGCTGGATTTCACTATGATCAAAAGAGAAGTTACACCACAGCACTTCCTTAATTCCACAGCGTAGATGTTCTACTACACCTCCTCAAAGTCTCTTACAAATATTGACTTTCTTTTGAATACAATGAATCGCTCAAAGAGATTGTCTAAACAATAGGAAGCTTTCAGACTTTGGAATTTTTCTATCGCGCACACCTTCAACGACTTAGGACGTCTTCTTTATATACTCCTTTATGCCATCATACCCGTTGGCACTTACCAAAGGAATTCCTCCAATCTACCCGTTGGACGGAATCAATTAAGAAGATTAATAAAGCTATTAAAGGAACGTGTCGATAGCCCATCAATCTTGTTCGCCCATACAAACGAGAATCTCGGTTTCCATAAGAAGAACCTTCCAAGAATATCCAGACAATTATCGAATCTTCAATCATCGAGTCAATCTCGATCAATCAAGGATTCCGTTATGTCTTCTCCAGCCATGAGATCTTCTCCGGTTGATAAGGACATCCCTTAACGAATCATTCAGATTTGGATAACCTTTCTTCAACGGATTAGAGACTGTCAATGAGGATAGACTTTGAGTCTTGAGTCTGGCTGTCCAGAGGTCTTCAGACTTTAAAAAGTAGAGACTGTAAAACCTTCAGACTAGACTGAGGAAACGTTTTGTCAGCTTCAAAACACTTCAAGAAGATTTCTCCAACACTTATATCGTTGTAAGCGTGATAAGGTTCAATATCAAATGATCCGCAATAGACATGATTCTGTTTCAAGCCAACTGAATTGTAGAAAGAGCCTAGTTGAAGCTAAATGTCAACATTATACCAAACAAAATCGAGGACGAAAAGAACAGCCCCTAAAGCAGTTCTTCAGACAGTGGCCCCTAAAGCAATTCTTCAAGTAGTCCTTTTAGTGTTCTCCCAAAGCACATAAGATTAAAAATCTAATCCATTCCCACATCTTGTTTAGGATGCTAACCAGATGCTTTAAAGTTCAAAGCCCAAAGTGAAGATCAGACCTCCCTTCATATTACCTTCAATTCAAACCAAAAAAGAAAGAGAACGGTGACTTCAGGCATTTCAGGCAAGCCAAACATGTTGCAATCATCAAAGACAATCTCCAATCCCCAAGGGGAGGTCTAAATTATAGCGCTACTCACTGGAGCTGTGTTGGCTCAGGGCTTGAGCCCTCCCCGCGCTGGCTCTAGCGAGCAGCGTTGGCTCAGGCCTTGAGTGCAAGGGCTCACTCAAGCAAGCCGTCACCTCACCACGCTGGCTCAAGCGAGCAGCGATGCTCGGGGCTCGAGCACGAAGGCTTGCTCAAGCAAGCGTCTCGCAGATCTGAGCGAGCGCTAGCTCAAGCGATTTGCAACACTCGCAGGGAAGACGCTCGCTCGAGTGAGCAGAGCAGCGACGCTTGCTCGAGGCTCGAGTGCAAGGGCTTGCTCAAGCGAGTGTCTAGCAAATCTAGGCGAGCATTGGCTCGAGCTAGCCCTCGCGCTTGAGCCTTGAGCAGCCGTCACCCAAATTTGCGAGGGTCTCTCTCACCAAAGCCCTCACCAGTCGGCTCAGCCAAGCCCTTGCCGAAGGCATCCATCCCATGGTTGCAAGTCAACAAGATGGATGAAACTTACCTCGAATCAGAAGCTTTAGCCAGTGAAGGAGCAACAACTGTCGATGCTAGAGAGAATGACAAGTTGGGAGGCTCTGGAGAGGATGACGTACAAAATGGGAGAGAAGCTGAGAGACGCCGGAGAAAGAGGGAGGGACTTGAGATAAAGAGGGCGCGATGGAGTGGTTGAGACAGAGGGCACAAGCTAAAGCTTCATATCAAAGAAGATTTTTTGTTCTTTTGTTTCTTAGAAATTGTTTCCGATAACAAAATGTTTTTTTTTTACTTCTTGTTTCTATTCCAAATCTATTCCCATGAACAAAAAAATAAATTTTTATTCACGAGAACAAAAGTTTTATCAAGCACATTTCTATTCTTTTTTCGTTCCCTGAAACAAAAGAACAGAAACTATTTTTAACAAACATGCCCTAAGTGTTTGGCAAGCATTTTAAAAGTTCATTGGGCAAAAGTCAGTATTGGAAATGTGAAAGCTCAAAGATGGTTTGGACTAGCTTTGAGCATTTGGCATTTTGGAAATGCAAGTCCACTTAGGGCCCGTTTGGTTCGGCTTTGGGGAAATGCCCTTGGGAGAATGCAAAATGGGTTTTCCAAAATGCTAGACTGTTTGGTAAACTATAACTGATAAGTACTTTAGGGAAATGCAAGACTGTTTGGTAAACATATATTTGAAAAGCCCTTTAGTGTGACCAAATTAAGTTTTTTAGTTTTAGTATTTTTAAAATTGCAAAAAAGAAACAATGACTATATAACATTTTACATTTTCATGTTAAAAGTAATGTAAAAGATATATATTAGTAAATTTATTTTAAAATTATATTAAAAGAATTTGATTATAGATTAGATGCAAAGCTCAACTTTTGGCCTAAGGTTTTTTTAGGTTTGTTTTCAATTTTGAATAATTTTTTTTAATTATTGTAGTATTAATCATCTTCGTTAATTAATGATCATTCTAGTATATTGATAAAAAAATTGGGTTATTGATTATCAAAAGATAAAAATGACAAAAAAAAAAAAAAAAAAAAAGAAGGTAAACCCAACATTTGAAAAGGGTTTTTATTATTTTTCAAAAAATAAAAATAAAATCCGATGAAACTCCGTCATCGATCAACGGCGGTTGGGATGTGGGAAAGATGATCAGTTTAAAAAAAAAAAAAAGATGTCAACGGATGAATAGTAGAGGTGGACTTGTATTTCTGAAATGCTAAAAGCCCAAAGCAGGTCCCCACATGCTTTGGGCTTTCAGCATTCCAAAGGCCAGCATTTGGCCAAGGACACCTCCAAATGTTGAACCAAACACTTAAATTTTTTTTCCAATGGGCTTTTAGGGCTGAAAGCCCCTTGGGAATGCTGAACCAAACGGGTTATACTATTCATCCATTGACTTTTTCTTTTCTTTTCTTTTTGTGGTTGTAACTGTTCATCATTCAAAGATCAAATTCGACGAAGGCCGACCTTAGGCAAGGCTGTTGAAGGCCTGATCTGGCGGAGGCTAACCTCAGACGAGGCTGGCAGAGTCCAGCCAACTACCAGAGGCCAGATCTAGCCACCAGACAGCCTCGCCTGAGGTCATGCGACCTTAGGCCACCTCGCCTAGCTCATGCGAACCCAAGCGACAATGCCTAAGGTTGCGCAACCAAGGCAATGCCACCTAGTTCTCGCAAAATTAGGCAATGTCACCTAGGTTCACAACCTCAAGCTGCCTCGTCAACGGCCAGATCTAGCCGTCGGCAATTGACCAACCATTGGACGAACAGCGGTGGTGCTTTGTCAAATTTGATTTTAATTTTTTTAAAATTAATAAAAGCCATTTGCAAATGTAGGATTTACCCAACGCTATTGACACCAAAGTCACGTTACAATGCACTTTAAAATTATAATTTGCCAAACACTAAAGCATTTGAGAAAACTCATTTACTTTAAAGATATTTGCATTTTCCCAAACCCATTTCCCTGAGCTAAACCAAACTGGCCCTACATTCGATATCCTCACTTAGGCCCTTGCAAAGAACTACTTTCAAGTTTCAAGAAATTTCACGAGAAGCAATGCATTATATAGCATTGAGATTGAATATTTAGTTGTGTCCAAGAAGTAGGGGGAGTTGAGGAAAATGAGGGGATGGATGTGGAATGTTTAGCTTTGTCCAAGATTTGCGACTAAGCTCAATGCTACAAACATTCATGACTTAATATTACATTGATTTGCCCTTGTCCAATATCGCTTTATATTGTGCATTTAATGCCTAAGTTCATACCAACATGCTATTAATTATTTGTCCCATAAAGATGGTGTTAATAAGGTATCGAAAGCAATGTGTTGCATCGAGGGGATATTGAATTGTAATAGAAATGAAGTGGATTCACCACAAGCACCTCAGTTTGCTGGCAAGTGCCAATGGGAATGAAGGGTCTAGAGACGCGATCAAGGTTCGAAACCCAAAAATGGGAAGGAAGTTGTCATAAAAGGCTTGGATTTGCTTGTGTCACAGCTTATTGCGCCTCCCCGCTCGCTCACAGAGGCTCGATCGTGGTCGTTCTCTCCTTTAAAAAAAGAAAGAAACAAATGTCGAAGAAGAAGATGACCGATTCAATGTTAATGCAAACAAGAGTTCTAAACCAGGTGAGATGTATCGAGGATGAAACTAATTTTCTGTGTTTCAAAAATTTCCATGAAAAGTAACTTCCAACGTTGTAAGCTTGATAAGGTTCAATATCAAACAATCTGCAATAGACATGATTCTGTTTTCAAGCCAACCGAATTGTAGAAAGAGCCTGGTTGAAGCTAAATGTCAACATTATACCAAGCAAAATCGACGATGAAAAGAACAGCCCTAAAGCAGTTCTTCAAGCAGTTATTTCAGTGTTCTCCCAAAGCACGTAAGATTAAAATTCCAATCCATTCCCACAGCTTGTTTAGGATGCTAACCAAATGCTTTAAAGTTCAAAGCCCAAAGTGAAGATCAGACATCCCTTCCTATTACCTTCGATTCAAACCAGAAAAGAAAGAGAACGGTGACTTCAAGCATTTCAGGCAAGGAAAACATGTTGCAATCATCAAAGACAATCTCCAATCTCCAATTGGAGGTCTGAATTACAACGCTGCTCGCTGGAGCTGCGTTGGCTCAGGGCTCGAGCCCTCCCCGCGCTGGCTCCAGCGAGCAGCGTTGGCTCAAGCCTTGAGCGCAAGGGCTTGCTCAAGCGAGTGGTGCTCGCTCGGGGCTTGAGCCCTCCCCGCGCTGGCTTAAGCGAGCCGCAACGCTCAGGGCTCGAGCGCGAAAGCTTGCTCGAGCGAGCGTCTCGCAGATCTGGGCGAGTGCTGGCTCGAGCGAGCAACGCTCGCCTGCGAGACACTCGCTCGAGCGAGCAGAGCAACGACGCTCACTCGGGGCTCGAGTGCGAGCGCTCGCTCGAGCGAGCGTCTCGCAATTCTAGGCGAGCGTTGGCACAAGCGAGCCCTTGCACTCAAGCCCTAAGCATCCGTCGCCCAAATCTACGAGGGTCGCTCTCACGAAAGCCCTCGTTAATCGGCTTAGCCAAACCCTTGCTGAAGGCGTCCATCCCATGGTTGCAGGTCAGCAAGATGGATGAAACTTACCTCAAATCAGAAGCTTTAGCCGGTGAAGGAGCCACAGCTATCGACGCTAGAGAGAATGACGAGTTGGGAGGCGCTGGAGAGGATGACGTACAGAATGGGGGAGAAGTTGAGAGACGTCGGAGAAAGAGGGAGGGACTTAAGACATAGAGGGCGCAAGTGGTGTGGTTGAGACAAAGGGCACGGGCTAAAGCTTCATATCAAAGAAGAGTTTTTGTTCTTTTATTTCTTAGAAATTATTCCCGGAATAAGAAGTTACTTTTGTTTATTTCTTATTTTTATTCAAAATCTATTCCCGTGAATAAAAAAATAGATTTTTTATTTCTAGAAATAAAAATTTTACCAAACACAGTTTTATTCTTTTTTCGTTCCCTGGAACAAAAGAACATAAATTTTTGTTTCGGGGAAGATAAATTATTTTTAACAAACAAGCCCCAAGTGTTTGGCAAGCATTTTTAAAAGTCCATTGGGCAAAAGTCAACATTAGGAATGTTGAAAGCTCAAAGATGATTTGGACCAGCTTTGAGCATTTGGCATTTTGGAAATGAAAGTCTGCGAAAGTCAGCCTAAGGCCCCATTTGGTTCAGCATTCCTAAGGGACTTGAGTCCCTTAGGCTACTTGAAAAAAAAAATTAGGTATTTAGTTCAGCATTTGGAGGTCTCTTTGGCCAAATACTTGCCTTTGAAATGTTGAAAACCCAAAGCAGGTGGGGAGACCTGCTTTGGACATTCAACATTTTCGGAATGCTGCTCCTCCTAATTAATGAATTTTGGCTAATTGTCTATTTTGCCCTCAAAATATTATGAAATGTCCAATTTTATCCATTTACAAAACAAAACTCTAACTTTCTCTCTCTTTGGGATGCTTTCCTCTATTCTAGTCAAATTTGTATGAGAGGAACTTGGTTTTATTTTTCTCAATGAGGACCTCCCTTTTTATATGCGGTGCTTACTCATTTTTTAATGAGGACTTCCTACCCCCGCCCCACCTTTGCCTCCTCCCTTTTCCCCATCTATTGACAAAACGTTTGATCAATAATTTTGCATGTTCGGTCTTGTGAAGTTGGTGGAGTGTCCTCAAACTAGAAACGTCAAACACATTGGTCCGACACGAACGAAGGATGCAGCTGCAGTGAAATAACATGTTGTGACCAGCGTGCCATTGGTTCTCTTTTTGAGCTGAACACTCGTGTCGTGACCAACCTTCTTAGACGATTCAATACAATACATCAAGAAAATTTACATTAATGGAGAAATTCTTAGCATCCACAATCGGTCACTTCATCATCCACTGAATAAGTTCACCTTTTTAATTTCTATATCATTTTTTTCTTTTAACAATCAATAGCCCAACATTTTATCAATACACTAGAATGATCATCAATTTAGGAAGATGATTAATACTACAATAATTTTAAAAAAATATATATTCAAAGTTGAAAACAAACCTAAAAAACCATAGGCCAAAAGTTGAGCTTTGCATCTAATTTATAATCAAATTCTTTTAATATAATTTTTAAATATATTTACTAATATGTTTATTTTACATTACTCTCAACATGAAAATGTAAAAGGTTATATAGTCATTGTTTCTTTTTTTTAATTTTAAAAATACTAAAACTAAAAAACTTAATTTGGTCACACCAAATGGCTTTTCAAATATATGTTTACCAAACAATCTTGCATTTCTTCAAAGTTTTTGGGCTAAAGGCCTTTGCATTTGGCTAAAAGCTTTACCCAAATGTTGAACCAAACGGGGCCTTATACTATTTATTTATCGACTTTTTTTTTTCTTTTTTTGGTTGCAACCGTTCATCATTTGGAGATCAAATTCGGTGAAGGCCAACCTTAGGCAAGGCTATTGAAGGCCTGATTTGGTGGAGGCTGACCTCAGACGAGGCTGCTAGAGTCCGACCAATTGATCTAGCCGCCGAACAGCCTCGGTTGAGGTTGTGCAACCTCAGGCCACCTCGCCTAGCTCATGCGAACCCAAGCAATGGTGCCTGAGGTTGCACGACCCAAGTGATGCCACTTGGTCTCGCGAAATTAGGCAATCTTGCCTAGGTTCACAACCTCAAGCTGTGTCGTTGGCGGCCAGATCTAATCGTTGGCCAGCCATTGGACAGACAACGATGGTGCTTTGTCAGATTTGATTTTAATTTTTTTTTGAATTAATAAAAGCCATTTGCAAATGTAGGATTTACCCAACACTATTGACATCAAAGTCACTTTCTAATGCACTTTAAAGTCATAATTTGCCAAACACTAAAGCATTTGAGAAAACCCCTTTACTCTAAAGATATATGCATTTTTCCAAACCCATTTCCCCGAGCTAAACCAAACGGACCCTACGTCCGATATCCCCACTCAGGCCCTTGCACAGAACTACTTTCAAGTTTCAAGAAATTTCACGAGAAGCAATGCATTATATAGCGTTGAGATTGAATATTTAGCTATGTCCAAGAAGTAGGGGGAGTTGAGGAAAATGAGGGGATGGATGTGGAATGTTTAGCTTTGTCCAAGATTTGCAACTAAGCTCAATGCTACGAACATTCATGACTTAATAGTACATTGATTTGCCCTCGTCCAATATCGCTTTATATTTTGCATTTAATGCCTAAGTTCATACTGACATGCTATTAATTATTTGTCCCATAAAGATGGTGTTAATAAGGTATCGAAAGCAATGTGTTGCACCGAGGGGATATTGAATTGTAATAGAAATGAGGGGATATTGAATTGTAATAGAAATGAAGGGTCTAGAGACGCGATCAAGGTTCGAAACCCAAAAATGGGAAGGAAGTTGTCATAAAAGGCTTGGATCTGCTTGTGTCACAGCTTGTTGCGCCTCCCCGCTCGCTCACAGACGCTCGCTCGTGGCCGTTATTCTCCTCACCCGCGCCTCTCTTTTTTTCCTCTTCATGGGCGTTGGCTCGTGTAAGCAAAGGAGAGGAAATGGATGATGAGCCGGGCCTTCTTGTGTTTGATTTTGACGTGGGCTCAGATCTTAGGTCAGAACTTTCAGTGGAAACTTCTTGTAAATGGGGCTGTCTCGACTGACTTTAAGGCCCATTTCCTCAAACATTTGTAACTGCTCCTAAAAAAGCATCATTCGGCCGAACAAACTCGCAACTTTGCCGCAGGCATTCAAGTGCATCTTCTGCAGATGGTTGCTCTGATCTCAGCCTTCTAGAAGGTATGGATTTTTGCCTTCTTTTCTTGGTCACTAGTGGTTTCAAGAAAAGGAGGAAAACAGGCCAAAGAAAAGAAAAGAAATGGGAAGCTAAGTCAAAGGATGAGCCGAAAATAACCAAGTGGGCTAGACAAGGCGGCCCGCTTGATTCCTCCCTTTTATGTTTATTTGGTCCACTTTATTCATTTTTTCAATTTTTTGCTTCTTATCTTTTATAATTTTTTTTATATTTTTGCAAAATAAATGGATATTTAAAAAGTCAATAAAAATTCAGGTGTCAATAATCGCGAGATCCTATGGGATACAAGTTAGGCGTATCCTACAAATATAAAGCAATTTTGAACGACAGCACACCACGGACTACAAATAGGGAAATTGTATCAACTACATCTAGGGCGATGCCCTTTGTTATGCGAGTCTCTGGTTAGTAGACAATGAATTCTTTGACCGCATCTGTGGTGTATGTTGCATTCATAACATATGCATGGTCATGTGTTCACTTGATTGTTACATTATTGACATGAGACTGTTTAGTGTCTATAAAATGTGAATCAAAATGAAGTTGTATTGATCAATGATGTACAAGTTATTGTAATAATTGGATAGAAGTGGTGCGGAGTTGCAACTGTTTAAGTGAGCAATTGTTTTTTTTTTTTAATATAATAAATTTATGTTTCATTGATATAATAAGGGAGTCAGATCTTATTACGTTATGTTGAAGAATATTTTGGAGCATTTAAATTTGTCGATAGTTTGAGAAATAAAAGAATTTTTTTAATTAAAACTAATTTATACCCAGTTCATCAAATTTACTGAATTGTAGAATGCCCGAATTCAACTTTTTGTGTTAATTTTAGCCAAACTAGTTACCCAATTTGAAATGGCAGTTAATTTAGTCACAACTATTGATGTGGCTAATTAACACCAATGACCTGTAGTTACTCCATCATTTAAACAAGTATTTAACACATTGAACAAAGTGGGAAATTACATAGATATAGGAGGAAGACAATGGGGAGCAACCAACAAGCGCAATGGCCTGCCGATAGTCTGAACCGAACTCCGGATCGTGGGTGGCGACAACCACGACCCTTGCCGGTTAACATGGGAAGAATTGGGACCGTCGTCACCACCCTAGGCAACGGCAACGGCTGCCCAACTCTCGCCTCGCCTAATGGGGAGGGTCAGAAAACCGGCGATGGTTTCCACATTCTCCTTTTGGCCGAGAAGTGCTGTGGAAGAACATGAATTCCCATACAAAATGATAAAATTAAAGAGGGAAATAAGAGAACCCATTTTACCATGTCCCCTGATAGAAAATTATCCGTATATAATAGGACTGAAGACCGTTTAACGAACAATTTTAAAAAGTAGGCAAAAAAAAAAAAAAAATTGGCTGCTCGATCACCAACCGTGACCTCTTTCTTTCAATGAAGCAGCCTACGACAGAGCCACCTAATTTACTTCGACGAAGAGGCTTCAACCCTCAGTCTCAATTGTCAAGTCTGCCAAAAGGGAAAAAGAGTGAAGCTACTGGCGAAAAAATGAATGGTAGGCTTTCTTCTTGAATGTAATTATGTGCACATCGGACCTGAGCAGATCCTTAAACTGCTTAAGGGGAACTACCCTCACAGCAGGGAAAACCTGCCTGGGGTGAGAGTCCCCACGTGAGGGCCCCGTATCCCGCCTCTCAGGGGAGAAACAGTACTGAGAGGAGTGAGGGGGCTGCAGCTGCCGGGGTAACGGCAGGTGAGGCAACTCACGGTGGTTTGGATGCTAACCGATTAAATTCGAGGCTACCCAAGGACCATGCAGCAGACAGGCTAACAACCTGACCCCTTCTTTGAGCTGACTTAAATGTCAAGTTGCCCCAACTCAACGCTCAAGGAAGGCCCCGAGTTGGGGCAATGGTAGGCTTTCTTCTTGAATGTAATTATGTGCACATAAATTGCAATCTCGAATTAGAAGCATGTGTTTTACAGGCGAGGAAATGCACATGCTACGAGTTCAAATTGAATAGCATCTCAAATCTCATCTTTATCAATTCTGTTATAAGATCCTCGATCCAACTCAGGATGAAGGGGTTAATGAAATTTAACTCAGAAAACATGTCATTGCTGTAAAAGTGCAGCACAGTACTAAACGTAGCATGAAACAGTGAATTATGATTAGGACTATGATGGATGCCTTCTGAAGCAGAAAGCGTCCACACAACTTGTTTGCTTGCTATTTTACAGTATAGATGTGGGTCCTGGAACATAATCGGATGTTTTCTCCCAGAGAGGGAAGCTTTGCCCACATTTCACATTTTGTCTAGACTCAACACAGTAAATGATCGGTTGATTTGCGAAAATTTCATTGTTCCTGTTGACACCAAAAGTTACCCTTGCTGTCACGTTCTAGTCACGAGGAGTGTTGACATTTGAAATTATCCTCACTGAAATAGTAGTGATCCAGCCCATACGAGTCATAGAGACAAAGGATGGCTAAGGTTTTCAAGAACCTTTGGGCTGGATGTCGATGAGCTTAAAGGTGGAGATGCGTAATTCAATGGTAAAGTAGTTGATTGTCACGTGTCCAGGTCAAGAGATATTACTATGGACGTAAAATTCAAATAGATTTGGTGTCAAGATTTAAGCGAGAATAGTTGGTGCTCAAAAGGTCACACAAAATTAAAAGAGCGGTTATTACTTGCTGGACAAGTTGTGTGAGTATGGTCGACAAGTCTGGAAACAACAAGATGTGAATAAAATTGTTAAGAAAGGAGCAAAGAACATGGGAGGGAAGATGGGAGAAATTAGGAGTGACTTTCAAGGAATGATCAACCAACCGACGGTTACTAGATTGTCCTATAAATATCAAAGACAATCCAACAAAAAGCCCTTGAACAACACATCAAATTCATTTATCTTATCTTTTAGTTATCTTAACCTAGCCTAGATTAGTTATAGCTTTGGATTCCTATTGTTAATTCAATTCCGGTAAGTGTCTATATTATAGTTAGTGCTGTTGATTAGGCTCCAATATTGTCCTACTGTCCAATGTTGTCGATTAGATTCTTTTAAGAGCACTGCCTACTAGGTATTGTTTTTATCGTCCAGAGTCGTCGATTAGAATCAAACGTTATGTTCTCGAATACATTTAGGAGCAGTATCTATCTGGTGTTGTTTCCATCGTCCAGTGCCATCAATCAGATTTCGACATTATATCCTTATATCCATTTAGGAGCAACGCCTTCCTATTGCTCTCAAGCCGTCTCGCCACCATTACCACCTCGATCCCAGCTTTGCTATGTCCACCACGAGCGCCTCTCTCTCTCTCTCATATGGAAAATTCTCACAATCAATGATGACGACAGGATCTAAACCATCGATGGTGGTGCTTGAGAGCTCGATCGGATAGCGTCGAGTTTCGTCGACCCAAAAAGCTCTAAATTACCAGGCGGGTTACTCATATGAGTAATAGTTACTTACATGTGCTAAATACGGTCCATGACTCATCCATCAGAGTCAATTACTAGTGCATGTGATTGGGAGACTAAAGGTTCCATGAATGATGGACCTACCCAATATCAAGTCATGGGGAAATCACCAACGAACTCCTAAACCTACTTCACTTATACCAATTCAATCATAATTAATTAAGCAAATCTAGTCCTAAAATTTAACAGTTTGCCAATTTAGTTCTTTCAATCAATTTTCATCAAAAATTGATAACATGGATCCTAACCATCTTATATGGCATAGCTAGCATAAAAGTGGAAAGTTTTTTCTTAAACAACTTCTCATAATTGTTTTATAATTTTTTTATATTTTCTCTTCTTCTTTTTTTCTTTCTTTTCTTTCCTGTTTTTCCACTAAGCCAATTGAGAGCCGGCAAATCCTCACCCAAATCAAGCAAAGGTCCTGGCCTTCACCTAGATTTGGTAAGGCCTGTGAAGATCTCATCGGTCACTAGGGTAGTGACCCTCGTTTGTTGCCAACGAGGGTGACTAGCCCTCCCTCGGGATCGACAAGGGTCAGCTGGCAACCCTCGCTAGACTTCATAAAAAAAGAAAATTTTAAAATAAAAATAAATCTATTGTAAAAAAAAATTCAAAATGTTTTTTTTAAATAAAATTATAAAAAATTTCTACATTAGCACCATTGTCCTACATGGCACTACTAGAATTCATGCTAGTGATTTCTAGTCAAAATTGATTGAAATGACTAAATTGGCAAAATGTCAAAATATTTACGACTAAATTGGTCAAATTATAAAGTTTAGAACTAAATTAGCATAAATGCAATAAATTTACGAATTTTTTGATAATTTTCACGTCAAGTCGGAAGAAGCAAACCAACGTCCCTTAGGCTATAGGGCTCTCACTACAAATCGAGTTTGACTCTTTCAATGCTCAATAGAGCAAGATTCATTTTATCTCATTGTAAGAAAAGCAATGAGGACTACTAGTACGACCTCATACTTAATGTATCCAACGGGGAAAATCAAAATCAAAAAACTTAACTAACGTCTTGTATAATTCAAAGTCGGATCTTCAATTTCATTTGGGAAGTTGACTTGACTCCACATCTAAGAAACCCTTTTGTCCTTTGGTTATTTGGACAAACATTTAGGCTCTGTTTGACAACTTGCCAAATGGTAACAATTTTTGTTTTTTTGTTTCTGGGAGTAGATTTGGAACATAAATTCATTTAGTAAAACTTTTGTTCTCGGGAACAAATTTATATTTTTTTGTTCCCGTTAGCAGATTTGGAACAGAATCGAGAAGTAAAAACAAAATTGATTCTTTAGTTCTTAAAACAATTCTAGAATCAAGCAACCTATTTTCTCTCTTTTATTTTCTATTTTCTTGCTATTCTTCCCTCTTTCTTCTTCTTCAACTACTGCGGCCGTTGCTGTCCACCGCCGAGGTCTGATGAGCTCGTCGGAGACTCGCCAAGCCAAGGCAAGGTCCAACGAGCTCGTCGGAGGCTCCCTAGCCATTGGCAAGCCTAGTTGGGCAAGGCTTGACCTCGCCGGGCCACCGCGAGGTCGATGTCACCCGGCCAAGGCGAGGCCAACCTCGCGATGGTCTAACAAGGTCGAGCCTGGCTGGTAGCTAGGCGAGCTCAACTGAGCCTCGCCCAACTGCCGGCAAGGCTTGGCCAATGAGGCGCGGCCTCACCAAGGGCCAGCAACTCTCCAGCGAAGTCACTACCCTCGTTTGGTCATCAATCATCCTAAGGTTGGCAACCGGTAAACCTTGAAGGAGACAAAGAGAAATAAAAGAAAAAGAAAAAAGTAATAAAACTATTAAAAAATTATTTTAAAAATGATTTGGATTAGAAATTTTCAGAACGGTACCAAACATAATTCTATTACGGGAATTGAAATTTTGGATAGTTATCAAACGACTTAAAATACTTAAAAATTGATCCCAAGAGTAGAATAAAAAATAATCATTTTTGCTTAGAAATTGTTCTAGCAGACCTTGAATGAGACAAAGAGAAAGAAAAGAAAAAAGTAATAAAATTATTTAAAAAATGATTTGGATTAGAATTTTTCAAAACAAGTACCAAACATAATTCTATTATGGGAATTGAAATTTTGGACAATATCAAACAGCTTAAAATACTTAGAAATTATTCCCAAGAACAGAATCAAAAAAAATCATTTCTACTCAGAAATTATTCAGGCAGGCCTTGAAAGAGACAAAGAGAAAGAAAAGAAAAAAGTAATAAAATTATTTTAAAATTATAAAAAAAATGATTTCAATTATAAATTTTCAGAACGGTACCAAACATAATTTTATTCCGGGAATTGAAATTTTGAACAGTTATCAAACGGCTTAAATACTTAGAAATTGTTCTTGGGAACATAATAAAAAATAATCATTTCTGCTTATAAATTGTTCCCAAAAATAGAAGCTTTACCCAACGCATTTCTAGAGAATTTTCAAATGACAATTTGGAGCAATATAAAGTAACCCCGTTCATAACTTACTGTCAAACCAGAGCACTTCATTCCAACGTAATGTAATCCAAGCAATGTAGAGAATGCTTGTGCAGACTGTTGACACCTGTTGACACCTAAATTTTGACCTCACATATGGTCATTTAATGCATAAAAATTTAGGGATCAACCTTAGCCCTAAGCAAAATCGGCATCGCATTATTTTAGACGACATTTATTTATGTTCACATCCAATAATTTTCATTTGAGTTAACATCATCATGCTTACGAGGGAATACCTTCGGTTGATGTTATATGGATTAGCAAAAACCCTTACAAAACTATTCAGCCTAATGAGGAACCATGAATCTCGCCCATGATATGAGGAAGGGGACTGATAAATTGTACACGCGAAGAAAGATAGGAAATTCGGAAGGAAATCGGTTGGATGCTTAAGGGTCCAATTTCCAAAAGGAGGAAACGAATCAATCATGGAAATCTTCTCTCCAATAAATTTCAATCAACTAAGTGGAGGAATTGGTGGGATGATTTCTATGAATGATAGGAAATTGAAGTAGCTGGTCAGCGTAGGAAGCAAATAAAAGGAAAATAAGAGGGGATCAATTTGATTGATCATGCATGTAAGGTGGCAATTCTGACTAGCTATTCTTGCTTTGACAAATATTCAATCTTGGTAAATGTGGAGCCAAATCTTCAGTCAAGGATCAAGAAATCAAGTGAATAGGAAGGCAAAATGGAAACCGAATCCAAAATCCAAGGGAATAAGGATCTGTGAGAATAATGGACAATGGCCAGATTGATAACTCGAAGAGAAAGAATCAAGGAATTATACTCATCAGGTGAGCTTTTGCGAAATCAAGAATGAACTTGGATGCATTTCTGGTAATATGAGTGAGAAGAATCAAAGTGCTAATTCGCGGTGGCAAATCAGGGCTGAAATTCGGCAATCCCCACAATCAAAGGAAGCGTAGGTTCAAACTTTCTAAACGTAAGTGGAAGTTTTTGCTATAAAGAGAGCATTCCACAGAAGGAGAATAAAAAATAAGAAAAAAGTAGGTACACACCCTCAGACATCTCATGTCCACTTTCTCAAGAATTCTTCGATTGGAATATGATGTTGGTAGTCCTCACGACGTCCAGTGTTCATCTCGCTTTGTGGATATTGACCACAAACATAAAGCTAAGTCAAGTATTTTTTTAATTTAATTGTGTGTGATTCCATTTCGCTATTTAAATTATTTTCGTGTTTACGCTTGCTGTCCAGGTTCAATTTCCCGGTCACCGTAGGCTTTCACGCGTATTCTACATCAACATCCCACTACCATCTTTTGTTTCTCTCTACGAGAATTCATGCACAAGTCCACACTTGAGACACCACAAAGAGGGGGATAAGGAGAGCCGAGTTTGCAATAGAGAGACATTCTCAATATTTTATTGTCAATCCAGCAAACAACCGGTGACTGCTGCAGCAACTCCAGCGATCTCGGCAGTGATCCAGATCTTCTTGACGTCCTGCGTGCGTCTTGTTTCATGAATGCTAAAATCATTAAGCTAAGTCGAACATATTTTTCTTTAGCTTGATTGTGCGCTATTCTATTTGGCTATTCGAACTATTTCAAATTTGTTTACTTTTCTTGTCTAGATTAAGCTCTGGAGGAGGACTTCTTGAAGATTCACATCTCCATCTCATTCAGCAAGCACTCGCATTAAAAAAAAAAAAAAATCGAATAAAATGTCATTAGAATTATGTAGATTGCGTGTAGGTTTAAAGTTGTTTAGTTTCATAGCATGCATATCATTCTTGCCTGTAATTTAGTGGCTAGTGCATATAAGTCACTTTCCTTTTAATATAAGACTCTAGGACTTATCCTTGTTTTTGTTAAATAAGGCATGATAATAAAAAATGAAAAGAAACAGTATAGATCGCATGTTAATTAGTTAGAATTTCATGCAAAATCATGCATAACATGCATGCATTCTGTCTGCATTTTTTTTTAATCACGAATGCAGTAACTTGCCCCTATCCATGGTTTTGATTATCGGATGTAATCTCATTGTTTGCGTACTTGTGTGGTCATATCTTACATATTAGTAGTATAGTATAAAAAGCGGCAAAGATTACATTCAAAATATTTTCAAAATAAAGAAAAAATGTACCAAGTCTACGTACCCATGAATTTTTAGTTTGTGAAAATAAAATGTACTACATTTTACTTAGGTGTCTAATCAACCCAAAATCGATTACTGGCGGCTCTAATAGTTAAGATAATTTGAGTACCAAGTTGTGATTGATTGGACTTGGGAGAATCCATGCTAAGCATTGCACTTAGTAATCCATTGACTTCCTCCGGGAAGGGATTGGTAGGACTTGGGATGGTCCATGCTAAGCATTGCACTTAGTAATCCATTAACTTCCTCCGAGACATGGTACGTGAACTTCGACCAAACAAAAAACAGCACACATGATACTTGACCTGTTAATGGGCTTAAATGTGTTGCGACCGAGAGTTACAGGATCAGTTTGAGAAGTCATTTACAAACCTTATAGAGTTCGAGACGCGTGTGAGGTTTCCTTTGCTGGCAAACCGAACCCCGAACAACTCATAGTGCCCGTTGATCAGTAATCTATTGAAATGTTAATGTTGAGCAAGTGCTTCTTCAATAACGTAAGCCAAACGCATGGAATAGGGTTCAACTTTCCCTTGAATCGTATAAGTCTCTTTCCATGTTCGACTCGCGAAAAGGAAGTTGAGAAAGAAAGATATAAATGCTCAAGTTATTTTACATGCATGTGTCAAGGACTGAACTCTCCTGTACCCTTGTGAGCTAAAGAGTGGAGTTTTGTTGCATTGGGTGAATAATAAGTGATGCAGAAGGAATGATACAACTAATTCGTGAGGGAGGCACCGGAGTTGTTACAAATCCTAGACTGTAATGAACGCCATCTTTGAGGATCTCTAAAGGCGGTATTAGCATCCCATGCACAAACTAACGGGAGATGATGCTGCTTTCTTGATGAGACCACAACAAGTCAAAACCAGTTGTTGTACCAAAGTGATTTTTATGTCTAGCACGAGGAACTAATCGCCCAAATTAAACTGGCCGTGATGCGATCGACTGTAAGGATGTGATTCGTCATACTGTTTTAAGAACAATTTAAAAGAAAGGCCAATCATGTGTTCTTATCTCACCGGGCGCCACATGAGCTATTTCCGCAATCAAGGAACCGTCGGCTGTAACACATGTGCATCACATTTGAAAGTGAATGAGAGTAGCAAATTATTTTACTCATTATATGTAGGACACGATCTAATCACTTGTAACAATTTGTTCTGTATTATACCCACAGAATATATGAACTTTTCTTGTATCGCTTGTTTGGCATGATCAGAAGGAAACACAAATCCATGAGAAAGTTAACTTTCACCCCCAGCAAATTGTTAGATTGGAAATTCAAGATCAAAATTCATCTAAATGAAATCAGGAGCTATTGAAATTTGAGACACAATTCGCTCACATAATGCTGTCTAAGAAGGGATATCATAGCATTTGACAGTTCCAACTAAAGCAAGCGCTTCCGCTAGCACCTTCAAGAGATAATCTGGAGATTCTTCTATACAAGTCAGTCTATGCTGTGACTGCATAGCGCTGAGAATCCTCCCAACGACCTGATCAGGAGCAAATAGCTCGTTTACCCTCTCTTTTGCTCAAATTTACTGATCACCGCCAAATGCAAGAAAGTACCCTTTCTATGGATAAGCTGAAAAGAATATGATCGATATACTAACCTTGCGAGCATACCCTCCATAAGCTATGCCTCCAATAGGAGCATCCAATGGCCGGAGCAATCCAACTGTCGATTGCCCATCCTTGAATTTCTCTTCTAATACAGCAGGGGATTAGCTTAAAACCAGGAGAAATAGAAAATACAAAAAAAAGGAAAAAAAAAAAAAAAAAAAGAGAAGAGAGAACACCAGAAACAGATTTAGTTTGGAAAAGTCCATGTTTTTTTAGTCCAGCAACTGTATGAGCATTGGTGCCACCCGCCAATTGAAGAAAACCTACATTACAAGAGTAAAGTGATAATAGGCATTCTATTAATAAAATGAATACTTCTACTCTTAGCCAAGGGAAGAAAAGAAGGAAAGGAAAGAGAGAACATAAAATTTACAAACCTCTAGGTCTGTCGCTTGCAGCAGCCAGACGAACAGCAAAGGCAATAGATTCCCTTGTGGCACCGCATCCAATATCCCCACTCATAGGACGGCCATCCAACTGCAATAAATCACATTAAAGCAACTGTTTTAGTCCTTCATATCACGAACAGCAGGTCCTGGAAAACCCATAAAAGGAGGATTAAGAGCAAGTTCGCTTGCACCTGCCACAGATTAAAGCAACTTAGGCGAGGTTCCATGATTGAATACATGGCATTCATTATAGAGATGGTTGAATCCCCAACATTGGGAAAGGTAACCTGGAGTTCTTAAAGTGCAAAAGTTATCTATTCACTCAGCATATAGCCAAGTAACTGACATTTTATTCTGGCCAAACAAGTAAAGATTCTTTACTCACTGCTACTAATCTCAGATGGTGGATTGCATCTCCCAAACCCTCCCAAAGTGATCGAAAGTGCAAAGTTTGCCTGCGTAAAAGGGGATCAAAGGCTCAAAAGAGGACCTATATTCAGATCAACCACATTATTTATCTTCAAAACATATTAAGACCAATGTCAGATGGGCAAGATGTTGTTGGTCTCTTTTCTTTCCTGTTTGATAGTATGAATTTTACAATGTTAAATACATCATTTTCACTTCAAACATCAAGAATTCAAGGGTATGACCGAGGTAAAAGTTGCTACAAATAAGTCACAACAATCCATTGATCACATGGAAGTGACAAGTTTAAATATACCATTGTCACTTTAAACATCAAGAATTCATGGGTACACAAGGTAAAAGTTGTCGTAAGAAAGTCCCAGCCATTCATAGCAGGTGATTCAAGACAGTCAGGTGTATTAAAAAACACAGATTTCACATTCATCACCAAATTATTACCTTCGGCTTGTATGTATTTCTAAAGCATCAATATCTTCTCTTCTCAAAAGCTCAGAAGTAGCAGCAGCATCTCTTACATATGTATGCACTCCTAAGTCAAATTGAGGGTGATTAGCTTTAAAACATGAAAAAATGATGACAGTGGAGGAAATGTGGATTGGGGAACCATGCATAAAGAAGCGAGGCAATTAAAATGGCACTGTGAGAAGGAGAGAAACGCACTTATTTTATCAGATGGGCAAACTGGAATGCATCGCCCACAACCATAACATCGCTCAGTCAAAACCCCACCCCGCGTATTCCCCTATCAAATTTTCCACATCCAAATACAAAATTGAAAGATCGACTAGCTTGAGTCCTTGGTGAACCATGATAGAGAACAAAGACCTGTCTTTTACAATCATCATTGGTACCCCAAAGATGACCTGCTGAGGATTTTTCTTTCTCTAGTGATATTGCATTAGCAGGACATACAATCTCACAAGGCCTTGAGCAGTGTTGGGGGCAATCAGCTTGATCAAACTCTGTCACAAATATTCTCAAGGTCATGAAAAAATCACAATACTCATTTCTAACTGATCCTTGCAAAACCAGCTTAATGCACAAGTAACCAAACATAGCTATTCGTATTTAAGAACTATAAGTCACCTATAGAGTAAGCCACAGCAAGCTTAAACAACCATTATTACACCAGATCATGTCCTAAGATCCTCACTTCGGATACTAGATGGTTCTAAATTAGTGCATAGGCTCAAATTCCCTTGTAGCCAATCCAAAGAGGAGGCTGCACTTCACTCAAAAGGGCATTTACCAGCTTTGCGAAAGTGAAGATCTTCGTCATCATTAACACTTATCATCACCCGGGGCCTCCCAACCTCCATGATTTCTCTCGCCGCCTCAATCCCCTGGTTCACTGCATTCACCACTGATTCATCGGCAGCACAGTCAATGCAGTCCACTGCACATGATTTCCAGATACCCATTCAAAAACATTTCACCGTCACAAAGTGACAATAGAAAGCAATTTCAAAACACAAACGAAAGGGCCTTGAAGATAACTAACCTCCAGCCAAAGTGTAAACCAGAGAAAGATTCCTTATGTCAACTACATCCTAGAAACAGACGAGAACCGACATGCTCAGCAAGCCAAACAAGAAAGCACAAAAACCAAGAATTTCGAGGTTCGAAATCTCAATCACCCCGAAACTAGCACCGAAAATAAGCTTGACCCAGTTTCCACTCCTGAGAGAATCGACGGGAGAAGACCTGATCGAGTGGATCCCGAGCGACTTCACCATGTTCCTGACGTCCTGAAGGCATTTCTGGCTACTGGGTCTGAAATTTCACTGTCGTCATAGCACACGAAACACGTAGTCAGATGCACCATCAAGAAAAGTGGGCGTGTTGGAACGAAGATAGCGGTGAAGGAAGAAATGAAAAAGACCTTGGGGTTGCAGAGGAATTGAAGCAGTACATGAGAAGCAGCTCCAATCCTTGTCCAAAACGAACACCGTCAGAAGGAAGCTCCAGATTTATTTATTTTATTTTTTTCCTGCTGAGATGGATGAAGGTCGTAGCAGAAGCACAATTTGGCTGTCAGAGAGAACAATGTTGGGCTACATAGCAGGCCTGTTTTCGGAACAAGATAGAACGCCCCAAAAGCCCAATTGTGCCTACCCAGGCCCTTAAGCAGAACTACTTTCAAGTTTCAAGAAATTTCACAAATGGCAATGCATTATCTAGCGTTGAGCGTGAAGACTTTAGCTGTGTCCAAGAAGTTGTGGGAGGTGAGGAAAATTGGGGGATGGATGTGGAACTTTTAGCATTGTCCAAGATTTTTTATTTAGCTCGATGCTACCATCATTTGAGACTTAGCAGTACATTGATTCGCCATCGTCCGATATCACTTTACATTTGTGCGTTTAATGCCCAAGTTTATACTAATACGCTACTAATTGTTTGTCCGATAGAGATGGAGTTAATTAGGTATCGAAAACTTTGGGTTGCATTAAGGGGATGTCGAGTTGCAATAGAAATGTGTGGATTCACTACTAGCACCTTGCTCGAGGCCAACCAAGTCAACCCTCTCCGGGCCTTTGGCCAGCCTCGGCAACAACACCGGTAGCTTGTTGCAGCCATCTCTAAAGCTAGGCAACTAATGAAAGACGAAGAAGCAAAGAGAAAGAAAATTAAAAAATTAAAAAAATATATTTTAAAAGACGATGTTTTTTTGCGTAAAATAAAATCATGACATTGAAATCATTTTTCAAATAAGATCCAATTATCAGAATTTTTTTTCCATCATGCATCACCAAACAAAGAAAAGTCAACTATTTTTCTGAAAAATATTTTCTCAAAAAATATTTTCCTCTTTTATAAAATTTTCCCCCAAACAAACACATCATTGGTTTAATTCACTATTATCAAGGTTTGTCTAACTGAAAAAGCTTCAAGTTGATGGAGAAGAAAAGAAAATAGGACAGAGAAGTCAATTAACACAAGACTGTTTGAGTAATGAAAAAGGAAGTTAAGCATATTTCTATACCAAATATATCTCCTTTCTTTTTTCATATCTGGGGTGTGTGAACCTTTTGTAGGGTAATGTCTTTTTCTAGGTGTGAGCATAAGCTTCCCTCTGATTCTTTTGGGTGTTTTCTGGTTATATCGGAGGCTTAGACAGAAAAATTAGCAGACAAAGAGAGAAGTTCTTCCTAGAAAATGGGGGCTGCCTCATGTTGCAGAGACTTATTTCTGAGCACGAAGGCTCCGTTGGATCGGCGAGAATCTTCGACAATGAAGAGCTCAAGAAGGCTACGGACCACTACCATGAAAGCCGAGTCCTAGGCCAGGGAGGCCAAGGAACAGTACATTGAGGGATCTTACCAAACAACATGGTTGTCGCCATCGAGAAGGCCGAGATTTTGGACCGAAGTCAGGTCGAAGAATTCCTCGACGAGCTGGTCATCCTCTCCCAAATTAATCACGGCAATGTGGTTAAGTCAATCGGCTGTTACTTTGAGACAGAGGTCCTGTTGTTAGCCTACCGTTGAACACAGCGGGAGAGGAGCTTCGGAAAAGAAAACTTTCAGTGTGTGACTGTCAGGCAAGACCATGGAATTGCCTGGGAAAAAAGATCCATTCAAGTTTGACGTACGACGACGTCGGCGATCAAACAGAAATCTGCACTTCCATGTCATTTTAACTTCGGTACACTCAAAAGACAATATAGCTCCCAAATCTTAAAAGCACCACCAAGAAGCGGAAGGAGGAAACCATATTTACATCGAGCTTTCACAGAAATACTTTTTGAATCGGTACACTGACTTTATTATAAGGCTAGACTTTTCAAGAGTTCTCATTCGTGCATAGAAACTGTTTGATGAACTAGTTTCGACGCAAAAGAACTAAATGACTAGTGCAGTCAATGGAGACCTAATGCAACCATAACACGCATCACAACAATACCCAAACATATATCGAAAACCTAATTATTGTCATCTCCCGCTACTAACCGGTGGTGTGACATGAGTTTCATGCTATGTGTCCCCATGCTATCCATGTACATTTCCGTCTTCTCTTCCAATTTTGGATTCACATCGATACCACTAACCCATGGATGGTTAGCCATTGCTCTAAGTCCCTCCAATTCCATTGTTACTTCCTTCATGGTCGACCTCTCCTCTCCTTTTATTTTCAAGCACCTCTTGGCAAGATTGGCAACTTTCGTCACTTGCTCCTTGTTTCCTTTGTATGCAATAACTTCCTCAACAATCTGAAACAATTTGTCATTTCTCAACGCTGAAAGAAAGTACGTTGCCAAGCTCCGCTCTTCTTCTGGTCGGTCAAAAGAAAGTGCCTTCTTCCCTGTCAATAGCTCAACTAGCACAACCCCAAAGCTATAAACATCACTCTTTTCTGTCAATTGGTTCGTGTGGAAGTATTCAGGGTCTAAATATCCCCATGTTCCCTGAACCATAGTGGACAATTGTTTTTGATCAAGTGGGACTAATCTTGAAGCTCCAAAGTCGGATACTTTGGCGGTGTAGTTAGCATCCAAAAGGATATTTGCAGACTTGACATCTCAATGGATTATGGGAGTGGAGGCTGTGGAGTGCAAGTACGATAGCACTCCAGCAATTTCTGAAGCGATTCTCAATTGAGTCTCCCAAGATAGCTTCAATGATTTGTTTGGGTTGTGGAGGTGGTCGAAGAGAGTTCCATTGTTGACAAACTCGTACACCAATAAAGGCACTTCGGTTTCCAAACAACATCCTAAAAGCTTGACCACATTACGATTATTAATTTGAGCAGGCACAATGACTTCGTTGATGAACTGTTCAATTTGGCTCCGATCCATGAGCTTGGACTTCTTAATTGCAACTACCATATTATTTGGCAACGACCCTTTGTAAACAGTACCGTGTCCTCCTTGGCCAATTATTATTCCCTCATCATAATTGTTGGTGGCCTTCTCTAGCTCTTCAGCGCTAAACAGTTTAGCAACTTTTTTGGTTCTATCACATTCTTGTAATTGTTGCTGCAAAAGTAAGCCACCATTTTGCTTGAAGTATTGTTCTTTGAACTTGATAAACTTCCTTTTCTTGTACACGAAATAGAGAAAGCCTATACTGAAAAGCAGCACTATTGTGCCCATAGCAATACCTATATACAACAATTTTCGAAATAATTAACCTCAAAATTAACTGCACAGCAACTCATTGCACAATGTAAAAGCGGCCACGCATTCAAACTTTCTATGGAATTATATTGTGAGGTTCCCTCCACACAAAAAAACATTAGTAGTTTTGGTACAATTTGAGCCTTAATTAGGAAAATGGATTTGGTTAAGCTAAGCTACAGAAAATGAAGAAAAGCACAATTATCCCAATCTACAAAAAAGGTCACCAATTCAATAGGTTTAATTCGACTTGAAAGAAGTTATAAAAGTATAAACTCACACTAACTACAAGAATTACGCAACCAAATTCACGTCATTTATGGTCGACATTTATAGAGACTTTTTCATTAAACTATGCATGAGTTTAAATAACTCAAGTACAAATCCCATCTCTATATCCAGCTGGATCAGTTATGATGACATGAAAATGGCAAGGACTAGTACCTTTGAGGAAATTTTTAAAATGGATTAATATTCTATGTTGAGGCTGCTATATCTTCCTCTTTTATTCGTATCGTTACCTTGGATAGATGTTGTCTGCGTCGCTAGTAATCAGCTAGCTGTCTAAATAATATCGTGATAGATATTGTTTGTCCAGAAACTAAAAAGATGTTCCATATCCACTTCATGCCTCATGTGGAGCAAGTGATGCGGATTTCATGCTGCACAATAATATCGAGTCTTAAAAACTTAATGAGCGTAATTAATGACTGTAAGAAGATAGAAACCACTTAAAGAGTAAAGGACTAAAAGAAGTGTCATAGGTAATAAAGAGAAAATATCAGCGTACTAAAAGTTTGTAAATATTTTGAGCTAATGATGTGTTAGATTTGGGATAACTATCGAAGTTAGTGCTTTATATTGGCAAGTTTGAAAATTTGAGTCAAAATTAGATCAATCTCTATATGGAGTTTTTACGGTTAATGAGGAAAGAATATTGGTAAAAGCCCTTCATGTTTTCATGATGTGGCTTACTAGGGAAAATTCCAAATAAGGATCCGAAGTAGACCAATTTTCTTAAATAAGGACCCGAAATTAACTTTGTGTCAGATAAAGATCTGAAGTAAACCCATTGTCTCAAATAAGGACCCGAAGTGGTTGAATCAATTCCAAATAAGAACCTGAGCTTGCTGGTCAGCCAAATATTCGCCAGCTATCAAACATGTGACATTTCTAACGACTGGAGTTTGGGCAATTTTGTCCAAAAAAAATATAAGGAAAATTAACAAATCCTAAAAAAAAAAAAAAACCCTAGGTTTTCTACGGTCTCCCCGTTCCTTGTACCCGTCCTCTGAAAATCAAAGAACAAAGTTCTCCCCATTCCTTATAGCCATCCTCCACAAAGTTAAAGACCTAAATTCTCCGCCGGTTGAGGCACGAATTAAAAAACAAGAAGAAAACCATATGCTTCTTTCTTTGTTTGTGGAGACCCAAATTCTCTGTCGGTTGAGGCACGAATTAAAAAATAAAAAGAAAACCATATGCTTCTTTCTTTGTTTGCGAAGACCCAAATTCTCCGCCGGTTGAGGCATGAATTAAAAAACAAGAAGAAAACCATATGCTTCTTTCTTTGTTTGTGGAGACCCAAATTCTTCGCCGGTCGAGCAAGACGAGGAGCAACGGGAATTGAGTCACGATGACGACTGGGCAACGATTTGGTTGAGGAACAACAAGGGAGAAAAAAGAAGAAAACGTAAACATCTAAATGAATAACCTAAACTTAATTAATTTAGAATTTTCCATTTTTTTCCAATTACAAATTTATGAAAAAATTGCTCCTATTTTAATCGATGGAAAATGTCTGCCGGCGAGATAAGGTCCTTAATAGAGTACTTGATCACTTCGGATTCTTATTTAACACAAAATTCACTTTAGGTCCTTCTTTGAAATAATGGGTCCACTTCGAGTCCTTATTTGATACAAAGTTCACGTTGGGTCTTTATTTGAGAAAATAGATTCACTTCGGGTCCTTATTTGAAATTTTCCCGGCTTACTATGAACCTTGTATCGTTTAATCGCTCAATGATGACACATATTTCATGATTTAGTTCTAAATTTGTTTTGCCATTCCCGACAATAGAATTACTCAACAATGCTTACGTGATAGGACCATCATTCTCTGTCCAAGTTTTATATAGCCAACTTGAGGAAAGATTTAGTCAATTTGAAAGCATAGGAGAAAGATACTAGAAGTATATAAAATTATGTATGGTACTCACTTTAATACTGAAAGTTTTTATTGACTCATTTAAGAGAAAAAAAAAAAAAAGAATCACTTAGGGCATGTTTAATAATATTTCTGTACCTGGGAATAATTTCTTTTCAGAAATAGTTCTTTTCTATTTTTATTCTTAAAGCAATTTCTAAGTAAGATAACATGTTTGATAACTACACAAAATTTATATTCTCAGAATATAAAAAGAACAGCAATACGTTTGCTATGATCTACAAGTTTTTTGTGACGTAAAATTTTTTTTTTATAAGAACTTTTTTGAGATTTTTTTTTTCCTCTCTTCTTTTTCCTCTCTAACTAGTCACTAGGCGGTAGTCGACGTCGAGCAGCAACGACAGGCAACATGTAGGGGGCGACAAACGACGATCGACGACAAGGAAAAAGAAGAAAAAAAAAAAAAGAGAAAGAATATGACCTATTTCTAAAAATTATATTCAGGAATAAAAAGTTACTTTTTTATATTTCTTATTTCTATTTCAAATCAATTCTCTTGCTACTTTTCTATTCCGAAGAATAGAAAAATTAATTGATGTTATCAAACAGATTTCTATTTTATTTTTCAATTTGAAGAGCAAATGAACAAAAGAACAGATAAAGAGCAATCTTGGGGACAATCAGCTGGATCAAACTCTCTCACAAATATTCTCAAGGTCATGAAAAAATCCCAATACCCATTTCTAACTGATCCTTGCAAAACCAGCTTAATGCACAAGTAACCAAACATAGCTATTCGTATTTAAGAACTATAAGTCACCTACAGAGTAAGCCACAGCTAGCTTAAACAACCATAATTACACCAGATCATGTCCTAAGATCCTCACTTTGGATACTAGTTAGTTCTAAATTATTGCATAGGCTCAAATTCCCTTGTAGCCAATCCAAAGAAGAGGCTGCACTTCGCTCAAAAGGGCATTTACCAGCTTTGCGAAAGTGAAGATCTTCGTCATCATTAACAGTTATCATCACCCAGGGCCTCCCAACCTCCACGATTTCTCTCGCCACCTCAATCCCCTGGTTCACTGGATTCACCACTGATTCATCGGCAGCACAGTCAATGCAGTCCACTGCACATGATTTCCAGATACCCCATTCAAAAACATTTCACCGTCACAAAGCGACAAGAGAAAACAATTTCAAAACACAAACGAAAGGACCTTGAAGATAACTAACCTCCAGCTAAAGTGTAAACCAGATAAAGATTCCTTATGTCAACTACATCCTAGAAACAGACAAGAACCGACATGCTCAGGAAGCCAAACAAGAAAGCACAAAAACCAAGAATTTCGAGGTTCGAAATCTCAATCACCTCAAAACTAGCACCGCAAATAAGCTTGACCCAGTTTCCATTCCTGAGAGAATCGACGGGAGAAGACCTGATCGAGTGGATCCCAAGCGATTTCACCATGTTTCTGACGTCCTGGAGGCATTGCTGGCTACTGAGTCTGAATTTTACTGTCGTCATAGCACATGAAACATGTCGTCAGATGCACCATCAAGAGAAGTGGGTGCGTTGAAATGAAGATGGAAGTGAAGGAAGAAATATTTTTAAAAAAATTAAATAAAAACCTTGGGGTTGCAGAGGAATTGAAGCAGTACATGAGAAGCAGCTCCAAGCCATGTCCAAAACGAACACCGTAGGAAGCAGTGGAGTTCAGATATTTTTTGTCCTGCCGAGATGGATGAAATTCATGGCTGCGGTAGAATTTGGCGGTCGGAGAGACCCATATTGGGCTACATAATAGCAGGCCTGTATTTGGAGCAAGATAGAACGCCCTAAAAGCCCGATTTCACCTACCCAGGCCCTGAAGCAGAACCACTTTCAAGTTTCAAGAAATTTAACAAATGGCAATGCATTTATATAGCGTTGAGGGTGAAGATTTAGCTGTGTCCAAGAAGTAGGGGGAGATGAGAAAAATGCGGAAATGAATGAGGAATTTTTGGCTTTGTTTAAGATTTTTGACTTAGCTCAATGTTACCAACATTTGTGACTTAATAGTTCATTGGTTTGCCATCGTTTAATATCACTTTATATTGTGCATTTAATGCATGAGTTGCTACTAATTATTTGCCTGATGATGTTAATTAGGTATTAAAAGCATTAAGTTGCGTTAAGAGGATATTGAATTGCGATAGAAATGAAATGGATTCACTGCCAGCACCTTGCTCAAGGTCGGCCAAGTCAACTCTCATCGGGCCTTGGCGACAGCGCCAGTGGCCTGTTGTAGCCGTTGCTGAAGCTCGGCGACTAGTGAAAGACGAGAAAGGAAAGAGAAAGAAAATAAATATAAATATAAATATAAATATATATTTTTAAAATAATCGTTTTTGCATAATAAAAAAATAACGAGATTACAATCATTTTTAAAATGAGATCCAAACATCAGAAAAAAAATTTCGATCACATATCACCATACAAAAAAAAAATCAACCATTTTCGTGAAAACATTTTCCTTTTTCATGAAATTTTTCCCCAAACAAACACTCTTAGGTTTGATTCATTATTATTAAGGTTTGTCTAAAAGAAAAAGCTTCAAGTTGATCGAGCAAAAAAAGAAGAAAATAGGACAGAGAAGTTAATTAATACAAGACTGTTTGAGTAATGAAAAAGGAAGTTAAGCCTACTTCTATCCCAAATATATTTCATTTATTTTTTCATATCTGGGGTGTGTGAACCTTATGTAGGGTGATGACAACTGATTTGTTTGTGCACCGAACGTAAAGTCTTTTCCTAGGCGTGAGCATAAGCTTCTTACTGATTCTTTTGGGTGTTTCCTGGTTATATTGGGGGCTCAGACAAAGAAGAATCAGCAGACAGAGAGAAGTTCTTCCTAGAAAATTGGGGCCGCCTCATGTTGCAGAGACTTGTTTCTGAGCACGAAGGCTCCGTCGAATCGGCGAGAATCTTCACCGATGAAGAGCTCAAGAAGGCCATGGACCACTAACATAGGCCAGGGAGGCCAAGGAACAGTATGTCAAGGGATCTTACCAAACAACACGGTTGTCCCCATCAAGAAGGCCAAGATTTTGGACCGAAGTCAAGTCGAAGAATTCATTAACGAGCTGATCATCCTCTCCCAAATTAATCAGCGCAATGTGGTTAACCTAATCGGTTGTTGCTTCGAGATGGAGGTCCTATTGTTAGTCCACCATTGAACACGGCGGGAGAGGAACTTCGGAAAAGAAAGTTTCGTTGTATGACGGTCAGGCTAGACCGTGGAATTACCTCGCAAAAAAGATCCATTCAAGTTTGACATACCACATTGGCGACCAAACAGAAATCTGCACTTCCATGTTATTTTAACTTCGGTACACTCAAAAGACAATATAGCTCACAAATCTTAAAAGCACCACCAAGAAGTGGTAGAAGGAGGAAACCATGTGTACATCAACTTTCTAAAACTAAATTATCCTGCAATCACATAAACACTTATTGAATCACTAGACTGACTTTATTATAAGGCTAGACTTTTCAAGAGTTCTCTTTCACGAATAGAAACCGTTTGATGAACTAGTTTCGACACGAAAGAACTGAAAGACTAGTGCAGTCAATGGAGATCTAGTGCAACCATAACATTCACCACCTAGTGCAACCATAACATTCGTCACAACATACCCAAACATGTATCGAAAACATAATTATTGTCATCTCCCGCTACTAACTAGCGGCGTGACGTGATCTTTCATGCTATCTATGTACCCAGTGCTCGTGTTCCCAATACTATCCATGTACACTTCAGTCTTCTCTTCCAGTAAATGAAACGTCTCTTCTGGATTCACATCAATACCACTAACCCATGGATGATTAACCATTGCTCTAAGTCCCTCCAATTCCATTGTTACTTCCTTCATGGTCGGCCTCTCCTCTCCTTTTATTTTCAAGCATCTCTTGGCAAGATTGGCAACTTCCCTCACCTGCTCATTGTTTTCTTCGTTTGCAATAACTTCCCCAACAATCCGAAACAATTTGTCATTTTTCAATGATAAAAGAAAGTACGCTACCAAGCTCCGCTCTTCTTCCGGTCGGTCAAAAGAAAGCGCCTTCTTCCCTGTCAATAGCTCAACTAGCACAACCCCAAAGCTATAAACATCACTCTTTTCTGTCAATTGGCTTGTGTGGAAGTATTCAGGGTCTAAATATCCCAATGTTCCTTGAACCATAGTGGACAATTGTTTTTGATCAAGTGGGACTAATCTTGATGCTCCAAAGTCAGATACTTTGGCCGTATAGTTAGCATCCAAAAGGATATTTGCTGACTTGACATCTCGATGGATTATGGGAGTGGAGGCTGTGTAGTGCAAGTATGATAGGACTCCAGCAGTTTCTGAAGCAATTCTCAATCGAGTCTCCCAAGACAACTTCGATACTTTGTTTGGGTTGTGGAGGTGGTCGAAGAGAGTTCCATTGTTAATGAACTCATACACCAATAAAGGCACCTCGGTTTCCAAACAACATCCCAAAAGCTTGACCACGTTACGATTATTAATTTGAGAAAGCACAATGACTTCATTGATGAACTCCTCAATTTGGCTCTGGTCCACAAACTTGGACTTCTTAATCGCAACTACCATATTATTTGGCAACAACCCTTTGTAAACGGTACCATGTCCTCCTCGGCCAATTATTCTTCTCTCATCATAATTGTCGGTGGCCTTCTCTAGCTCTTCAGCGCTAAACAGTTTAGTAGCTTTTGTGGTTCTATCACATTCTTGTAATTGTTGCTGCAAAAGTAAGCCACCATTTTGCTTGAAGTATTGTTCTTTGAGCTTGATGAGCTTCCTTTTCTTGTATCCGAAATAGAGAAAGCCTATGCTGAAAAGTAGCACTATTATGCCCACAGCAATATCTGTATACAACACCCGTTTTCAGAATAATTAACCACATGATTAACTGCACATCGACTTGTTGCACAATGTAAAAGTGGTCACGCATTCAAACTTTCTATAGAATTATATCATGAGGTTCCCTCAAAAAACATAGTAGTTTTGGTATAATTTGAGCCTGAGTTAGGAAACTAGATTTGGTTAAGCTAATCTACAAAAAATGAACAAAAGCACAATTGTCCCGGTCTACAAAAAAGATAACCAGTTCAACAGGTTTAATTCGACGTGAAAGAAGTTATAAAAGTATAAAATCAAACTAACTACAAGAGTACTTTTTTTCTTTTCCCATGGTCCTATTGTATAACTTGCTTACAGTTTTCTACGTCTTACGCAACCAAATTCACGTCATTTACAGCCTACATTTATAGAGACATTTTCATTAAACTATGGATGAGTTTAAATAACTCAAGTACAAGTCCCATCTCCATATCCAGCTGGATCACTTCTGATGACAATAAAATGGCAAGGACTAGTACCTTTGAGGAAATTTTTAAAATGGATTAATATTCGGTGCGACGACTGCTTATATCTTCCTCTTTAACTCATATCGTCACCTTGGAAAAATGTTGTCGTGTTGCTAGTAATCAGCTAGCTATCCAAATAATATCGTGATAGGTACTATTTGTCTAGAAACTAAAAAGATGTTCTATATCCACTTCATGCCTCATGTGGAGCAAGTTCTTTTTATTTCATCAATGTCCTTGCACGTATGTGTATTTATATTTTTGATAACATAATAGTCCTTGAGTTATTGTGAAATAATAATTTATTGTGAACTTTAAATTCTTAAAAAAGTGAGCTCCACAACAATTTATAATTATTTCTTATTTGATTTTTGTGATCGGGATATATTGTTATTTTAACAGTAGATTAAAAATTATCACACAATCATTTCTTGTAGATTTAACTATTACTTTTTCACGCCACACAACAATATCAAGTCTCTAAAACTCAAACATAATTAATGATTGTAAGAAGGTAGAAATGACCTAAAGAATAAAGAGTAAAAGAAGTGTCATAGGTAATAGACAATATCAGCATACTAAAATTTTATAAATATTTCAAGCTAATGGCGTGCCAGATTTGAGATAACTGTCAAAGGTAGTGCCTTATATTGGCAAGTTTGAAAATTTGAGTCAAACTTTGATCAATTCCTATACAAAATTTTTACGGTTAATGAGGAAAGAATATTGGTAAGATCCCTTCATATTTTCATGATGTGGCTTACCATGAACCTTGTATCATTCAATTGCTCAATGATGACACATATTTTATGATTTAGTTCTAAATTTGTTTTGCCATTCCCAACAATAGAATTACTCAACAATGTTTACGTGATAGGACCGTCATTCTCTCTCCACCTTAAGTTTTATTTGGCGAACTTGAGGAAAGACTTAATCAATTCGAAAGCACGGGAGAAAGATCCCAAAAGTGTCCAAAATTATGTAAGGTGATGCCCACTAAGTGCAGAAAGTTTTCATTGACTCACTAAAGAGAAAAAACAATCACTTAAGTGTTTCCAACAAGAAATTCGATAAGAAAAATTGCGTGACTTTTAGGGTCCGTTCATTTTGCGGAAAATGGGCCATTTCCGAAAAATATTTTCCTAGATGTGATTTTCCAAGAAAATAATAATATTTTTTGGTGTTCGGCTAAAACTTGAAAATGTTTAAAAAAATATTTTCTGGTGTTTGGTAAAGAAAATATTTTCTAAAACATCACCACTTAGTAATACATCACTTATCGGCCTATAAATCCATCAAATATGAACTTGCTTTTATATTCGAGCAAACTTGTTTTATATCTTTGTTCCCTCATTGTCACTAAACGCTCATCTACTCTAAAAAATATTCGTATCGATTTTAAAAAGAAGGAAAGGAGTAAAAAAAAAAAAAAAAAAAAGCAAAGCATGTACAGCCCTAATGAGAATATTTCAATTGAGTAGCTTGTTCTCCCCCTGCGTCTTTAGTGTTCTAATAAACAAAAGAAAAAAGAAGTAAAGCATGTAGAGCCATTTGCTTGAGCAATGTACAACTGTAGGGTAGAGTAATTAAAAAAAAAAATGACAAACAAGAGTGCAGAGTGCGAGCTTGAGATCGACGAGCTCAAAGTTCGCTTGGCAACGACCGACGACTAGCCAAGAAAGAAGAATATGGCAAGTAAAGAAAAGAAAAAAAATAGAAATAGAAATAGAAAAGAAAAGAAAAGGGAAATTAAAAATAATTTGAATTAAAGAAGAAAAAGAAAATTAAAAATAATTCAAATAAAAAAAGAAAAGAAGAAGAAGAAAGAGGAGCTGAAAGTGAGAATTTGTAGAGGTACGAGATAAGAGAGATCAAGAGGAGAAAATGTTTTCCACTTATTTAGAAGACTTTTTTCTTTTCATAGAAAACACTTTTTCCAAAGAATTCATTTTTCGTGAAACGAACGCCGGAAAATCCGGAAAACGTTTTCCCGGAAATTATTTTCTGCGAAACGAACGAAGCCTTATAATTAAGAATTTTATATGATGTGGCCTATTAAAAAAAAATCCACATGGAGTGATAGTTTTGTAAAACAACATCGTTCCTCCAAAATTCGTTTTGCATCTTTTCTCCTTAACCATCTTCTCCACCGTTGCCCATGAAGCCACCACCCACCACGACGAGCACCGCCACCTCCTCCACTACCGTGATGAGTTCAATGACCACGGTGAGAGACCCGCCATTGACCCTTCCATCTCCTTCGAGAAACCTGCCTCCACGACGCCTACGTCGCCCTCCAAGCCTTGAAGCAAGCCATCATCTCCAATCCCAACAACTTCACCGCCAACTAGGTCGCCCTTCCACTTGGTATTTCACATCAACACCCACCATTGCTTGATTTTTGTCACTGATCACAAGATTCGCGATTGAGAGAATCACGATAAAGAGTTTCAAAATATGAACCACTAACTTCATGGGAAAAAAAAAAAAGAAAATTCCTCCCTCGAGGAGTTTGAGAAGTTTGATCATTGGCAATCTTTCTCCATCACTTTCTTAATGTCACAGCCATCGTTGATCAAGCTGTTCACCGCCTCCAAATCTCGCCAATTGCGCCTCTGTTCTGCTCTCTTTTTCTGTTCTGCTCTCTTTTTCTGATCAGAGCCACTAAGGTGCTTTGCGTTTGCTCCATCCTTCTTCGTTGGCGCTGACCACCATCATTGACGCCTCTAGGACACCAGCTATCTAGTTTGATCGTCGTTTGTGACCAACGATCACGGCTTCAGGGCCATATCCACCGCCGCACATAAGTCCTCTGCTCTGCCCTGCTTCTCGTCCAGGGACTATGAAGTGCCTCAAGCTCTTTCATTACCCCATCGCTTTGTCCATACTTCCAGGAGCTTCTTTTTCCAACTTGATTACAAAAAGTAACATACGTCCATCTACATTGAGGGCCAAATCGAAAAGATTTGGATTTGGGGTTGTGGTCGATTTATGTTTTTAATTTGGGAATTTCCTTGCAAAATGCAATTTATGGTCTATATTTTGGGGCAAAACGCACGGACAATGACGTTTTGGGCTATATATGTTGACTAGGCACATTGACATGGCTGCATCAGATTTCTAGTGATGATGGCACTTAAGAATACGTTTGATAACCATTTTGTTTTTAGAAACAATTTTTACTCGAAAATAGTTTTTTTTCTGATTCTATTCTCTAGACGAGTTTTGAGCATTTAAATGCATTTGATAACTATCTAAAATTTTTATTCTTAAAATAAAAATGTGTTTGGTACGACTTTCAAATTTAAATTTCTTTTAATTTTTTAATAAGTTTATTACATTTTTTTTTTTTTTCCTTCTCTTCTTCTTCCTATAATCAGTCGCCCACCATAGCAATGACCTCACCGAGGGCCGACGACCTCATCGGCTCTCGTCTAACCAAGAAATGATTTGAGCTTAATTCTAAAGTTATTCCCAAGAATAAAGAAGCAACTTTTCTTTACTTCTTGATTCTATTGCTTCCAAGAACAAATTTGCTCCCGAATACAAAAATGCTACCAAACGGATTTTTGTTCTTTTTTCTTATTCCAAGAAACAAAAGAATAGAATCAGGTACTAGTTAATACGTTACCAAACAGGCCCTAAGTGATCAAAGTAACACTTAAATAATCCAAAAAAAAAAAACTTTTTACACCAAAATGAGTGTTATACACAACTTTTGGCATTTGTATTGTCATTCTCCTTTGAGAGCACATACCTATTTTCATCTTCCTTTTTACATGGCTTTCTATTCCTCTTTATAAAATTCTCTTTACTAGATCATTTTCTCCTTTTAATGTAGAGCCTCTTATTTCACTTAAGATCTGGCTGTTTTAGTTGGTCACCGGTACATCAACTAACGAAAAGAAATTATTAGGACATCTTCAACTTAACTTTGATGAATGTAGCTCGTAAAACGAAAGAAAAAGCAACACGATATGTTTTTCTTTGTTTTGCTATATTTTATGAAGACTTATAACGTTTGATAGTAATTACGTACAAAGAATGTCAAAAAAGGCACTATGTTTTAGATTTTGAAATGTTGCACTAGCATGGAGGACGTTTTATCATAGGGGAGTGCAACATACTATAAAAATTGTCAAAAATGTGAATTTTGTGAAACTTTGTAAAATGTCTATTTTTATTGATGATCATTGCTACATTTTATCATAATGAAGTGAATGATATAAATATTATTTTATGGAGTATAGACATTTCAGCATTTAACAAGGGTAAAGGGAAAAATATCAAAAAAGTCCTAAGCCTATTGCACCATTACCAATTTAATCCTAAACATTTTGACATAGTGTTAATTCAGTCATTTCGATTAATTTTGATTAGATTTTGCTAATGTAGATGCCAACTAACCTATGTGGCACCGTCGGTGCTTACATGAATACTTTTTAGTAATATTTTAATTTTTTCAATTTTTTATTATTTTCTGATTATTTTCTTTTTCTTTCTTTTTTTTTTTTTTTTTTTGGTTCCTTTCTTCTTCCTTTTCTAGTGACCAGCTATCGATCATGTTCAGGCGGACTAGCCTTCCCTAGACACGCTGTCACCAGCCACAAGTAAGGCCCGACTAGGCGAGGGTGAGCCCTGGCGAGGGCTCCCCTTGTCAAATCTAGGCGAGGCCGAGGGGAGCACAAGAGCGCTTTGTATATGTTGCAGCATTTGCCTGAATAACTTGAAGGTGGGTCAAGGCACGGCCATCTTCACGGCCGAATGACGATTCAGTCATCGGACGCCGAACTCAGCCAGTTTAAGAAGCCGATACAATGATGACAAGTCATTGCCATCTCTAAGATTTATTCCCATACCAGCATCAAAAGAAGCGGAAGAAGTCGAAGAATTTCAAGGTTTATTTGCAAACTCAAAGGCAACCCAAGTCAAGGTCACGCTTTTGCCAAAATCCACCGTCATATCGTCCACTAGATTGCACGAGAAATACATGATAGCTATGTGGTTGAAACCTCGCTGGCCCTAAAGGTGCACGGATCAGCGTGCAACCGTGCGGATCATGCGGATCATGGTAGCCATGATCGACGTCGGCAAGAGCATCACCAAGGTCAAGCTGCAGGTACTAAATCTGGGCCCTTGCCTTTGGCGAGGAACGGCAACCCTCGCCCAGGCAAGGCTAGCCTGCCATATCGTCCACTAGATTGCACGAGACGTACATGGTAGCTATGTGATTGAAACCTCGCCGGCCCTAAAGGTGCACGGATCAGCGTGCAACCATGTGGATCATGGTAGCCATGATCGACATTGGCAAGAGCATCACCAAGGTCAAGCTATAGGTACTAAATCTGGGCCCTTGCCTTTGGCGAGCAACGGCAACCCTCGCCCAGGCGAGGCTAGCCTACTTAACCATGGCTGGTGCCAGTCACCAGCAAAACAAAGAAGAAAGAAATAAAGATTAAAAGATTAAAAAAAATCAGAAAAAATAAGAAAATTAGTTTAAAAATATTATTAAAAATTATCAACCTAAATGCCGGTAGTGTCACATACACCAACCGGTGTCCACATCACCAAATCCAACCAAAATTAGCCGGAATGACTGAATTAATACTAAGTCAAAAGGTTTATGACTAAATTAACACCACACTATTCTTCGATGGTAAATGTTGTGGAACGAGAAATTTTTTATTTTATGAGGTTTTGAACAAAATGCAAAATTGAGTACAAACAAAAAAAAAAACTGATTACAATGCAAGATTGTTCATAGAGGAAAGATGAGATGAAGATTGAGATTCAAGAGATGCAGTCGGGAAGAACAAAGAATAGCTTTTACTTTTCATTTCCTTCTCAAGGAATTGTCTAATTTTCTTTGTAAAAAGCAGTTGAACAGACTGTAAACATTCGGTGGCCAATTTTTCTTGAAATTGTGATGGCAGCTCTTAAATACACCTTCACTTTGAAGCAATTACAGTACCTGTTATATTAGCACTGCTCATAATTAAAAAATACGATATAATAAAGAAGGCCTGCTGAACAAATCGTTGACATTTACCAAGTCTTCTATACATACATACATATATATAGAAACGGCAATTTTGTGACGTGTGGTTTTTCAGGTCAATGTTATGACTAATTTAATCCAACAACCTTGCGACTTAGCGCTATAAGCGGGCAATGAAGATCACGCAACCACAAGTCATACGCTACCAATATCAGCATTCGCAAGTTGACCTCAACAGATGGAAGATGTATTCAAAGTTACAAGAGTTCGGACATTGACAAGAGTGAAATTAATCTACTTTTAAATCTCAAAAGAGCTCTATCGTGATGTAAACAGTTAATTTCCTCCTAAACTACAGACAGATTAAAGTATAAATTCCCGAAATCAGCTAGGATAATAGTATATTTTTTTAAGTAGGGAAGTCCAAGTAAAATGAAAGAACATACCAACTAAAATCTTCATCAGATGTGATGGATTAGCAATGCATCCTTGTCCACCTCCACCACGCTTCTTGCCATCACCATGATAACCCTTTGGGCATGAACATGTATAACTCCCTTCAATATTATGACACTTTCCCTCACACTGATTTAACGTTGGATCCGCACATTCATCAATATCTACATAAATTAAACACACACACATCAAATGTATCTATCTTCTCGGATCTTATTAATACAAAGTACAAATTAGAGAATGTCGATGTTATCAACTTACCATTACAACCATCCTCGAGGTAAGGATTGCCTTGGTAACCTTCTAAGCAAGTGCACTGGTACCCAGATCCGTTTTCAGCGTCAGTGCAATTTGTGTTCTTGGTGCACATGTAGCTTGTGCTGTTCTTCTTGGCCTCCTCGCATTTTTGACTCCCTATTGCCCAGTCGACAACTATGGGGGTATCTTTAAATTTAAGCTGCTTGAGGTCACCAACCGAGAAGTTGTAGGATCCGATTTCTGCGACGAAGGCATAGCTGCAAGGATTGAAATCCAGGAGGTCGGAATGATTGGAAGAGCTCCAAATCGAGATGTTGTAGCTGAAGGTGTTCCTTGGGATGCTCGTCTCGCAGCAACCGATACCGCTACACGACCCATTGTTGATCTCCGAATCCTTGTCACACAAAGACATACATCCGAAAGAGAACTCCCCACGGAGGTCTTGGAAGGCGGCTAACGTGTCGCAACCAACGGCAGTGAACTTGTTCTTGGTGCTGGATAAGGGGAATTCAGGTTGGTAAATCCATGGAAAGGACCAATATTGCCCGGAAGCGTTATAGCAATCTCGACCGATCGGAACAGTTAATCGCATCTCGTGGCCCTTGACAGAAATGTTGCGTATTTGCAAGTTAGAACTTATACTATAGAGATAAGGTACGGGAGGTTTGGCAGAGTCGTCACAATAGACAGTAAAAGATGGGCGATTGATGCGGCAGTCAGAACTACTGTCGCTCGATCCAAAGGGATATGGAATCACAAGTTGTCCGCAGGACCTTCGGCATCCGGGCTTCGTCAGTAAATCATCAGCTTCTGCTATGTGATGGTGGTATGGACCCAACAAAGCCCCAAGCACCACAACTTTCAAGAGAAGCTCATGGATGACCATGGTTCTTCCTTCAACTCTCTTCGTATACATGTAATTTTCTTGATGATTAAATTTGATGGGTTGCTGCGGGTATATAAGGAGAAGCAAGATGGGTCTTTTCGCTTTTAGTTTTTTTTTGTTTTTCTTCCTGTGGTCAAATGTTATGGGCTAAGTTCAAGTCATGGAGTTGACCAGCTGGTACGAACCACTTGCATGAGACGAACCAATGACAATTCCCCGTGTGACGAAGTCTTGTGCTGTGCTCGTTCCATTTTCCAAATGCATTATTCATTTGAGAGTCCATCATTTATATAAGGAAATGTTCCAAAACTTATTTTATGAGAATTGGTAATGTAAACTTGACATATTTTTCTTAATCTTTCTTCACTACTCGTCTCGAAGACGAGCTATTCTACGCCAGAGACTGGACTGCTTATGACAAAATTTGCTGCTCTTACCTTTCAAATAATCTCTGAAAGATTAACTTAGGACTCTAGAATTTAAGAAAATGTCTCTCCCTCCTTGGGAATAAGAAAAAAATATGGTCTTCTCCTTTCCCTATCTATTTTTGATACCAGGAATATTGGGTATGTCGCTTCCGTCCATGGCAATTTTTTCTTTTGGAGCGATCATGTCAATGTGAAAACTAAAAGTTGAGAGGGAAAGGACAAAACCAGAAGCTTCCTATAGTTGAACATTTCCAAAACATAATATTGGACCGTAACTACCAGTCGTTAGCTGGGACCAATGAGAAAACCACTCGTTGACAAATTTCATCGGTTAATAACCTTGGAAATTTCTCCCTGTGATATTCTTAGATTTTTTTTCCCAAGTCATTAACTTATTAACTAAAGCTTCGACTCTCGCCATCATGAGCATTACAAGCATTTACCAACCCTTTAATTCGGGCCCTTGGGCTTTGATTTCTTATAGTAAAACAAAAGGTCGCTTATTAACTTTTCTAATAAAATTAAAATAATTTTTAAATTCTCGATCCTACATTAATTTTATATATTTGACAACATTTTAAAAATTTCATGTTTAATGAAAGTCTGGTAAAGAGCATATGCATTTAGATGACGTTTTGCAACAAAATGATTATCTTCATAGATGACGCGAGGACGGCCTGCAATTGGCATTGTAAACAACAACTAATTGTATCAAAAGTCGAAGTAGAACGAGCAAAAGATAAGGACAGGACATAGCGCAGACCAGAGCAGAAGTTGATCAAGTGGGACTTGGAACGAAAAGGTAGGTCGAGCTTCACCCACAAGTCCTCATCCCTAGATTTATACAAACGCTAGTTAGCTTGCCCGTACATTTGGCCGGGTTCACTCCAAAAGATCCATTAAAAAATTGTTTTATTATAATGGGTATTAATTATCTATTATTAGATACTCATCACAAAATAACTTTGTTATAATATTTTGGGAACCCATGATGGAAAAGTAATTACTAATTTATCATGTACATAGTTAAGAAACCAGGGAGCCGAAAGCATGTTTGCGCCTGTGCTCGTCGCGTGATATTTTGTTAACTACTAATTTTGCCATTTAAACCATAACTAAAATAAGGTATCCAAAAAATTTATCTCTTATTGAGATTATACTTGGAAAAAATATAAATTAGAGAGAACTTCCAAGAAAGTAACCGTATTTTATCGTTCATTAAGTTAAAACTTGAAAAAAAAAAAAAAAGGGATGAATTAGATAAATTAAGAAATTCTCGATTCAAGTCAATTCGGATTCAGATTTGAAAATCAAAAACAGCACCGATCAACCCAAATATAGAAGAAGAATTAGAACAAAATCCACAGTGCCAGTCCAAAATTGATTTTGAGAATCTTCTCAGACCTCCCGGTAAAGTTTTAGGTAAATGCGAAGGCAATGCGGGTGATTTTCTTGGCAATTTCTCAAGTAAGACAATATGTCTCTTCATGGTGCTTTCATAGTCCTGCCACGACTTGAAAAGTCAAGCAAGTATTAATCGTCTGTAGTTGGAGATCACAACCCTTAAATAAGATAATGAGAAAAAAAATCAACACGAGCAGATTGGTTGGAGCTGGTGGGAGATCACAACCTTATGATTCATGAAAGCACTCACTGCCCGCAACGAAGACTCAGAGGTTTTAAAAAGGAAAATTAGCAAAAAAAGGTCTTAAATTTATTGAATTTATACAAATTTAGTTATAAACTTTTCAATTATGCTAATTGAGTCATAAACGTTTTGAAAATTTACTAATTTAATCCTTCTAGCCAAATTTGACCGAAAACTGCTGACAAAAAAAAAATTATAATCGAAGGGCACAAACACATCCATTGGCCGGAGCGATCCGACTGTTGACTGCCCATCCTTGAAGTTCTCTTCTAATACAAAAGGGTATTAGCTTAATACCAGGAGAGATGGGATTATTATTTAAAAAAAAGAGGAACCTAAATTGGTGCCACCCGCCAATTGAAGAAAACCTACATGACAAGAGTAAGGCAATAATAGGCATTATATTAATAAAAACTACTCTTAGCCAAGGGAATAAAAGAAAGGAAGAAAAGAGAGAGAACATAAAATATTTACAAACCTCTAGCTCTGTCGCTTGCAGCAGCCAGACGAACAGCGAAGGCGATAGATTCCCTTGTGGCGCCACGTCCGATATCCCCACTCAGATATCATTTTATGGAGTATAGACATTTCAGCATTTAACAAGGGTAAAGGGAAAAGTGTCGAAAAAGTTTTAAATTTATTGCATCAATACCAATTTAATCCTAAACATTTTGACATAGTGTTAATTCAGTCATTCCGACTAATTTTGATTAGATTTTGCTAATGTAGATGCCAACTAACCTGATGCCAACTAACCTATATGGCACCGTCGGTGCTTACATGAATACATTTTAGTAATATTTTAATTTTTTTTCAATTTTTTTATTATTTTTCTGATATTTTTTTTCTTTCTTTTTCTTTTTTCTTTTTTTGGTTCATTTCTTCTTCCTTTTTCTAGTGACCAGCTACCAACCATGGGCGGGCAAGCTAGCCTCCCCTAGACACGCCGTCGCCAGCCACAAGCAAGGCTTGGCTAAGCGAGGGTGAGCCCTAGCAAGGGCTCCCCTTGTCAAATCTGGGCGAGGCTGAGGGGAGCACAAGAGCGCTTTGTATATGTTGCAAAGTGGTTGCAGAATTTGCCTGAATAGCTTGAAGGTGGGTCAAGGCACGGCCATCTACACGGCCGAGTGATGATTCAGTCATCGGACGCTGAACTCAGCCCAGTTTAAGAAGCCGATACAATGATGACAAGCCATTGCCGTCTCTAAGATTTATTCCCATACCAGCATCAAAAGAAGCGGAAGAAGTCGAAGAATTTCAAGGTTTATTTGCAAACTCAAAGGCAACCCAAGTCAAGGTCGCGCTTTTGCCAAAATTCACCGTCATATCGTCCACTAGATTGCACGAGACGTACATGGTAGCTATGTGGTTGAAACCTCGCCGGCCCTAAAGGTGCACGGATCAGCGTGCAACCGTGCAGATCATGGTAGCCATGATCTACGTCGGCAAGAGCATCACCAAGGTCAAGCCGCAGGTACTAAATCTGAGCCCTCGCCCAGGCGAGGCTAGCTCACCTAGCCATAGCCGATGCCAGTCACCAGCAAAACGAAGAAGAAAGAAGTAAAGAAAAAAGAGAAAAAATTTCAGAAAAAAATAAGAAAAATAGTTAAAAAAATATTATTAAAAATTATCTACGTAAATGCTGGTAGTGCCACATACGCCAGTCACCAAATCCAATCAAAATTAGACGGAATGACTGAATTGACACTAAGTCAAAAGATTTATGACTAAATTAGCACAACATTGTTCTTCGAGGGTAAATGTTGTGGAACGTGAAATTTTTTATTTTATGAGGTTTTGAACAAAATGCAAAATTGAGTACAAACAAAAAAAAAACTGATTACAATGCAAGATTGTTCATAGAGGAAAGATGAGATGAAGATTGAGATTCAAGAGATGCAGTCAGGAAGAACAAAGAATATCTTTTAATTTTCATTTCCTTCTCAAGGAATTGTCTTATTTTCTTTGTAAAAAGCAGTTGAACAGACTGTAAACATTCGGTGGCCAATTTTTCTTGAAACTGTGGTGGCAGCTCTGAATACGCCATCACTTTGAAGCAATTACAGTACCCGTTATATTAGCACTGCTCATAGTTAAAAAATACGATATGATAAAGAAGGCCTACTGAACAAATCGTTGACATGCACCAAGTCTTCTATACATACATACATATATATAGAAACGGCAATTTCGTGACGTGTGGTTTTCCAGGTCAATGTTATGGCTAATTTAATCCAACAACCTTGCGACTTAGCGCTATAAGCGGGCAATAAAGATCACGCAACCACAAGTCATTCGCTACCAATATCAGCATTCGCAAGTTGACCAAGGCCCAAGGTCATCAAGTCAAAAAATGCTCGAAGAGTTCGGACATTGACAAGAGTGAAATTAATCTACTTTTGAATCTCAAAAGAGCTCAATCGTGATGTAAATAGTTAATTTCCTCCTAAACCACAGAGATTAAAGTATAAATTCTCGAAATCAGCTAGGATAATAGTATATTTTTTTAGGTAGGGAAGTCCAAGTAAAATGAAAGAACTTACCAACTAAAATCTTCATCAAATGTGATGGATTAGCAATGCATCCTTGTCCACCTCCAGCACGCTTCTTGCCATCACCATGATAATCCTTTGGGCATGAACATGTATAACTACCCTCAATATTATGGCACTTTTCCTCACACTGGTTTAATGCTGGATCCGCACATTCATCAATATCTACATAAATTAAACACGCACATCAAATGTACCTATCTTGTCAGATCTTATTAATAAAAAGGACAAGTTAGCGAATGCTGATGTTATCAACATACCATGACAACCGTTCTCGAGGTAAGGATTGCCTCGGTAACTTTCTATGCAAGTGCACTAGTACCCAGATCCGTTTTCGGCGTCAGTGCAATTGGTGTTCTTGGTGCACATGTAGCTTGTGCTGTTCTTCTTGGCCTCCTCACATTTTTTACTCCCTATCGCCCATTCAACAACTAGAGGGGGATCTTTAAATTTAAGCCGCCTAAGGTCACCAACCGAGAAGTTGTAGGATCCGATTTCTGCAACGACGGCATAGCTGCAAGGATTGAAATCCAGGAGGTCGGAATGATTGGAAAAGCTCCAAATCGAGATGTTGTAGCTGAAGGTGTTCCTTGGGATGCTCGTCTCGCAGCAACCGATACCGCTACACGACCCATCGTTGATCTCCGAATCATTGCCACACAAAGACATACATCCGAAAGAATACTTCCCACGGCGGTCCTGGAAGGCGGCTATCGTGTCGCAACCAACGGCAGTGAACTTGTTCTTGGTGCTGGATAAAGGGAATTTAGGTAGGAAGATCCATGGAAAGGACCAATCATGCCCGGAAGAGTTATAGCAATCTCGACCGGTCCAAACGGTTAATCACATCTTGTGTTCCTCGACAAAAATGTCGCGTATTTGCAAGTTAGAATTTCTATTTTCCAGGTAAGGTATGGGAGGGTCAGTAGAGTTGTCACAATAGACAGTAAAAGATGGGTGATCGATGCGGCAATCGGAATTACTGTCACTTGATCCAAAGGGATATGGAATCACAAGGTGTCCGCAGGAACTTCGGCATCCGGGCTTGGTCATTAAATCATCAGCTTCTGCTTTGTGATTGTGGTATGGACCCAATAAAGCCCCAAGCACCACAACTTTCAAGAGAAGCTCATGGATGACCATGGTTCTTCCTTCAACTCTCTTCGTATACATGTAATTTTCTTCATGATTAAATTTGATGGGTTGCCGCGGGCATACAAGGAGAAGCAAGATGGGTCTTTTCACTTCTTCTTTTTTTTCCTGTGGTCAAATGTTATGGGCTAAGTTCAAGTCATGGAGTTGACGCCAGCTGGTCCGAACTACTTGCATGAGACGAACCAATGACAATTTTCCGTCTGACGAAGCCTCGTGCAGTGCTCGTTCCATTTTCCAAATGCATTATTCATTTGAGAGTCCATTTAAATAAGGAAATGTTCCAAAACTTATTTTATGAAAGTTGGTAACGTAAACTTGACATATTTTTCTTTAATCTTTCTTCACTACTCATCAAGAAGACGAGTTATTCTGAGCTAAAGACTGGACCACTTGTGACAAAATGAGCTGTTATTACCTTTCAAATAATCTCCGAAAGATTAATCTAGGATTCTAGAGTTTGAAAAAATGTCACTCTCTCCATGGGAGTAATAAAATGTCCGGTCTTCTCCTTTCTCTATTGTTACGGAATATGGAGGGCCCAGCGAGCGAATCGGTAAATAGTCGGAAGGAAGGAAAGGGAATCGAACATTAGATTTATGTGGTTCGGTCTGAATATTGGAACATATATCCATGGGAAGAGCAGCAGGAAATTTCACTATAGAAAATAGGCGATACATTGGATATTACAATCATTCGAGCACTTAAACACTCACTCAATATTTCTCAATCCCCAATTATACCTAATAACTCACACGGTATTTATCCTTTTATAATATTTAATAAAATCTCAATCGAGAAATTTGTAATTCACAAGCATTTATCTAGTCAAAATCACTCAAGTGTAATTATAATGAGAAAATCCTCACCGGAAGAACTCTTTGCACACTCTTTTGTGCAGTCTCAGAATTCTCTCTCCTCAAGGGCTTCAGCGCTCTTTCGATCACCGAGGGAACTTGGCGCGCTCCTTCTCTATTGGACGTCTCTCTCTTTTATACAACAAAAGAGTCTCTATCATTTATTGCAACACGAGGAAGTCTTCTTCAGATTAAAGACAAGACAAAGGAAATGGGCGTGCATTAATGAGGGGAATAAAACTATGACGTTCTTGCACATGGGCTTTTTCTTCAATTTTTAACGGAGACGAGAGAAGGGGAGGGGAGAAAGAAACGCATATGGAGCAAAAAGTCAAGAAGATCAATGAACAAATGAAGAAAAGATGTTCTTCATTTAATGCTGCATGTTCAGCCATGAGAAGAATTTCTAAAACTGGATAATTATTTCGTCTGCTCAGAGCACGCGCAGTTTGTGGTCAAGTTCACATATTCCCATGAGTCTGATTTTATTGAACGGCTGAAATTTGAGACATATTTCAATACTTGTCGATTTTTTATACCAAGTATATTGGGGATGGCACTTCTGTGCATGACAATTTTTTCTTATTAAAAGTTTATAGGAAAAGGACAAGACCAGACGCTTTCTATGGCTGAACTTTCCAAAATATGGTATTGGACCGTAATTGCCGGTCATTACTTACGAGAAAATCACTTGTCGACAAATTTCATCCATTAATAACATCGGAGATTTCTCCCTATAATATTTTTATATTTATTTTTATATACGATGTGCATCCCAAGTCATTATCTTATTAACTAGGGCTTCAACTCTCGCCATCATAAGTATCTACCCACTTTTTAATTCGGGCCATTGGGTTTCGATATCTTATAATAAAACAAAAGGTCGCCTCTAATAAAATTAAAATAATTTTTAAGTTCTCAATCCTATATTTTATATATTTGACAACATTTTAAAATTCGTGTTTAATAAAAGTCTGGTGAAGAGTACATGCATTTAGATGACGTTTTGCAACAAGATGATGAGCTTCATAGCTTGATGACAACCTTCATAAATGATGATTGAGCTTTTAAGAAGCTAAATAGTATATACATTATTCAAAGTCTCGACTATATTAATTATTCAGTGATCACATCATTAGTAATTAATCATATGCTGTTCAGTAAGTGGTGACGGAAACTTGTTAGCAATGCAGTGGCAACCCTATTTTCTATTGAATTGTAATTGGATACCGAGTACTTAGAGACTTAACTAACAAAGAGACTTTCCAAGAAAGTATCGGTATTTTATCCTTCATTGAATTAAATATTTTTTTTAAAAAAAAAGAATAATTAGATAAAGCAAGAAACCCTCGATCCAGGTCAATTCATATTCATATTTGAAAATGGAAACAGCACCAACCCACCCAAATATAGAAGAAGAATTAGAATAAAACCCGCAACATTTAGATCTGACTTTTGCAGTCCGAAATTGATTTTGAGAATCTTCTCAAACTCACCTGTAAAGTTTCAAGTAAATGCTGAGTCAACGCAGTCGATTTTCTTGGCAATTTGCCACGTGAGACAATATGTGTCATGAGGGTGCTTTCATTTTCTTGCCAAGATTTGAAAAGTCAAGCAAGTATTAATTAAGCGTATGCGGTGGGAGATCACATCCCTAAAATAAGATAATGAGAAAGAATGAAAAATCAACAAGAGCAGATTGGTTGGAGCTGGTGGGAGATCACAACCTTATAATTCATTAAAGCACTCATTGCCCTCAAGGAAAACTAAGAGGTCTTATAATGAAAAATTAACAAAAAAATCATAAACCTATTATATTTGTGCAAATTTAGTTGTAAATCTTTTAGTTATATTGTTCGCTACAAATACAAAAATATAACTAAACAAATAAAAATAATTTGATGCTAATTATGTCTTAAACCTCTTTAAAATTTATCAATTTAATCCTTCCAGTCAAATTTAACCAAAAACTACGGACTATAGGTAATTTTTAAATCAAAAGGGCACCAAACACATCCAATGGCCTGAAAGATCCGACTATTGATTGCCCATCCTTGAATTTTTCTTGTAATACATAAGGGTATTAGCTTAAAACCAGAAGAGATGGGATAAATATAAACAGAAAAAAAAAAGAAAAAAAAAAAGGAAAACCACAGAAAGAACAGAAACGAGAGAAGAGGCAACACCAGAAGCATATTTAGTTTGGATTAGCCCATGTTTCTTTAATCCGGCAAATCTGTGAGCATTGGTGCCACCCGCCAATTGAAGAAAAACTACATTACAAGAGTAGAGCAATGACAGGCATTCTATTAATAAAACGAATGTGTCTACTCTTAGCCAAGGGAAGAAAGAAAGGAAGAAAAGAGAGAACATAAAAAATCTACAAACCTCTAGCTCTGTCGCTTGCAGCAGCCAGACAAGCAGCGAAGGCGATAGATTCCCTTGTGGCACCACGTCCGATATCCCCACTCAGGCCCTTGCGCAGAACTACCTCCAAGTTTCAAGAAATTTCACAAGAAGCAATGCATTATATAGCGTTGAGATTGAATATTTAGCTGTGTCCAAGAAGTAGGGGGGGAATGTTTAGCTTTGTCCAAGATTTGCGACTTAGCTCAATGCTACGAACATTTGTGACTAAGCAGTACATTGATTTGCCCTCGTTTAATATCACTTTATATTGTGCGTTTAATGCCTAAGTTCATACCAACATGTTATTGATTATTTGTCCCGTAGAGATGGTATTAATAAGGTATCTAATGCAATGGGTTACATTGAGGGGATATTGAATTGCAATAGAAATGAAGTGAATTCACTATGACCACCTCAGTTCGGTGGCATGTGCCAAGGGGAATGAAGGATCCAAAGATGTGATCAGGATTCGAACCCCAAAAATAGGAAGAAAGTTGTCGTAGCTAAAAAAAAGGGGTGGGGGGGATTCAAAGAAAAATCGTGACTAATGTTTATTGAAAGTGATCGCGAGATCCTGTGGGATACAAATTGGGCGTATCCTACAAATATAAAGTAATTTTGGACGATGGCACTCACATACAACAAATAGGAAAAATTATATCAACTGCATCTAGGGCGATGCCCTTTGTTATGTGAGTCTCCAGTTAGTAGACAATGAATTCTTAGACCTTGTCTGTAATATATGTTGCATTCATAACATACAAGTGGTCATATGGTCGTTGATTTTACATTATTGATATGAGATTGTTTAGTGCCTATAACATGTGAGTCAAAATGAAGTTGTATCAATTAGTGATGTGCGAGTTATTGTAATAATCAAATTGAAGCGAAGCAAAGTTGCAACTGTTTAAGTGACCAATTGTTTATATATATATAATAAACTTATGTTTCATTGATATAAGAAGGGAGTAAGATCTTATCATGTTATGTTAAAGAATACTTTGGAGCATTTAAGTGTCTACTTACTTCTCAATAGTTTGAGAAATGAAAGATTTTTTTAATTAAAACTAATTTATGCACAATTCATCAAATTTATTTAATTGTCGAATTTCCAAATTCAACTTTTCGTGTTAATTTTAGCCAAACTAGTTACCCATTTTGAAATCGCAGTTAATTTAATCACAACTACTGATGTGGCTAATTAACACTAATGACCTGTAGTTACCCCATCATTTAAACAAGTATTTAACACATTGAACAAAGTGGGAAACTACATAGATAGAGGGAGACAATGGGGGGCAACCAACAATCGCAATGGCCCTTGCTAGTAGTGATTACCAATAGTCGGAACCAAACTCTGGATCATGGGCGGCGACAGCCACGACCCTCGCCGGTTAACATGGAAAGACTCGGGACCATCATCACCACCCTAGGCAACGGCAATGGCTGCCAACTCTCACCTCGCCTAAAGGGGAGGGTCGGATAACTGGCGATGGGTTCCACATTCACCTTTTGGCTGAAAAGTGCTGTGGAAGAACATGGATTTCCATACAAAACGATAGAATTAAAGAGGGAAATAAGAGAACACATTTTACCATGTCCCCTGATAGAAAATTATCCGTATACGATAGGACTGAAGACCGTTTAACGAACAATTTTACAAAGTAGGCGAAAAAAATAAATAGGCTGTTCGATCACTGACCGGTACCAGTTTCTTTCAATGAAGCAACCTACGACAGAGCCACCTAATTTACTTTGACGAAGAGGCTTCAACCCTCAGTCTCAATTGTCAAGTCTGCCAAAAGGAAAAAAGAGTAAAGCTACTGGCGAAAAAATGAATGGTCGGCTTTCTTCTTGAATGTAATTATGTGCACATAAATTGCAATCTCGAACTAGAAGCATGTGTTTTACAGGCGAGGAAGTGCACATGCTACAAGGTCAAATTGAATAGCATCTCAAATATCATCTTTACCAATTCTGTTATAAGATCCTCGATCCAACTCAGGATGAAGGGGTATTTCATTGCTGTAAAAGGGCAGCACAGTAGTAAACGTTACATGAAACAGTGAATTATGATTAGGACTATGATGCATGCCTTCTGAAGCAGTTTGACAGTATAGGCATGGTCCTGGAGCATAATCGGATGTTTTCTCCCAGAGAGGGAAGCTTTGCCCACATTTCACATTTTGTCAAACTCGACAAAGTAAATGATCAGTTGATTGGCTAAAATTTCATTGTTTCTGTTGACACCAAAAGTTACCCTTGCTGTCACGTGCTAGTCACGAGGAGTGTTGACATTTGAAATTATCCTCGCCATCACGTGTTGGTTATAAATAGTAGCAATCCATCCCATATCAGTCATAGAGACAAAGGATGGCCAAGGTTTTCAAGAACCTTTTTGCTGGATGTCAATGGGCTTATAGGTGGAGATGCATGATTCGATGGTAAGATAGTTGATTGTCATGTGTCTAGGCCAAGAGATATTACTGTGGACATAAAATTCCGATAGAATTGGTGTCAAGACTTAAGCGGGAATAGTTGGTGCACGAAAAGGCGTGCAAAATCAAAATATCAATTATTATTTGCTGGACAAGTTGTGCGAGTATCGTCAACAAGTCAGGAAACAACAAGATGTGAACAAAACGGTTAAGAAAGGAGCAAAGAACATGGGAGAAATTAGGAGTAACTTTCAAGGAAGGATCAGCCAATCGACAGTTACCAAATTGTCCTATAAATACCGCGTACAATCCAACAAAAAAGCCCCCCGAACAACACATCAAATTCATTTATCTTATCTTTGAGTTATCTTAACCTAGCCTAGTTTAGCTGTAGTTTTGAATTCCAGTTGTTAATTCAATTCCGATGAGTGTCTATATTCTAGTTAGTGCTGTTGATTAGGTTCCAATTATGTCCTACTGTCTAACATTGTTGATTAGATTTATTTAGGAGCATTGCCTACCCGGTATTGTGTCTATCGTCTAGAGTCGTCGATTAGATTCCAATGTTATGTCATCCAGCAGCAATGTCTATATGGTGTTGTTTCCATCATCCAGCGCCATCAATTAGATTCCGACATTGTATCCTTATATCCATTTAGGAGCAATGCCTTCCCATTGCTCTCAAGCCGTCTCGCCACTATTACCACCTCAATCCCAGCATTCTTACGTCCACCACGAGCACCTCTCTCTCTCTCTCTCTCTCTCTCTCTCTCTCTCTCTCTCACGGGAAATTCTCAGGATCGACGATGAAGATGAGATCTAAATCATCGATGGTGGTGCTTGCGAACTCAATCGGGTAGGGTCGAGTTTCGTCGACCCAAAGAGCTCTAAATTGCCAGGTGGGTTACTCATGAGTAATAGGGCAGAAGAACAGCCCTAGTGCCATAACTTGGTACGGGAGGACACTTAAGTGCCATAACTTTAAAATGGTACACTTGAGTGCTAGTTTTGAAGTTAAATGGAACATTTAAGTGCCACTCCAGCGAAAATCCGGCCAAATGGCTTACGTGGCGACTTTCCGGCAAGTTTGGTCCAAAACGGCATTGTTTTGTACGGCGCGTGGCGAGAAAAATGCAAAAACGGCGCCGTTTCGTGTCTACATGTAAATAATAATATAAAAATTAATTAAATTAGATTTGAAATTAATTTTATTTAAAATATTCAAAAAATTAAAAAAATTAAGACAAATTTTAAAAATTAAGAAAATTTTAAAAATTTTAAAAATTAAGAAAATTTTAAAAATTTTAAAAATTTAAGAAAAAAAAGGGGGGTGAGGTTGAACAGGCGGGCGAGGTGAGCCCTCGCGGCCGTCGTTGCCTCCCCCGCCGTCACCGGGGAAGGGCCGGTGACGGAGGGGGAGGGTCGGCCGACCGACGGCGAGTTTTTTTCTTAAATTTTTAAATTTTTTAAATTTTTTAATTTTAAAATTTTTCTTATTTTTTTAATTTTTTGAATATTTTAAATAAAATTAATTTTTTAAATCTAATTTAATTAATTTTTATATTATTATTTACACGCCTGACACGAAACGGTGTCGTTTTTGCATTTTCTCCGCCACGTCAGCGTGCAAAATGATGTCGTTTTGGACCAAACTCGCCGGAAAATTGCCACGTCAACCATTTGGCCGGATTTTCGCCGGAGTGGCACTTAAGTGTCCCATTTTACTCCGATATTGGCACTTAAGTATATCATTTTAAAGTTATGGCACTTAAAAGTCCCTCCGTGCCAAGTTATGGCACTCTTCCGATGTCCCAACCTCTGAGTAATAGTTACTCACACGTGCTAAAGATGGTCCATGACTCATCCATCAGAGTCGATTAATAGTGCATGTGATTGGGAGAATATAGGTTCCATGAATGATGGACCTACCCAATATCAAGTCATGGGGAAATTACCAACGAACTCCTAAACCTAACTCATTTATATCAATTCAATCATAATTAATTTGGCAAATTTTGTCACGCCCTGATCCTCAAGCGCATGCCCACCCCTCTCTGGTCGATAAAATTTGCGACTTCCAAGGACGAGTCGCCGACCCTTTCATTTTATTGCATACGTGGAAGGGAAAATAAATCCCTTGACAGTAATCATCTCGGGATAGAAAAGTAAAACAACAGATTCACAACAACCATGCTTTTATATTCACATAGAGTCATGTACAAGGTCTATGACCAAAAGACTACAAAGGCTGGCTTTCCGAAAAGAAGCGATCCTAACTAACCTATACTTCAGATCATCTCCTCTCAACTCCAGGTCCTCCACTCGACGATCCTGAAAATTGAGCCCACGACGGGGTGAGATGTAAATCTCAGCGAATTCACGCTCTTAACCCCAATTAGGAGGGAAATACGCCTAGGGGCGTTCTAACCATACAATCACACAATCACAAGGACTAACCTCGCCTCATATCCACCATGTAGGTCAGCACAATTTATATCACAAACAGCCATACAGATATGAGCAACAATTAAGCTCCAACAACCACCACCTGCGGTGGCCCAGTTGGATAAGGCTCCCATGACCCTTTGTGAGGAGGTGAGGAGTTCGAATCCCGCTGGCCGCACGGGATCTTAAGCGTGACGTCGGGGTGGTGGGTCCTTCACTAGCGTCACCCCGGGTTTATCTCGCCGGCTGTACGGGGGTTCCTGGGTTACAAAAAAAAAACAAAAACAAAACAAAACAATTAAGCTCCAACAATTAGAACGCCACACTCAATTAATCATGCGCTCCTAGTTTTGTTCTCAGCATATAATACGGCCTACTTTCTGTTCGGTGGTCCTCTGGCATTTGTTAGGCATTGTCTCATACCATTGTGCACGGTATCTTCACTACGTCGATGACATTCCATAAAGAAGCATCGGTCCAGAGTCTATTATGATTGGTATCCATTGGTAGGGCATCCCATATAGGGTAATGTCTAGCTTATTAGCTCGGGACGAGTTCTCTTAACTAATACACGATCACTCAAATATGGCCCAAGGCACCGTGCATTGCACTCAATTATCTCCATTAAAATGGTGAATCTAGCATATTTTCTTCGTATTAGCAATATCCATGAAAATCGTTGTATGTGGATACATGGTCAACTCGACCCAAAAAAAGTGATATCTTCCAATTTAAAATCCCACTATTTTATATAGTACTTAAAACTATTTCCGGTGTCAAAATCCGACACCCGGGATTTTCTGAATAATTATTGGAAATTCACAATTCCGGAATTAAACACTCAAATTTCCAATCAGCACTCAATTTGCACAAACTAACACCCAATTGCATAAATTAACCACACCATTGCAATCAGCACAAAATTCCGGTCACCGGCTATCCGATCTAATTTCTGGAAAAATAATTAATAATTAATTAATTTCTAAAATTAATTAAATAAATCAATTTAAATACTAAAATACGAACCTAGGCCAAAATCACTAAATTAAATACCAATACGAATCACGAACCCTTCTAGATAAATAACACAATTCATCTAGGCCTCACTTAATCTAATCTAACCACCAAACATGCATAATTGCATAATTAAATCACTAAATTAATCTAACTAACCACCTAATTCCTAATTAATTAAATCTAAACACCCCTTAGACGTCATTAGCCTACTAAGAAGAGTTTAGTGCATAAACTCGCCGGTTTAAAGCGAAGACCAGTTTACTACGATGGCGGCTGAAACTCGGGTTTGCGGCGGCGTCAACGAGCTTGGACCGGGCCTAAAATTGGCCCAACAAATCTCAGCTTGGGCTGAGATTTGTTCTAGATGTGGGCTGGACTTCAAGACTGGGCCTGGGTTTGCTGAAAGTTGGGCCGAAATGCTTTGAAGAAGCTGATGGGCTCGAAACTTGGGCTTCAAATCCAACTGAAGATGGGCTGGCTGCTTCTTGGGCTGAAGACGGGCCCAACTACTGGGCCGAATCGTGTGCCGATCGAAGCAGCAAGGAGATCGAGCTGGGAACGACCGAACGGGATGAAGACTTCGCTGGTTTCAATCGGTGCAGGGCTCGGCTTTGTGGGCTGAAGGATGAACGGCAAGCGGCAGCTGAAGGGGGAAAGATCGCTGAAGCAGTTGGACCGTGAGCTTTGGTCTTCGGTGGGATTTGCAGGCGTGCGAAGGAGTTGAAGATGGCGGTCAACTCTGGTTTTCGTTGATTGACTCGGTGAAGTGGGCTGCAGTCTCGGTGGATTGAAGGACGCGTGGATTTTGGACAGAAAGCAGCTGGATCGGAGGAGGTAAATGACGGTGGAGGGCGTGGTTTCGAAGACACGCACGAATGAAACAAAGTGAAGACAATTGAGAGGAGGGACAGCTGACATCAACGTGTGGAAGAAGAAAGAGAGAAACGGTCGAGCAGGAAGGGAAAAGGAAAATGATGAAGACCGAAGGGGGAAAGATGAGTATGGGAGAAGCTTGAGGAAGAGGAAGCCAAAAAATCCAAATAAATATCTCACATTCAGGCCTCAAAAGTCCTCAAGCCTATTTATTAGATCTCTTAATACTTTATCAACGTGTAAATTCCACAAATAAACCAATATGATGCCAAAATTCCAGCTCTTTAACATCCGAATTTCTTCAATTTTGATCTTCAATTTCTTCATAAAATTTCCCAAATAGCTCAACCTGGAAGTCCAAAATCTCTTCAATTCGTCCCGTCTGAATTTCCGTTCGTTTTCCGAATCATCCGAATTGATTTTCCATAAAAATCCCGGAATCTCCGAAAAAAATTTTAGAGGTTAAGTCGACATTCCTAAAATAGATCGTGACATGACAAAACTTTCAATTTCTGAAATCGGGTTCAAATTCACGATTAATTTCAACCCAACGTGATTTTCGCGTAACCTAACATACCGGTAGCTTTTAAAAAAATTTAATGCAATTGACCCGTGATCGATTTATCTCGAGTTACAATGTACATCTTCGACACATTGGCGACTCTCGGTTGTCGTGAAAATCTCGAGATTTCAAATACGAACATCGGGTACAGAAATGACATAAAAGTCGATCTAGTGCCATTCAACGAGAATTTTGTAATTAGGTGGAATCATCCACACACTAGTCACATATCTCAATCGAATCGACCTATCTCCAGTCTCTGATCAATTTTTAATGGTGCCGTAATGACCCTTGCAGATCAACACGGTCAAGTAGTTGAATTCTCAAGGTTATTGCAATTAAATTCCTTAACGGCTTCACCTCATAGTCTAGTTATCTCGTAAGCGGCCAACTCAAAGAAAAAAACTATAATCGCGTCAATGAAAGGCCCAACTTATCCAATCAAAATCAGAACCTGAAAATTATGATGTCACAAATTTAATCCTAAATTTTGACAGTTTGCTAAGTTAGTTCTTTCCATCAATTTCCATCAGATATAGCTAACGTGGATCCCGGACATCTTATGTGGCATAACTAGCACTAACATGTAAATTTTTTTCTTAAACAACTTTTCTAAATTGTTCTATAATTTTTTTTATATTTTTCTCTTCTTCTTTTTCTTTCTTTTCTTTCCTATTTTTTCCTTTAAGCCAAGTGAGAGCTGGCGGATCCTTGCTCGGACCAAGCAAAGGTCCTGGCCTTCACCCAGATTTGGTAAGGCTTGTGAAGACCTTGTTGGTCACTAGGGTAGCGATCCTCGCTCGTTGCCAGCGAGGGTGACTAGCCTTCCCCCGGGATCGACAAGGGTCAGCTGGCGACCCTCACTAGACTTCATAAAAAAGAATATTTTAAAATAAAATAAAAATATTATAAAAATTCAAAATATTTAAAAATATATATATTATAAAATTTGTCTATGTTAACACCAATTGTCCTACATGGCACTACTAGAATTTATATCAGTAATTTCTAATCAAAATTGATCGAAATAACTAAATTGGCAAAACATCAAAAGATTTACAACTAAATTGATCAAATTAAAAGTTTTAGAACTAAATTAACACAAATGCAATCTATTTAGGAATTTTTTTTATAATTTTCAAGTCAAGTCGGTAGAAGCAAACCCACGTCCCTTAGACGATAGGGTTCTCATTACAAATTGAGTTTGACCCTTTCAGTGCTTAATAAAGCAAGATTCATTTTATCTCATTGTAAGAAAAGCAATAAGGACTACTAGTACGACCTCATTCTTAATGTATCAAACCGAAAAAATAAAAATAAAAATAACCTAACTAACGTCTTTTATAGTTCAAGGTCGGTTCTTCAATTTCATTTGGGAAGTTGACTTGACTCCACATCTAGGTAACCCTTTTGTCCTTTGGTTATTTGGACAGACATTTAGAGAATTTTCAAATGACAATTTGGAGCAACATAAAGTAACCCCGTTCATAACTTACTGTCAAACCAGAGCACTTCATCCCAGCGAAATGTAATCCAAGCAATGTGCAGACTCAACGAAAAAACGGTGGGATCTAACATGGTACCTGAACTTCGAAAAAAAAAAAAAACAACAACAACAACAACACTTATTGTACTTTGACCCATCACTAACGTTAATAGGTTTAATGGGTTGCGACCGAGAATTACAGGATCAGTTTGAGAAGTCATTTACAAAACCTTAAGAGTTCGAGACAGGTGTGAGGTTTGCTTTGCTGGCAATGCGAACCCCGAACAACTCATAGTGCCCGTTGATCGGCATTCTAGTGAAATGTTAATGTTGAGCAAGTGCTTCCTCAACAACGTAAGCCAAGCGCATGGAATAGGGTTCAACTTTCCCTTGAATCATATAAGTCTCTTTCCATGTTCCACTCGCGAAAAGGAAGTTGAGAAAGAAATATATGAATGCTCGAGTCATTTTACATGCATGTGTAACACACTGAACTCTCCCGTACCCTTGTGAGCAAAAGAGTGGAGTTTTGTAGCACAGGGTGAACAGTAAGTGATGCACAAGGAATAATACAATTAATTCGTAAGAGAGGCACCAGAGTTGTTAGAAATCCTGGAGTGTAATGAATGCCATCTTTGAAGATCTCTGAAGGTAGTATTAGCATCCCGTGCACAAACTCATCGGGAGATGATACCGCTTTCTTGATGAGGCCACAATAAGCCAAAACCAGCTGTTGTACCAAAGTGATTTTTACGTCTAGCTCGAGGACCTAATGCCCAAATTAAATTGGGCATGATACGATCAAGTGTAAGGATACGATTCGTCATATTGTCTTGAGAACAATTTAGAAGAAAGGCCATATTTTCTTATCTCACCACGCACCACATGGGCTATATTTCACAATCAAGGGACCGGCGGCCTGTAACACATGTGCATCACATTTGAAAGTGAATGAGAGTAGCAAATTATTTTACTCATGCTATGTAAGACACGATTATTTTACTCATGATATGTAGGACACGATCTAATCACTTGTAACAATTTGTTCTGTATTATACCCGCAGAATATATGAACATTTTCTTGTATCGTTTGTTTGGCATGATGAGAAGGAAACGCAATCCATGAGAAAGTTAACTTTCACCCAGGCAAATTTTTAGATTGGAAATTCAAGATCGAAATTCATCTAAATGGAATCAGGAGTTATTGGAATTTGAGAAACAATTCACTCATATAATGCTGTCTAAGAAGGGATATCATAGCATTTGACAGTTCCAACTAAAGCAAGCGCTTCCGCTAGCGCCTTCAAGAGATAATCTGGAGATTCTTCTATACAAGTCAGTCCATGCTGTGACTGCATAGCGCTGAGAATCCTCCCAACGACCTGATCAGGAGCAGATAGCTCGTTTACCCTCTCTTTTACTCAAATTTACTGATCACCGCCAAATACGAGAAAGTACCCTCTCTATGGATAAGCTGAAAAGAATATGATCGATATACTAACCTTGCGAGCATACCCTCCGTAAGCTATGCCTCCAGTAGGAGCATCCAATGGCCCGAGCAATCCAACTGTCGATTGCCCATCCTTGAAATTCTCTTTCTACACAGAAGGGGAATAGCTTAAAACCAGGAGAAATAGAAAAAAAAAAAAAGGAGAGAAGAGGCAACACCAGAAACAGATTTAGTTTGGAAAAGTCCATGTTTTTTTTGTCTGGCAACTGTATGAGCATCAGTGCCACCCGCCAATTGAAGAAAACCTACATTACAAGAGTCAAGTGATAACAGGCATTCGATTAATAAAATGAATACTTCTACTCTTAGCCAAGGGAAGAAAAGAAGGAAAGAAAAGAGAGAACATAAAATTCACAAACCTCTAGGTCTGTCGCTTGCAGCAGCCAGACGAACAGCAAAGGCAATAGATTCCCTCGTGGCACCATGTCCGATATCCCCACTCATAGGACAATCATCCAACTGCAATAAATCACATTAAAGCAACTGTTTTAGTCCTTCATATATCACGAACAGCAGGTCCTGGGAAACCCATAAAAGGAGGATTTAGAGCAAGTTCGCTTGCACCTGCCACAGATTAAAGCAACTTAGGCGAGGTTCCATGATTGAATACATGGCATTCATTGTAGAGATCGTTGAATTCCCAACATCGGGAAAGCTAACCTGGAGTTCTTAAAGCGCAAAAGTTATCTATCCACTCAGCATATAGCCAAGTAACTGACATTTTATTCTGGCCAAACAAGTAAAGGTTCTTTACTCACTGCTACTAATCTAAGATGGTGGATTGCGTCTCCCAAACCCTCCCAAAGTGACCTAAAGTGCAAAGTTTGCCTGCGTAAAAGGGGATCAAAGGCTCAAAAGAGGACATATATTCAGATCAACCACATTATTTATCTTCAAAACATATTAAGACCAATGTCAGATGGGCAAGATGTTGTTGGTCTCTTTTCTTTCCTGTTTGATAGTATGAATTTTACAATGTTAAATACATCATTTCACTTCAAACATCAAGAATTCAAGGGTATGACCAAGGTAAAATGTTGCTACAAATAAGTCACAACAACCCATTGATCACATGGAAGTGACGAGTTTAAATATACCGTTGTCACTTTAAACATCAAGATTTCATGGGTACACTAGGCAAAAGTTGCCGTAAGAAAGTCCCAGTCATTCATAGCAGGTGATTCAAGACAGTCAGGTGTATTAAAAAACACAGATTTCACATTCATCACCAAATTATTACCTTCGGCTTGTATGTATTTCTAAAGCATCAATATCATCTCTTCTCAAAAGCTCAGACATAGCAGCAGCATCTCTTACATATGTATGCACTCCTAAGTCAAATTGAGGGTGATTAGCTTTAAAACATGAAAAAATGATGACAGTGGGGGAAATGTGGATTGGGGAACCATGCATAAAGAAGCGAGGCAATTAAAATGGCACTGTGAGAAGGAGAGAAACGCACTTATTTTATCAGATGGGCAAACTGGAATGCATCGCCCACAACCATAACATCGCTCAGTCAAAACCCCACCCCGCGTATTCCCATATCAAATTTTCCACATCCAAATACAAAATTGAAAGATCGACTAGCTTGAGTCCTTGGTGAACCACGATATAGAACAAAGACCTGTCTTTTGCCCTCATCATTGGTACTCCAAAGATGACCTGCTGAGGATTTTTCTTTCTCTAGTGATATAGCATTAGCAGGACATACAATCTCACAAGGCCTTGAGCAGTGTTGGGGGCAATCAGCTTGATCAAACTCTGTCACAAATATTCTCAAGGTCATGAAAAAATCACAATACTCATTTCTAACTCATCCTTGCAAAACCAGCTTAATGCACAAGTAACCAAACATAGCTATTCGTATTTAAGAACTATAAGTCACCTATAGAGTAAGCCACAGCTAGCTTAAACAACCATAATTACACCAGATCATGTCCTAAGATCCTCACTTTGGATACTAGATAGTTCTACATTAGTGCATAGGCTCAAATTCCCTTGTAGCCAATCCAAAGAGGAGGGTGCACTTCACTTGAAAGGGCATTTACCAGCTTTGCCAAAGTGAAGATCTTCGTCATCATTAACACTTATCATCACCCAAGGCCTCCCAACCTCCACGATTTCTCTCGCCGCCTCAATCCCCTGGTTCACTGCATTCACCACTGATTCATCGGCAGCACAGTCAATGCAGTCCACTGCACATGATTTCCAGATACCCCATTTCAAAACATTTCACCGCCACAAAGTGACGAGAAAACAATTTTAAAACACAAACGAAAGGGCTTTAAAGATATCTAACCTCCAGCCAAAGTGTAAACCAGAGAAAGATTCCTTATGTCGACTACATCCTAGAAACAGACAAGAACCGACATGCTCAGGAAGCCAAATAAGGAAGCACAAAAACTAAGAATTTTGAGGTTCGAAATCTCAATCACCTCGAAACTAGCACTGCAAATATGCTTGACCCAGTTTCCATTCCTGAGAGAATCGAAGGGAGAAGACCTGATCGAGTGGATCCCGAGCGATTTCACCATGTTTCTGACGTCCTGGAGGCATTGGTGGCTACTGGGTCCGAAATTCACTGTCGTCATACCACATGAAACATGTCGTCAGGTGCACCATCAAGAGAAGTGGGTGCGTTGAATGAAGATGGTGGAGAAGGAAGAAATATTAAAATAATAATAATAATAATAATAAAATAGAAACCTTGGGGTTGCAGAGGAATTGAAGCAGTACATGAGAAGCAGCTCCAAGCCATGTCCAAAACGAACACCGTGGGAAGAAGGGGAGTTCAGATATTTTTTGTCCTGCTGAGATGGATGAAATTCATGGCTGCAGCAGAATTTGGCGGTCGGAGAGAACCATATTGGGCTATATAGGGCGCGTTTGGTAATATTTCTGTTTAAAAATTGTTCCAGGGAACAGAAATAGAAAAAAGTGTTTATGTTCTGGAGAACAATTTTTGAACAAAAAAACGCGTTTAGTAAACTTGTTTCGAGAATAAAAACTAAACAGAAACACGTTTGGTAAATTTGTATAATTTTTTATTTCTTTTATTTTTTAATATTTTTTCTATTTTCTTTCTTATTTTCTTATTTATTTTTCCTTTTTTCCTTTTTCTTTTTTTTTTCTTCTTTTGGCCGGTCACCGCCTCGGCCATGGCCGGCGACCGGCCGACGAGGGCCCGCGGCCTCGCCCGGCCACGGCGAGGCTCGCCGGCCCCGGCAAGGCCGAGCTTGCCCGGAGGCCGGCGAGGCTCGGCGTCGCTCGGCCACCGCCGCCGGGCGACGCGGACTGGCGGTGGCCCGGCGGCCGGGCGAGCTCGGCCTCACTGGATCTGGGCAAGATCGAGCTCGCCCAACCCGACGCGAGGTCGGGCTCGCGGTGGCCCGGCGACGGCGAGCCTCGCCGGCCGGCCCATTGGCGAGGTCGGGCTCGCCGGATCTGGGTGAGCTCGAGCTTGCCCAGCCATGGCGAGCCCGAGCTTCGCCAAGGGACGGCGACGCTCCGGCGAGTTCGCCGACCCCCGACGGCGTCACCGGCCCTCGACGGCCGATCGTCGACCACGCCGGCCGGCGACCGGCCAAAGAAAAAGAAAGAAAAAGAAGAAGAAAAGAAAGTGTTTCTAAATGTGTTCGAAAACAAGAAACAACTTGTTTCTTGTTTTACATTCAGATGTGTTTTAGAACAAAAAAATAATTTTGGAACAAAAAACAAACAAACGCATTTTTGTTCCTTTTTGCTCCCAGAAACAAAAAAAACAGAAATTTTTGTTTTTGGGAACAAAAACAATTTTTAACAAACGCAGCCATAATGGCAGGCCTGTATTTGGAGCAAGATAGAACGCCCTAAAAGCCCGATTTCACGTACCCAGGCCCTGAAGCAAAACTACTTTCAAGTTTCAAGAAATTTCACAAATGGCAATGCATTTATATGGCGTTGAGGGTGAAGATTTAGCTGTGTCCAAGAAGTAGGGGGAGATGAGAAAAATGCGAAAATGGATGAGGAATTTTTGGCTTTGTTTAAGATTTTTGACTTAGCTCAATGTTACCAACATTTGTGACTTAATAGTTCATTGGTTTGCCATCGTCCAATATCACTTTATATTGTGCGTTTAATGCATGAGTTCATACCGATACACTACTAATTATTTTCTTGATGATGTTAATTAGATATCAAAAGCATTAAGTTGCATTAAGAGGATATTGAATTGCAATAGAAATGAAGTGGATTCACTGCCAACACCTTGCTCAAGGTCGGCCAAGTCAACTCTCATCGGGCCTTGATGACAGCGCCAGTGGCTTGTTGTAGCCATTGCTGAAGCTTGGCAACTAGTGAAAGACGAGAAAGGAAAGAAAAAGAAAATAAATATAAATATATATTTTTATAAATAATCGTTTTTGCATAATAATAAAAAAAACAATGAGATTACAATCATTTTTCAAATGAGATCCAAACATCAGAAAAAAATTTTGATCACGTATCACCAAACAAAGAAAAATCAACCATTTTCGTGAAAATATTTTCCTTTTTCATGAAATTTTTCCCCAAACAAACACTATTAGGGTTTGCCTAAAAGAAAAAGCTTCAAGTTGATCAAGAAAAAAAAAAAAAAAATAGGACAGAGAAGTTAATTAACACAAGACTGTTTGAGTAATGAAAGAGGAAGTTAAGCATACTTCCATCCCAAATATATTTCATTTCTTTTTTCATATCTAGGGTGTGTGAACCTTATGTAGGGTGATGACAACTGATTTGTTTGTGCACCGAACGTAAAGTCTTTTCCTAGGCGTGAGCATAAGCAGACAAAGAAAAATCAGCAGACAGAGAGAAGTTCTTCCTAGAAAATGGGGGCCGCCTCATGTTGCAGAGACTTGTTTCTGAGCACGAAGGCTCCGTCGAATCGGCGAGAATCTTCACCGATGAAGAGCTCAAGAAGGCCACGGACCACTAACATAGGCCAGGGAGGCCAAGGAACAATATGTCAAGGGATCTTACCAAACAACACGGTTGTCCCCATCAAGAAGGCCAAGTTTTTGGACCGAAGTCAGGTTGAAGAATTCATCAACGAGCTGATCATCCTCTCCCAAATTAATCAGCACAATGTGGTTAACCTAATCTGTTGTTGCTTCGAGACAGAGGTCCTATTGTTAGTCCACCATTGAACACGGCGGGAGAGGAACTTCGGAAAAGAAAAGTTTCATTGTATGACGGTCGGGCTAGACCGTGGAATTACACAGGGAAAAAGATCCATTCAAGTTTGACATACCACAATGGCGATCAAACAGAAATCTGCACTTCCATGTCATTTTAACTTCGGTTGACTCAAAAGACAATATAGCTCCCAAATCTTAAAAGCACCGCCAAGAAGCGGTAGAAGGAGGAAACCATATTTACATCTAACTTTCTTAAGCTAAATCATCCTGCATTCACAGAAACACTCATTTAACCACTACACTGACTTTATTGTAAGGCTCGACTTTTCAAGAGTTCTCTTTCACGCATAGAAACCATTTGATGAACTAATTTCGACGCGAAAGAACCGAAAGACTAGTGCAGTCAATGGAGATCTAGTGCAACCATAACATTCATCACAACATACCCAAACATGTATCAAAAACATAATTATTGTCATCTCCCACTAGTAACTAGCTGCGTGACATGCTTTTTCATGCTATCTGTGTACCCAGTGCTCGTGGTCCCAATACTATCCATGTACACTTCAGTCTTTTCTTCCGGCAAATGAAATGTTTCTTCTGGATTCACATCGATACCACCGACCCGTGGATGATTAACCATTGCTCTAAGTCCCTCCAATTCCATTGTTACTTCCTTCATGGTCGGCCTCTCCTCTCCTTTTATTTTCAAGCATCTCGTGGCAAGATTGGCAACTTCCCTCACATGCTCATTGTTTTCTTCGTTTGCAATAATTTCATCGGCAATCTGAAACAATTTGTCATTTTTTAATGATGAAAGAAAGTACGCTGCCAAGCTCCGCTCTTCTTCCAGTCGGTCAAAAGAAAGCGCCTTCTTCCCTGTCAATAGCTCAACTAGCACAACTCCAAAGCTATAAACATCACTCTTTTCTGTCAATTGGCTTGTGTGGAAGTATTCAGGGTCTAAATATCCCATTGTTCCTTGAACCATAGTGGACAATTGCTTTTGATCAAGTGGGACTAATCTTGACGCTCCAAAGTCAGATACTTTGGCCGTATAGTTAGCATCCAAAAGGTTATTTGCTGACTTGACATCTCGATGGATTATGGGAGTGGAAGCCGTGTAGTGCAAGTATGATAGGACTCCAGCAGTTTCTAAAGCAATTCTCAATCGAGTCTCCCAAGACAACTTCGATGACCTGTTTAGGTTGTGGAGGTGGTCAAAGAGAGTTCCATTGTCGATGAACTCATACACCAATAAAGGCACCTCGGTTTCCAAGCAACACCCCAAAAGCTTGACCACGTTACGATGATTAATTTGAGAAAGCACAATGACTTCATTGATGAACTGTTCAATTTGGCTCCGGTCCACAAGCTTGGACTTCTTAATTGCAACTACCATATCATTTGGCAACAATCCTTTGTAAACAGTACCATGCCCTCCTCGGCCAATTATTCTTCTCTCATCATAATTGTCGGTGGCCTTCTCTAGCTCTTCAGCGCTAAACAGTTTAGCAGCTTTTGTGGTTCTATCACATTCTTGTAATTGTTGCTGCAAGACTAAGCCGCCATTTTGCTTGAAGTATTGTTCTTTGAGCTTGATGAGCTTCCTTTTCTTGTATCCGAAATAGACAAAGCCTATGCTGAAAAGTAGCACTATTATGCCCACGGCAATACCTGTATACAACACCCGTTTTCAGAATAATTAACCACATGATTAACTGCACATGGACTCATTGCACAATGTAAAAGTGGCCACGCATTTAGAATTATATCGTGAGGTTTCCTCAGAAAACTTAGTAGTTTTGGTATTATTTGAGCCTGAATTAGGAAAATGGATTTGGTTAAGCTAATCTACAAAAAATGAACAAAAGCATAATTGTCCCGGTCTACAAAAAAGATCGCCAGTTCAAGAATTTTAATTCGACGTGGAAGAAGTTACAAAATTATAAAATCAAACTAACTACAAGAATACTTTTTCTTTTCCCATGGTCCTATTGTATAACTTGCTTACAGTTTTCTAGGTCTTACGCAACCAAATTCACGTCATTTACAGCCTTTTTCATGAAACTATGGATGAGTTTAAATAACTCAAGCACAAGTCCTATCTCCATATCGAGCTGGATTACTTCTGATGACAAGAAAATGGCAAGGACTAGTACCTTTGAGGAAATTTTTAAAATTGATTAATATTTGGTGCAAAGGCTGCTTATATCTTCTTCTTTTACTTGTATCGTCACCTTGGAAAATTGTTGTCATGTCACTAGTAATCAGCTAGCTATCTAAATAATATTGCGATAGATATTGTTCGTCTAGAAACTAAAAAGATATTCCATATCCACTTCATGCCTCATGTGGAGCAAGTTCTTTTTATTTCATCAATGTCCTTGCAAGTACGCGGATTTACAGTTTTGATAGCATAGTAGTCCTTGAGTTATTGTGAGAATAATAGTTTATTGTGAGTTACAAATTCTTAAAAAAAAGTGAGCCCCACAACAATTTATAATTATTTATTATTTAATTTTTGTGGTCGAGAGTAGATTGTTATTCTAACAATAGATTAAAAGTTATCACACAATCATTTCTTGTGGATTTAAGTATTACTTTTTCACACCGCACAACAATATCAAGTCTTAAAAACTCAATAAACGTAATTAATGATCGTAAGAAGGTAGAAATGACCTAAAGAGTAAAGAGTGAAAGAAGTGTCATAGGTAATAGACAATATCGGCATACTAAAATTTTGTAAATATTTCAAGCTAATGGCGTGTCAGATTTGAGATAACCGTTGAAGTTAGTGCTTTATATTGGCAAGTTTGAAAATTTAAGTCAGAATTTGATCAATTCGTATACAAAGTTTTTACGGTTAATGAGGAAAGAATATTGGTAAGATCCCTTCATATTTTCATGATGTGGCTTACCATGAACCTTGCATTGTTTAATTCCTCAGTGATGACACATATTTCATGATTTAGTTCTAAATTTGTTTTGCCATTCCCGACAATAGAATTACTCAACAATGCTCACGTGATAAGACCATCATTCTCTATCCAGCTTAAGTTTTGTTTAGCCAACTTGAGGAAAGACTTAGTCAATTCGAAAGCACGGGAGAAAGATCCTAAAAGTGTCCAAAATTATGTAAGGCGGCGCCTACCTTAATGCAAAAAGTTTTCATCAACTCACTTAAGAGAAAAGATGATCACTTAAGTGTCTCCAATAAGAAATTTCAGTCAGAAAAATTACGTAACTTTTATAATTAAAAGTTTTATCTAATGTGCCTAAAAAAAAACGATGTGGAGTGATGGTTTTCTAAAACAACATTGTTCCTCCAAAATTCATTTTACATCTTTTCTCCTTCCCCATCTTCTCCACCATTGCCCATGAAGCCACCACCCACCACGTCCAGCACCGCCACCTCCTCCACTACCTTGATGAGTTCAATGACCACAGTGAGAGATCCGCCGTCGACCCTTCCACGACACCTAGGTCGCCCTCCAAGCCTTGAAGCAAGCCATCATCTCTGGCCCCAACAACTTCACCGCCAACTAGGTCGCCCCTCCACTTGGTATTTCACATCAACACCCACCATTACTTGCTTTTCATCACTGATCACAAGATTCGCAATCAAGAGAACCGCGATAAAGAGTTTCAAAATATGAGCCGCTAACTTCATGAAAAAAAATATATATATATTCCTCCCTCGAGGAGTTTGAGAAGTTTGATCATTGGCAATCTTTCTCCATCACTTTCTGAATGTCACAGCCATCGTTGATCAAGCTGTTCACTGCCTCCAAATCTCGCCGATTGCGCCTCTATTCTGCTCTCTTTTTCTGATCAGAGCAACTAAGGTGCTTTGCATTTGCTCCATCCTTCTTCGTAGGAGCTGACCACCATCATTGACGCCTCTAGGACATCAGCTATCTAGTTTGATCGTCGTTTGTGACCAACGATCGCGGCATCAGGGCCATATCCGCTGCCGCACGTAAGTCCTCTGCTCTGCCCTGCTTCTCGTCCAGGGACTGTGAAGTGCCTCAAGCTCTTTCATTACCCCATCGCTTTGTCCATACTTCCAGGAGCTTCTTTTTCCAACTTGATTACAAAAAGTAACATATTTCATCGACATTGAGGGCCAAATCGAAAAGGTTTTGATATGGGGTTGTGGTCGATTTATGTTTTTAATTTGGGAATTCCCTTGCAAAATGCAATTTATGGTCTATGTTTTGGGGCAAAACACATAGACAATGATGTTTTGGGCTATATGTGTTGACTAGGCACGTTGACAAGTCACTTCGGATGGAGAAATTACTAAAAAAATGGCCGCATCAAATTTATAGTGATGATGGCACTTAAAGATGCGTTTAGTAACCATTATATTCCTGAAAAACAATTTATACTTAGAAATAGTTTTTTCTGATTCTATTCTATAGATGAGTTTCTAAGCATTTAAAGACATTTGATAACTTTTCAAAATTTTTACTCCTAGAATAAAATTGCGTTTGGTATGACTCTCAAATTTTTTTGTGACTTAAAATTTCTTTTAATTTTTAATAATTTTATTACATTTTTGCTTTTTTCTTTTCTTTTTTTTTTTTCTTTTTTTTCATTCTCTTCTTCTTCCTCTAATCAGGTTGCCTACCACAGCAATGACCTCATCAAGGGCCGGAGACCTCATCGGCTCTCGTTAGGCCAAGAAATGATTTGAGCTTAATTCTAAAGTTATTACCAAGAATAAAGAAGTAATTTTTCTTTACTTCTTGATTCTAGTGCTTCCAAGAACAAATTTGCTCCCTGAAACAAAAGTATTACTGAACGGATTTTTGTTCTATTTTTTTATTTTTTGTTCTAGGAAACAAAAAAAATAGAATCATATACTATTTAATACGTTACCAAACATGCCATAAATGATTGAAGTAGCACTTAAGTAATCTAAAAAAAAATTACAATAAAATGAATGTCGTACATAACTTTGGGCATTTGTTTTCATCTTCCTTTTTACATGGCTTTCTATTCCTCTCTATGAAATTCTTTTTACTAGATCATTTTCTCCTTTTCATGTAGAGCCTCTTATGTCGCTTAAGATCTAGCTGTTTTAGTTGGTCACCGGTACATCAACTAACGAAAAGAAATTATTAGGACTTTTTCAACTTAACTTTGATGAATGTAGCTCGTAAAACCAAAGAATAAACAACACAAGATATGTTTTTCTTTGTTTTGCTATATTTTATAAAGACTTATAACGTTTGATAGTAATTACGCACAAAGAATGTCAAAAAATGCATTATGTTTTAGATTTTGAAATGTTGCACTAGCATTGAGGACGTTTTATCATAGGTGAGTGCAACATACTATAAAAATTGTCAAAAAAATGTGAATTTTGCGAAACTTTGTAAAATATATATTTTTATTGATGATTATTGCTACATTTTATCATAATCAAGTGAATGATATAAATATCATTTTATGGAGTACAAACATTTTAGCATTTAACAAGGGTAAAGGGAAAAGTGTCAAAAAAGTCTTAAGCTTATTGCACTAGTACCAATTTAATCCTAAACATTTTGATTTAGTGTCAATTCAGTTATTCCGGCTAATTTTGATTAGATTTTGCTAATGTAGATGCCAACTAACCTATGTGGCACCATCGGTGCTTACATGAATGCTTTTTAGTAATATTTTAATATATTTTTATTTTTTATTATTTTTCTGATATTTTTTTCTTTTTTCTTTCTTTTTCTCTTTTCTGGTTCCTTTCTTCTTCCTTTTTCTAGTGACCAGCTACCGACCATGGTCGGGCGGGCTACCCTCCCCTACACATGCCGTCGCCAGCCGCAAGCAAGGCCCAGCTAGGCAAGGGTGAGCCTTGGCAAGGGTTCCCCTTGTCAAATCTGAGCGAGGCTGAGGGAGCACAACAGCGCTTTGTATATGTGGCAAAGTGGTTGCAGCATTTGCCTGAATAGCTTGAAGGTGGGTCAAGGCACGGCCATCTACACGGCCGAGTGATGATTCAGTCATCGGACGCCGAACTCAGCCAGTTTAAGAAGCCGATACAATGATGACAAGCCGTTGCCGTCTCTAAAGATTTATTCGCATACCAGCATCAAAAGAAGCGAAAGAAGTCGAAGAATTTCAAGGTTTATTTGCAAACTCAATGGCAACCCAAGTCAAGGTCACGCTTTTGCCGAAATCTGCAGTCATGTCGTCCACTAGATTGCACAAGACATGCATGGCAGCTATGCGATTGAAACCTCGCCGGCCCTAAAGGTGCACGGATCAGCGTGCAACCGTGTGGATGTGGATTTGATTGCCATGCAAAGAGCATCACCAAGGTCAAGCTGCAGGTACTAAATCTAGGCCTCACCTTTGGCGAGCGACGGCAACCCTCGCCCAAGCGAGACTAGGCTGCCTAGCCATGGCTGGTGTCAGTCACCAACAAAACGAAGAAGAAAGAAATAAAGAAAAAAGAGAAAAAAAAAATTCAGAAAAATAGTTAAAAGATATTATTAAAAATTATCTACATAAATGTTGGTAGTGCAATGTACACCGGGCAGCGTCCACATCACCAAATTCAACCAAAATTAGTTAGAATAACTAAATTGACACTAAATCAAAAGGTTTGTGATTAAATTAGCACAACACTATTCTCCGAGGGTAAATGTTGTGGAGCATGAAATTTTTTATTTTATGAGGTTTTGAACAAAATGCAAAATTGAGTACAAACAAAAAATTGATTACAATGCAAGATTGTTCATAGAGGAAAGATGAGATGAAGATTGAGATTCAAGAGATGCAGTCAGGAAGAACAAAGAATAGCTTTTAATTTTCATTTCCTTCTTCAGGAATTGTCTTAGTTTCTTTGTAAAAAGCAGTTGAACAGACTGTAAACATTTGGTGGCCAATTTTTCTTGAAATTGTGGTGGCAGCTCTGAATACACCATCACTTTGAAGCAATTACAGTACCCGTTATATTAGCACTGCTCATAGTTAAAAAAAATACGATATGATAAAGAAGGCCTGCTGAACAAATCGTTGACATGCACCAAGTCTTCTATACATACATACATACATACATATATATAGAAACGGCAATTTTGTGACGTGTGGTTTTCCAGGTCAATGTTATGACTAATTTAATCCAACAACCTTGCGACTTAGCGCTATAAGCGGGCAATGAAGATCACGCAGCCACAAGTCTTGCGCTACCAATATCAGCATTCGCAAGTTGACCTCAATAGATGGAAGATGTATTCAAAGTTACCCAAGGCCCAAGGTCATCAAGTCAAAAAAATGCTCGAAGAGTTCAGACATTGACAAGAGTGAAATTAATCTACTTTTGAATCTCAAAAGAGCTCAATCGTGATGTAAATAGTTAATTTCCTCCTAAACCACAGACAGATTAAAGTATAAATTCTCGAAATCAGCTAGGATAATAGTATATTTTTTTAAGTAGGGAAGTCCAAGTAAAATAAAAGAACTTACCAACCAAAATCTTCATCAAATGTGATGGATTAGCAATGCATCCTTGTCCACCTCCACCACGCTTCTTGCCATCACCATGATAACCCTTTGGGCATGGACACGTATAACTACCCTCAATATTATGGCACTTTCCCTCACACTGGTTTAATGTTGGATCCGCACATTCATCAATATCTATATAAATTAAACACGCACATCAAATGTACCTATATTCTCAAATCTTATTAATACAAAGGACAAGTTAGCTAATGTCGATGTTATCAACGTACCATGACAACCATTCTCGAGGTAAGGATTGCCTCGGTAACCTCCTAAGCAAGTGCACTGGTACCCAGATCTGTTTTCGGCGTCAGTGCAATTGGTGTTCTTGGTGCACATGTAGCTTGTGCTGTTCTTCTTGGCCTCCTCACATTTTTGATACCCTATTGCCCAGTCGACAACTATAGGGGTATCTTTAAATTTAAGCCGATCAAGGTCACCAACCGAGAAGTTGTAGGATCCGATTTCTGCGACGAAGGCATAGCTGCAAGGATTGAAATCCAGGATGTTGGAATGATTGGAAAAGCTCCTAATCGAGATGTTGTAGTTGAAGGTGTTCCTTGGGATGCTCGTCTCGCAGCAACCGATACCGGTACACGACCCATTTTTGACCTCCGAAATATTGCTACACAAAGACATACATCCGAAAGAGAACTTCCCACGGGGGTCTTGGAAGGCGGCTAACGTGTCGCAACCAACGCCGATGAACTTGTTCTTGGTGCTGGATAAAGGGAATTCAGGTAGGGAAAACCGTGGGTAATTGCTCGAAGAGCCATCATTCCCAGAAGAGTTATAGCAATCTCGACCGGTCCAAACGGTTAATCGCATCTCGTGGTCCTCAACAGAAATGTTGCGTATTTGCAAGTTAAAACTTCTATTATAGAGATAAGGTACGGGAGGGTTGGTAGAGTTGTCACAATCGACAGTAAAAGATGGGCGATTGATGCGGCAGTCGGAACTACTGTCGCTCGATCCAAAGGGATACGAAATCACAAGTTGTCCGCAGGAACTTCGGCATCCGGGCTTCTTCAGTAAATCATCAGCTTCTACTATGTGATGGTGGTATGGACCCAATAAAGCCCCAAGCACCACAACTTTCAAGAGAAGCTCATGGATGACCATTGTTCTTCCTTCAACTCTCTTCCTATGCATGTAATTTTCTTGATGATTAAATTTGATGGGTTGCTGCGGGTATATAAGGAGAAGCAAGATGGGTCTTTTCGCTTTTAGTTTTTTTTTTTTTTTTTTCCTGTGGTCAAATGTTATGGGCTAAGTTCAAGTCATGGAGTTGACGCCAGCTGGTCCGAACCACTTGCATGAGACGAACCGATGACAATTCCCCGTGTGACGAAGCCTCGTGCAGTGCTCGTTCCATTTTCCAAATGCATCATTCATTTGAGGGTCCATCATTTAAATAAGGAAATGTTCCAAAACTTATTTTATGAAAGTTGGTAACGTAAACTTGACATATTTTTCATTAATCTTTCTTCACTACTCATCAAGAAGACGAGTTATTTTGAACTAGAGACTGGACCACTTGTGACAAAATGAGCTACTATTACCTTTCAAATAATCTCCGAAAGATTAATCTAAGATTCTAGAGTTTGAAAAAGTGTCACTCTCTCCGTGGGAGTAAGAAAAAGTCCGGTCTTCTCCTTTCTCTATTGTTATAGAATATGGAGGGCCCAGCGAGTGAATTGGTAAATAGTTGGAAGGAAGGAAAGTGAATCAAACATCATATTTATGTGGTTCAATCTAAATAATGAACCATAGGAATAGCGGCAGGGAATTCCACTATAGAAAACAGGCGATACATCGGATATTACAATCATTCAAGCACTCAAACACTCACTCAGTATTTCTCAATCCCCAATTATAATTCACACGGTATTTAGCCTTTTATAATTTCTAATGAAATCTCAATCGAGGAATTTGGAATTCACAAGAATTTATCTAGTTAAAATCACTCAGGTGTAATTATAATGAGAAAATCCTCACCGGAAGAACTCTTTGCACACTCTTTTGTGCAGTCTCAGAATTCTCTCTCCTCTCGGTCACCAAGGACTTCAGCGCTCTTTCGATCACCGAGGGAACTTGGCGCGCTCCTTCTCTATTGGACGTCTCTCTCTTTTATACTACAAAAGAGTCTCTATCATTTATTGCAACACGAGGAAGTCTTCTTCAGATTAAAAACAAGACAAAGGAAATGGGCGTGCATTAATGAGGGGAATAAAACTATGACGTTCTTGCACATGGGCTTTTTCTTCAATTTTTAACGGAGACGAAAGAAGGGGAGGGGAGAAAGCTACGTATATGGAGCACAAGGTCAAGAAGATTAATGAACAAATGAAGAAAAGATGTTCTTCATTTAATGCTGCATGTTCAGCCATGAGAAGAATTTCTAAAGCTGGATAATTATTTCGTCTGCTCAGAGCACGCGCAGTTTGTGGTCAAGTTCACATATTCCCATGAGTCTGATTTTATTGAACGGCTGAAATTTGAGACATATTTCAATACTTGTCGATTTTTTATACCAAGTATACTGGCGATGGCACTTCTGTGCATGACAACTTTTTCTTATTAAAAGTTGATAGTAAAAGTACAAGACCAGACGCTTTCTATGGCTGAACTTTCCAAAATATGATATTGGACCGTAATTGCGGGTCATTACTTACGAGAAAATCACTTGTTGACAAATTTCATCCATTAATAACCTTGGAAATTTCTCTCTATAATATTTTTATATACGATGTGCATCCCAAGTCATTATCTTATTAACTAGGGCTTCAACTCTCGCCATCATAAGTATCTACCCACTTTTTAATTTGGGCCATTAGGTTTCGATATCTTATATTAAAATAAAAGGTTGCCTCTAATAAAATTAAAATAATTTTTAAGTTCTTAATCCTATATTTTATATATTTGAGAACATTTTAAAATTTCGTGTTTAATAAAAGTCTGGTCAAAAGTCCGGTGAAGAGTACATGCATTTAGATGACGTTTTGCAACAAGATGATGAGCTTCGTAGCTTGATGGCAACCTTCATAAATGATGATCGAGCTTTTAAGAAGCTAAATAGTATATATATTATTCATAGTCTCGACTATATTAATTATGCGGTGATCACATCATTAGTAATTAATCATATGCTGTTCAGTAAGTGGTGACAGAAACTTCTTAGCAGTGCAGTGACAACCCAATTTTCCATTGAATTGTGATTGGATATCGAGTACTTAGAGACTTACCTAAGAGAGAGACTTTCAAAGAAAATATCGGTATTTTATCCTTCATTGAATTAAAATTTAAAAAAAAAAGAATAATTAGATAAAGCAAGAAACTCTCAATTTAGGTCAGTTCGAATTTAGATTTGAAAATTGAAACAGCACCATCCCACCCAAATATAGAAGAGGAATTAGAATAAAACCTGCAACATTTAGATCTGACTTTTGCAGTCCGAAATTGATCTTGAGAATCTTCTCATACTCACCTGTAAAGTTTCAAGTAAATGCTGAGTCAATGCGGTCGACTTTCTTGGCCATTTGTCACACAAGAATAGTGGTCTTTACGCGTCTCATATATCAATTTGTTGTTTTAAATGTCCGCAGTTCGCTACAGGGACAATCATGTCTACTGCTTCTTTTGCTTTTTCTTCCAAAGTAACATTATTATCGCGAGTCATTTGCATGAGAAACGTGATGTGTTTCCCATTAGGACGATCTTGATCTTATCACAACTTGCATGTCCATCCTTTGCTTTTGTCAGACAAGAAGTGGCAAAAGTCTCCGAAATGAGGTCCACCCTCCAGTAAGGACAATGATGCGTCTGATGCCTCCTTTTCCTTTTGCTTTTTCCAAAAATGACACCACTATCAATAATGGATGTCCGTCCTTTGTTTTTTTCGTACAAGGAGCAGCAAAAGTCTCCGAAATAAGATCCACCCTCAATTACAATGATATCTCATTTTCCTTTTGATTTTTCGAAAAGTGACACCACTATACTTTCTCTGATTTTTTTTCTTTCAAAATTAATGATATTTCATTACTAATTCGGCATGCTAGGAAAACATAAGGCACAAAATAGTAATACCACGATTTTTTTCAATCAAAACAATTATGACTGCCTTTTAAAGGAATTACCTTTAGAGTGCTTACAAATCAATTAATAAAAGTTTTATTGTACTAATTTTTCCCCATAACATGTAGGATTACCTTTTTTTCAAATGGATATTACATAATTAAGTAAAATGAACACACACACACACACACACACACACACACACACACACACACATATATATATATATAAAGATGGACCTAATAATTGTCCTCAGTTTCGAAACAACTAGAATTTGAGCCGTACGGTTGCACAAGATCGATTGAAATTTGCACCTCAACACGTACATTTTGTTTCTTAGAATTTGTTCCCTTATTGTAGAACAGATCATTTACAAAATATTTAAATATGTTAATACTAGATGGGCCAAAAAAAAAAAAAAAAAAAAAAAAGCCAATACAAGAAAATAAATATAAGTCGAACTAAAAATAGACATGTCATTACATTTATCTTGAGTTTTGTTGCAAAAGAAAGAAGGAATAGCAACAATAAACCAGAAAATAGAAAAGTCAATTAGATGCCGAATATATGTGGCTTGGTCGATATGATCTAGTCCAAGGGGAGAACAACCTACCATTAGTCAAGTAATACAACAAATGTTATAACCAAGTCACTAAACTACTCCCAAGTTTTCCCAACCCTCAATCCATAACCCACACAATATTCAGTCTAAACAATTTCTAGTGAAACAATAAATAAATCTCACAAATGAATTACATAAATACTATGCAAAACACGTAATTAATTATCTCCGGATCTAATTGACAAACATATGCACAGCCTTGCATACTGTGGTTGAAGTGCCCACTCTACTTGGACAAAAAAGCACACTAGAAACAGCCTACCCTGGAAGTGGAACATATGATAAATTGCAAACTAAGTTAAGGCATTCGCTACTCGTTAGCAAACAATGACTCGAGTTACTTTATAGGAGCCCAAAAGATGCAATTGAGAAATTCTAATTTCATTTTGGCGCGAGGTTTTTCATGTTCTTAACTTCGTTTTATTTTGACGTGACGTTTTTTTTTTTTTTTTTTTTGTTCTTAACTTTGGGACTATGATTTTGCATTTCTAATTAAAATGCTATCTCCTATCGTTCCTTGCTCACACCATTAGCATGGAATAGGTATTGAACTGCTCAATGATCTCAAGGTTATGAGGCATGTAGGTCAATTGGGTTTAGAATTAACTTTCTAATGCGCTAGAGTAGCATGAGCTATAGGATTTTCTTATCATAATTATGCTTCGTCAAATATTACAAGGCGATACAAATTTGTTCAATCTGAATGAAAACATAAAATTACTTGGAGTGTTCAATGCAGGTGAAGTTCCGTAGAAAAGATTTTAGGTGGCATTTTTGGGGGTGGATTTCAACTTACATCTTCAATTCTTTTCTATTTTATGTGAGATTTGAAATGTTACAAATTGCCGAGAGTAGCATTTTTTCAAGCTTACACATCATGACAATCATTCGCCATTTTCTTGGATTGGTTGTCCAGTCCATTCCCGGATCATAGATCTACCCAAAATAATCTTGCTAAGACTCAATGTGCCACAATGTATTTATTCTTCATGTCCATTAGATGACTTAACTTATGGTCCAACTGCGAGCCAACTCAAGTAATGTTACTTGCGAGATCCACAAAGGCTTTAGTTAAATTATTTATAACTATCATTGGAAGAAAACAGAAAGAGATTTGGTCTTGAGGTGACCATATGTATCAAAATCCAGGAGTTCTTTTAAGTATTGATTGCTGCTGCTTCCTTCAATACAAGCCCAGCAAAATGCTGAAAGAGAGAGTAAGAATGACGATGATGACGAGGACAACAACAGAAGTGCAATTTGGTGTTTTACATCCTTTTAGCCTTGAGGCATGGGCACAATTGCATGAGTAAGCATTGCATAAATTAAACTACTAAACCAAAGTAATCACATTTCAAGAACTTCTAGATCCTCATGGATCTTATTGAAATATAAATTTTCATATAGCTTCTACGCTATAATTTGTTCTACCTACCACGTTATCCAAAGACTAAATCTATAGATATTTTCTCTAATTTCACCGAAACCAAGTCTTTTTAGATGATGCACTTCGCAGATCCGCAAGCAGTTCATTCAATATGGTACCTTATCTTATGGAAGAGAATTTTGAGTTTGTAATCGTTTGACACTTGTCAATTTCATCGAATTTGAGACGGTAAAAATGCTACCATCTCATTTGGTTATTCGAAACATTTAGAGAAAGGTTCATTTGCATGTCAATAAAGTTCGTTACACAAAGAAAATGTCAATATTCGATTTTATATAATTTTACTTTTTATCTATCCTCTTTATTTTTAAGCATGGAGTCAATTGTTAAGGGAAGCATAGTTTTTACTCACTAATCTGCATGTTCTCACCCCTTAATTTTTTTTACTTATCTATAATAAGCTCCCTAATCCACTAGATGTCCTTAGCGGACAATAATGTCTCCTCCTTTTGCTTTTTCCCTAAAGTAACATTAATGTTGCGAATTATTTGCAACTAGAAACGTGGCGCATTTCACATGGACATGAAACGTTGGATTGGATGAACTTTTGAGAAATTAGGACCCTCTATCTTTTCATGTCTTACATGTCCATCCGTTCTTTTATTCGGACACGAAAGTAACAAAAGTCTATATAATAAAGTCCACTGTCCCCCGCAAGTCCTAGAGGACAATAATTGTCTCTTTTTTCCTCTCTTTTTTCAAAAGTGACACTGCAACCACCACTTGTCTTTTGAAGGAATTACCTTTAGGGTGCTTACTAATCAATTTGTAAGTTTTGACTGTCGCTGTTTCCTTCAATTCTTGCTTAGCAAAATGCTAAAAGAGAGTAAGAATAATGATGATGATGATGATCACGAAATGATCATGCAAGTGCAATTTGATATTTAACATCCTTTAGGCCCAAGCCCGCAAGTGTTAAACTAGTATAACTACATGAAAAGTATGCTTAACATATAGCCACAACTGCACGAGTGATTATTGCATAAATTAAATTTACTAGATCAAGGTAATCACATTTTAAGAATCTCTAAATCCTATGCTGGATCTTGCTAATAATTTTCATATAGCTTCTTCACTTTAATTAATTATGTCTATCACATTACTTTGGAAGACTAAATTTATGTATATTTTCTATAACTTTCAATTTACAAAAGAGAGTTCTAAGTTTGTTGTATTTTGATACTTGACATTCTCATCAAATTTGGATTTGTGAAAATAGTACCGTCTCATTTGGTTATTTGTAATATTCTGGGAAAGGCCCATTTGCGTTCCGGCAGCATTGACACCTAAATTATAGCTAAAAAGTCAAACATAAGTTTTTTTTTGTAAAAATAAAATAAAACAATGATGGTGATAAATTATGATAAAAAGATTTTTTTTTTTTTTTTAAGAAGAGCAAATAAAAAGATGAAGCACTAGAACCATCAAAGCTCATCACTCCAGCTCGGTCCGACCATGAGAGTAGCCCAGACCACTAGCGAAGCTCATTAAGCACCTGGCCCAATTCACCTCAGCCCATTAGATCCACCAGAGCAGCCTAGGCCACACCAGGCCCATCAAATTCTAATAAAACCGAGTAAGCCCAATTCAGTCAAACCCATAAAGATTTGAATTGAGCCCGGTCCACCTCATCGGAACTAGCCCCCGTCTTCCCTACTATTTTTCTCTCTCTATCGGTCTGAATGTTGGAAACAAACTCGTGCCCGTGCACTAGGGAAGTTGAACGAAGGGAAATTTGCCGCATTACAATGTTTAATCGCCTCTTGTGTCCGTAACCGAGACCTTCCCATTATGAAATTAGCTAATTAACATTCACTTGCATCGATTTCCTTGTTGAATATGGGATTTACGTTGATCATTTTTTGCTATATAGGCATTCCCTAAGTTCTTTTGTCTTTCATTAAGAATGGATCCAAGAGCTATGCACTTTGATACACTGCCTTGGTTTAGATCTATGTTCAGTGTTCTTGCAGCACAAATCCAATTTTGAGTATTGTCGGATTGGGGCAAGAATCTCTTGTACGGAATTGGATTGAATCTAATGTGCTTTTGTCGAGTCCGCATATTGAATTTGTTGGAATCACTCTTAGATCTATTGCTTGTGTTGTCGAATAAAATTATATAGTTCATTTGCTGATACAATGAGCTAATGAAAGAAGGATGGACGTCTAATTGGTGTTATTTTTATTGAGTGGAGTTTGCATACATACATATTTACATACGTACATATATATATAATAAGTGTTTTTTGTTGATGAATGATTTAAATATTTGTTATATCTCTTATTCTAATTCTATTTTGTTACTTAAATCAGTTATGAATGATTATCCTAAAGGAAAACTATGAAAAAGAGGAAAAAGAATATTGGCAACTTTGTGCAGCTACACATACCTATGGTGTTTATTAGGCAACATATGGTCAAAAAATACCGTGCATTATCTCATCATATACAGGAAATGCATGGTTAAGAGAATTGATGGATATGAATGCTAATCTTAGAAGGTTTTATCGAATATTTAGAATAGATATAATTGTGTTTAAGAATTTAATAAATGATTTAATGACATGATATGGTTTGCAAGGATCTAGAAATATTGATATTGCAAAAATGCTAGGATTGTTTCTTCATATTTTAGGACATAATATAGGTAATAGGTTAGCACATGAGTGCTTTTAGCATTCTAAGGAAACCATATGCAGGCTATTTAGCTTAGTTTTGGATAAAGTATGTGAAATGGGAGCAAATTTGATCCAACCATCCGATCAGCAATTCAAGGAAGTTCCAAGGAAGATCAAGAATAATACAAGATTTTTTCCACATTTTAAGGTAAGTTATGATTATACAATAGAAAATATGAATTAAATATAAATCAAATAATGTTTTTGTTTTTGTTTTAGGATTGCATTAGAGTTATAGATAATACTCATATTCCAGCAGTGATACTTACAAGTGAGTAGCTTCGTTTTATTGGTCGAAAATGAACACCAACACAAAATGTGATGGCCGTGTGTAATTTTAACATGGAATTTACTTATTTGTGGGCCAGTAGGGAGGGAATAGCTCATAATACTCGTATCTTTTATAAAGCCATTAGGAGACATGATTTACAATTTCCTCATCATCCGAAAGGTTCGTTAATTAATGGTTTTACCGCATTAATATATGTATGTGTTATATGTTGATTAAACTTACAACTTTTTTGTGTAGGCAAATATTATTTTGTTGATTCTGGATATCCAAATCCCACGGGTTATTTAGGACCATATAAAGAAGTTAGATATCATTTACCTGAGTTTCAACGAGGTCTTCAACCGACGGGTTATAAAGAAGTGTTCAGCCATGGTCACTCCTCACTACGATCAGAATTTGAATGAGCTTTTGGTGTATTGAAAAAGAAGTGAAAGATTTTAAAGAGTATGCCAAGTTATCCCTATACAAAGCAAGTGAAAATCGTGATAGTAACGATGACTTTGCACAATTATATACAAAGAAATGCCATGAATAATGTACATTTTGCTAGAGTGGATTTGGATCCCAATTTATATACAATGGATTTTGATGATGTAAATGAGGAGGGTAATTGATGTGGACATCGAGCCATATCAAGGGGGAGATGCTAGGGACCCATTGTCTATTCCGACTGGTTTGATCACTCGAGCGTGGGCCAAGCAATTTGGCCAAGCTGTTGATGTCATGGTTTGTGATCTTTGGCGTGGAGATGACCTTGGATCAAATCTTGAAGAATCTTCGAAATCTTGGTGATTTGATTATCTGGTCATCAAATATTTGACCAAATCAAAAACAATTATCTTCTTGTTTAGATATTTTCTAGAATATGACGTATTAGATTTCTACGGTTGGTTTTAGGGTTTGTGTGGCAACTAGAAGGCCTATATTAAGGACTGGTTGACTTTCTTTGGAAGATGGACATATTTTATTTTTGAGGAAAAGAATTGAAAGTTTCTCTTCTACTGTTCTTTTAAGAACTTGACCTTATCAAGATTCTTTTATGGCGGTCAATTCGACTTATCGAGTGAAATAGCGAATTCTTTTGCTCGTGGCGTCTATAACGTTGGTTGGTTGACACGCGTTCGTCAACAGGTCACGTTCATACCGAGATTTCCAATCACAGGTTAGGCTGGAGGTCGAGGTTCGCAATTTGCACCATCCGGGCCTTCGTAAAACGATCTTTTCGCAACGATTCACATCATTTGATATCGAGCTAGCTTCTACAAGGTCTATTTATCTTTAATTTTCTGTTTATATTTAGCAATTTGAGATTTATTGAGCTAGGGTTTCGGTTCTAGCCAATTTAGGGATCCGATTGCTTTTGTGCTTCCATACGCAGTTGTTTGCTGTTAGTTTTAATTTTTTTTTTCCTAGCATCTTAAATTGTATCTAAGTGCGTAAAAAAAAGGAAAAAAAAGAGAAAGTTCGTCAAAAAAAAAAAGAAGAGAAAGAAAATGCACAAAAAAAAGTGCGCAAGAGAAAAAAAACAGATTCGGCAGAAAAAAATAGTCAAACAAAAAAAAATCAAGAAGGCGACTCGTTTGTTAGTGGACCGAATTGAAACAAGATTAGTAATGATTTGCGTTTCAATTGGAATTTCGAAAGTTGTACTTGTTGGTTTGAAATTTTTACTTGTTGAAACAAAATCAGTAGTGATTTAATCTTGTTTGATTAGTTTGATTGATTGTCGTGAGGGGGTTAAGAGACAGATTTTGAGTCCAATAAAGAGCTTGTGAAAAAATAATACCAGAGGGAAAAGGCAAGAGTGTGTAAGCTTAATTGAGGGTGGAAAAAGCCTATACTTGAGTTAAACACGAGGAGAGTGACAAACACCTTGAGAGAAATACGTGAGGGAGCAATTGGTGAGGATTTTTGTGACTAACGTTTACTTGTAGGTCTAAAATATGTCGCACTAAGAAAGCATGAATCAAAGGGAGGTTGACTCCATACGAAGGGATGAAGCACTCGTGGAAAGCATCTGGCAATTGAGGGCCGTAGTGGAGGAGCTTAGTGGTCGAATGATGGGGAATAACATGAGGGTTGATGGTGACCGAGAGCTACCCCGGGGAAGGCTGCAATATCAGCGAGATGCCTCTAGAACACGACCTAGAAGGCAGCGGCATTATAATGATGATGAGGCCGACATGGAAGATGATCAAGATGCTCGATTTGGAAGGTGGAATGGAGCCTGAGAGTTTAGACCTTGAGAAGATAATAAACTTGGCAATATCAAGATGAAGATTCCTTCTTTTCAAGGGAAGAATGATCCTGATGTGTATCTAGAGTGGGAGAAACGCATAGAGATGGTATTTGATTGCCAACAATACTCTGAGCTCAAAAAGGTAAAAATTGTAGCTGTTGAAATTACTAATTATGCTATAATTTAGTGGGGTCAATTTGTGACTAGTAGGAGATGCAATTGTGAAAGACCGATAGAGACATGGGATGAGATGAAGGCGGTGATGAGGAGGCGTTTTGTACCAAGTCACTACCATCGAGATTTGTTTCAAAAGTTACAAAATCTCACATAAAGCAATAAGAGCGTGGAAGAGTATTACAAGGAAATGGAGATTGCCATGATCCATGCTAATATGGTAGAGGATCATGAGGCCACAATATCAAAATTTTTGAGTGGTTTGAGCCGAGACATAGCAAGGGTGGTGGAGCTGCAACACTATGTTGAATTGGAGGAATTGATGGACAAAGCCATCAAAGTTGAGTGGCAATTGAAGTTGGACCGAAATCACAAGAGTGGAGGAGGTTCAAATCAGAATTGGAGATCCAATTGGAAGAGAGATCAAAAGTCAAACTGGAGAGGAAATAACACCAAAATCGAAACCTCAAAGGAGAAGGAGAGGGACGGTAAAAGTTGGAACAAATCCAATGTGACATCCTGAATTTCATGTTCTGATTTCGATTGGATAAAATGGGCCTTTCGTCAACGTGACTATAGTGTTTTTCTCTGAGTTGGCCATTCACGAGATAACTGGCCTATCCGGTGAAGCCATTCAGGGATTTTAAACGCAATAGACTTGAGAATTTGACCAGGAATCGACTACTCGACCGTGCTAGTCTGCAAGGGTCATTATGGCATTGTCAAAATCGATTAGAGACTGGAGATAGATCGATTCGACTGAGATATGTGATCAAGTGTGGGTGATGCCACCTGATTGCAAAATTGTCATCAATCGGCACTAAACCAATTTTACTGTCGTTTTGGGTACCCGTGCCCGTATTTGAAACTTTGAGATTTTCACGATCATCGAGAGTTGCCAATGGGTCGGATGGGTTCATTGTGGTTCGAAGAAAATCGACCACGAGTCAATTGCGCCAAAAAGTCCTAGAAGCTACCCGGTAGGTAAGGTCACACTAAAAGCACGTTTGATTGAAAATAACCGCGAATTTGAACGTCGACTCACCTTTTGAGGAAATTCCGATGAGTTCGGGATTTTTACGGAAAATCAGATCGGACAATGCGGAAAATGAACGGAAATTCGGATTGGCTAATTTGAAGAGACTTTTGACATCCGTGTAAGCGAATCGGTGAATGAAAATCGTTTGGGCTTTTTCGATTTCAAATGGGCCAACCGGATTTGTTTGTTGAGAAAAAGTGGATCTTAGAAAAAAAAAATGAAATAAAAGTTGGATTCGAAGAATATTTGTGGGATTGAAGGACCGTCCTATTTTGGCTTTCAACAAAACTTCAATTCGATCAAGTGGGTATAGAGCTTAGCTTAGCTTGACCTATTGAAATTGTTGTGAGGGAGTTGAACAAAACTATAACTTGGTTTTGTTTTGTTTTATCCTTATTTTTCCTCGAACCCACGCCCCTCGCACGCACGCCTCCATTTCTCCCTCAGCCGCACGGATCTCTTTTCATCTCTCTCCGCGTGCGAACTTCCCCAACCGCACGTTCTTCTTTTAGTTTCCTCTCTCTTCCTCTCACTCGGTTAATGCCCCCACCGACGGTTCTCTTTTCCTGCAGAGTTTATACTTTACTTTTCCTTATTTGGGCCAATTCATGTTTATCCAGCCATTGGATATTTTTCCCCAGCTGGCCAAGACATTAATGACCCCTCCCCTTTTGTCTCCTTTCTCTTTATCTTTCTGTCTGGAATCCGCACATGAATTCGGCTCCAATAAAGGCAACGAACGCTGCTTCTTCTTTTTGTCCCATGTTGCTGTCCACTTCCCTCGCATAACTTACCCCACCAAAGCCCCACCTTCGTCCATCGCCATCTCTACGCGTCTTCCTTCGTCCTTTCAGCTCACGCCAGGTCAATCATCAAGAATAGAAGCCCCTTCGTTTACTGAAGCAGCGGCCAGCCCATCTTCGCTTTTGTCCGTGTCTCCACTCACCGAAGACAACCTAAGTCAGCAGATCTCGCGGCCCATCTTGTCTCAGCCCGTGAATCTTTTCTAGCCGCAGCAAACCAAATCAACGCATCCCAGTTTCTTCGGTCTGGCTCCACGAAGCAACTCCACGCGTCCATGGCTTGCTCCTTCTCGGTCAACAGCAGCGGATTTCTTCCCACTTTGTTGACCACCGAGTGAAGCTAGTCCGTTCACTTCATCTTCGGCCAGCAGCTGCTCCCTCCGTCTCTGCCACATCCCAGTTAGCCGAAGCAGCGTTGAAGGCAACGAAATTGACTCAGCATCGGGCGAAGTTCCCTTGCCAGCGAAGCTTGAAGCAACCGAAGCAGCAGTCCAGCGTTTCCGCGTGGTCTTCCCCAGCTCGACGCCGCAAGCCGTTGCTTCCTTCGCTCGCGTCTTCGGCCCAATCCGTGAGGCCAGCGTCCATTTCTTTTGCTCGTGGACCAACCACAGCGAGCCCACTTTGATTTTTTCAGCGGCCCAATCCAACAGTTCAGCCCATGTGGAGCTCGACCCATTTTCAGCACTATCAGCCCAGCAAGCCTAACCTGTTTGCAGCCCAGTTTTTGAGGCCCAATTTCCAGCAAATCAATTGAAGTCAGGCCCACCGAATCAGTGGACTCAGCCCAGCTCGAGCAGCGAGCTTGTAGGCCGATTTCGGCCCCGGTTTGACCCCGGTTGGCGGACCCGCTTTGGTCAGGATCGAGCCTTGTCGCGTGCTCGTCGATTTGATCCGATCAAATCTTTAATCAAGTGAGTTTTACTCACTAATGCTTTATTAGTTTGCTAATTATGCCTAAGGGTTGATTAGATTTAATTAAGTGCAATTAGGTGGTTAGATTAGGTTAGAACAATTAAATTAGTGACTTAATGATGCATGTTAGGTGGTTAGACTTAGTCATTAGCAAGTAGAGAGCCTCTAATATTTATTGAATGTATCTCGGGATTTTCCCGACCCGTTTCGGGCTCCAATCAGGCAATACAGGCCTAAATTGGATTTTTATTATTTATTTATTTATTTTTCGAAATTAATTATTTTTCCGGAAATTCAACCGGGATAGCCGGTGACCGGAATTTCGTGCCGATTGTCGTGGTGCAGTCCGTTTATTTAATTGAGCTTCAATTTTTATAGAATTGATTTAAATTGTGAAATTTGAGGAATTGTCCTAAATTGTTTGTTATTGAGTATTTGGTTGGTAATGGCCGAACATGGATATATAGCGCTGGTACGATGATGGGCTATATAGTAGAGAGAATGATGAGAGCTAACTGAGAATGTTATTGGCTGAGACCAATCAGTTACGATATTATTGGACATACGTGGTTCGGTGATTGGAAGTATCACCTGCCAAAAAACGCACGTAAATGACTTATAGACAAACGTGGTTCGGTGATTAAGGAAATATCACTTTGAAAAACGACGCCTTAAAGAACTCACGATGTTGTCTATTGCCGATGTCACCTTGGCGAAAACGGCGCCCTAGAAAGGACACGTGGTTCGGTGATCGAGGATATCACTGGTGAAAACGGCGCCTTAAAGAACGCACGGTGTCGGTGATCGGTATGTCATTGGCGAAAACGACGCCCGAGAAACACATGTGATTTGGTGAATGAGTACACCACTGGGAAATCGTGATATGAGTGGGAATGACCTAGAGAGGGTTTGACTAACATGTAATCGACTTAGTCGATTGACCAATACTTGATCGTATGTCTGGAATTGTTTGAATATCTGTGTTTAACCTTAAACTGCAGGTTGGAACTGAGGCCAAGGTAAGTCATCTGACTTGTGCTGTGTATAGGCAACCTAGACAGTGTATTGGTTTACTAATCGGGTATTAGGGGGTAGAGCTTGCTGAGACGTGGTCTCATTGGTTATTGAATAACCATTTCAGGTTCAGAGATGACAGATCCCCCTGGTCGTTACGATCGTCCTACGAGAACGACCGATCGGGTCTATGCTTTTCCTAATCCAAGGAGCGTTTGGACATATGAGTTGATGATAACTTCAGTCTGGGCAGAAGAGGCCCCCAATCAGGAAGTACCCAACCTTTTTAGAGCCTGGTTTCGAACCACTCCATACGGTTTAAGGATAGGCCCCCTTTTAAGCTTCGATGTCCCTGCTGAAGTGATTGATGCGGCCAAGGATGTGGAGCAAGCGGACCTACCTGACGGTGATGTAGAAGACCCGTCGTCTCGCCCGGGTCAAGTGGACTTTGAGGGTCCAGAAGTCGAGTCTGAATAGTTTGTCTTAGGACAGTAAATTTTGGCGACCAATCTTTTTGTTAGACCTTGTAAATATCGGCTGGCAATGTAAATAAATTAGCTCAATATATATAAAGGTATGTCCTAGTCTCTGTGAGTTGCGGTCCTGCTTTTCTATCCCATTATTTTATTGTCTGAGGATTTATAACTACTTCCGCATGTGCATATATAAATGAAAGGGTCGGCGATACATAGTCTTGGGATATCGCAATTTAAAAATCGACCAAAGGTAAGGGATGTACGCGTGCCTGAGGATCGGGGCGTGACATCCAATTTCAGGTAAAATCGAAAATCCTAACACTAGAACTCGTGAAATTAAATATTTTAAGTGTTTGGGCAGGGGTCATATGGTGAATCAATGCCCTAATAGAAGGGTGATGATCATGACTGGACATGGTGATGTTGAGTCCGAAAGTGAGAGAGAAGAAGAGGATGATGAGATGCCACCATTGGAGGATTGTAGTGATGGAGAAGTGGCTATAAAAGGAGACTTATTTGTGGTTAGGTGTTCTTTGAGTGTGCAAGTAAAGGAGGAGGAGCATCAACAACAAAGAGATAACTTGTTTCATACAAGATGTGTGGTGAATGATAAGATCTGTAGTATGATAATTGATAGAGGTAGTTGTGCGAATGTGGCAAGTTGTACTATGGTGGATAAGTTGGATTTGAAAACGACAAAGCACTCTAGGCCTTATAAACTTCAATGGTTAAATGATAGTAGTGAGGTGAAGGTGTTGAAGCAAGTTCGAATTCCATTTGAGATAAGGAAATACAAGGATGAGATAGAATATTATGTTGTACCTATGCAAGCGGGTCATATCTTACTTGGAAGACCATGGTAATATGATCGAAAGGTACATCATGATGGATATACTAATCGTTATTCATTGGTGATGAATCAAAAGACTTACACTTTGGTACCAATGACACCTAGTGAGTGCATCAAGATCAGTTAAAGTTACAACGAGAAGCCGAGAGAGAGAGAAAATGTGAGAAATCCGAAGGCTTGCGTGGTGCGTCTAAGACGCAAGGAAAAGGAGAGGCCGAGAGGAGAATTGTGGTAAAAACCGAGGGAAAAGAAGAGAGGAAAGGAAATAGGCAAAAGAATTTTTATGCAAAATCAAGTAATGTGAGGAGAACTTTAGTTCTAGACCGACCGATGCTTGTACTTTTGTACAATAAGGTTTTGTTTTCTACTAACGATCTTGACCCAAGTTTGCCTAGTCCTATTGTGTCTTTATTGCAGGAATTTGAAGATGTATTTCCTGATGAACTTCCTGGAGGGATACCACCGATTTGAGACATTGAACATCAAATCGACTTGATTCCTGGTGCGTCATTACCTAACCGACCCGCATATCGAAGCAATCCTAAGGAGATAAATGAACTTCATCGGCAAGTTAGCAAACTATTGGAGCGAGGGTATGTGAGAGAGAGTCTTAGCCCATGCACCGTCTCTGTTTTGTTGGTGCCAAAGAAGGATGGAACTTGGCGAATGTATGTTGATTACCGAGCAATTAATAACATTACGGTAAAGTATCGACATCCTATTTCTAGGTTAGATGACATGTTGGATGAGTTGCATGGTTCTTGCATTTTTCACTAAGATCGATTTGAAAAGTGGCTATCGTCAAATTAGGATGAAAGAAGATGATGAATGAAAAACTACATTTAAGACCAAGTATGAATTGTATGAGTGGTTAGTCATGCCATTTGGATTAACTAATGCATCGAGCACATTTATGCAACTTATGAATCATGTTTTGCGTGCTTTTATTGGTCGATTTGTGGTTGTCTATTTCAATGACATCTTGATATATAGCCGAAGCCATGATGACCATATTGAGCTTGTGCGAGTTGTCTTGCAGGTTTTAAGGGCCGAGCAATTGTACACTAATCTAAAGAAGTGCTCTTTTGTTACTAACAAATTAGTATTTCTAGGATTTGTTGTTAGTGCTGATGGCATACAAGTTGATGAAGAAAAGGTCAAAGCAATCCATGAATGGCCAACGCCTAAGACCGTAGGAGAGGTGCGTAACTTTCATGGATTTGCGAGTTTTTATTGGCGATTTGTGAGAAATTTCAGCACCATCGCCGCACCTTTGACCGAGGTTATCAAGAAGCACGTGGGATTCACGTGGAGAGAAAAGCAAGAGAAATCATTTAATCTGCTAAAAGATAAGTTGATTAATGCTCACTTGTTATATTTGCCGAATTTCAGTGCTACTTTTGAGATAGAGTGCGATGCTTCTAGTATAGGAATTAGAGCCGTGTTGATGCAAGGAGGGCGTCCCATAGCTTATTTTAGCGAGAAATTGAGTGGAGCAATATTGAATTATCCTACCTATGATAAGGAGATGTATGCTTTAGTGCGAGCTTTGGAGACTTAGCAACATTATTTATGGCCGAATGAGTTTGTGATCCACACCAACCACAAGACCTTGAAGTACTTGAAAGAGTAGCATAAGTTGAATAAAAGACATGCTAAATGGATGGAGTTCATCGAGACTTTTCCATATATGATCACGTACAAGAAAGGTAAAGAGAATGTGGTAGCCGATGCACTTTCTCGAAGGTATGCGATTCTAACTACTTTAGAAGCAAAGTGTCTAGGTTTTGAGCATATCAAGGGCTTATATAGTAATGATGATGATTTTGGGAGAGTGTTCGAAGCATGTGAGCATACTACATTTGATCAATTCTATAGGCATAAAAGTTATCTTTTCCATGAAAATAAACTGTGTTTGCCTAAGTATTCTTTGCGTAAATTGTTGGTGCGAGAAGCGCATAATGGTCGTCTAATGGGGCATTTTGGCATTAATAAGACTTATGAAGTGCCGCATGAACATTTTTATTAGCCACATATGAAGAGAGATGTTACACGTGTCTGTGAAAGATGCACTGCTTGTAAGCAATCGAAGTCTACAACTAAACCGCATGACTTGTATACACCATTATCTATTCCAACGCATGCTTGGATTGATATTTCTATGGATTTTGTGTTAGGATTGCCTAGGTGTAAGTATGGTAGAAATTCTATTTATGTGGTTGTTGATCGGTTTTCAAAGAGGGCTCATTTTATACCTTGTTAAAAACTGATGATGCATCTCATGTTGCTGATTTGTTCTTTAGGGAGGTTGTACGTTTGCATGGCATGCCTAGATCGATTGTTTCAGATCGAGATTCTAAATTCCTTAGCTACTTTTGGAAAACATTGTGGAAAAAACTAGGAACACGGTTGTTATTTTCTACTACTTGTCATCCACAAACCGATGGTCAAACCGAGGTAGTTAATAGAACTTTAGGGGTATTGTTGTGTGCTATTATTAAAAAGAACATAAAATCTTGGGAAGATTGTCTACCACATGTTGAGTTTGCATATAATAGGAGATGCATTCTACTATTAAATGTACACCATTTGAGGTTGTCTATGGTTTTAATCCATTAACTCCGTTAGATTTTACACATTTACCTGATGATGAGCATGTGGATTTAGATAGAGCAAAGAAAGCCGAATTTGTCAAGGCGTTGCATGAGAAGACGCACGCAAATATTGAGCGCAAGACTGAGCAATATGCGAGGCAAGCCAACAAAGAGCGCAAGGAAGTGGTGTTTGAACCCGACGATTGGGTTTGGGTTCATATGCGCAATAAGTGATTTCCTAAGCAGCGACATTCTAAATTATTACCGCAAGGGGATAGACTATTCATGGTGTTGGAAAGAGTTAACAATAATGCCTATAAGCTTGATCTTCCAGGTAAGTATAATGTTAATGCTAAATTTAATGTTTCTGACTTGACTCTTTTCGATGAACTTTAGTGATGATTTGAGGGCAAATCCTTTGCACGAGGGAGAGAATGATGTGGATATCGAGCCATATCGAGGAGGAGGTTCTAGAGAACCATTGTCTATTCTGACTGGTACGATCACTCGAGCACGGGCCAAGCAATTTAGGCAAATTGTTGGCATCATGGTTCGTGATCTTTGGTGTGAAGATGACCTTGGATCAAATCTTGAAGAATCTTGGAAATCTTGGACTAATTTGATTATCTGGTCATCAAATATTTGACCAAGTCAAAAGCAATTATCTTCTTGTTTAAATATTTTCTAGAATATGACGTATTAGATTTCTATGGTTGGTTTTAAGGTTTGTGTGACAACTAAAAGGCCTATATTAAGGACTGACCAACTTTCTTTGGAAGACAGACATATTTTATTTTTGAGGAAAAGAATTGAAATGTTCTCTTCTACTGTTCTTTTGAGGACTTGACCTTATCAAGATTCTCTTGTGGCAGTCGATTCGACTTATCGAGCGAGATAGCGAATTCTTTCACTCGTGGCATCTATAACATTGGTTGGTTGACACGTGTTCATCAACAGGTCACGTTCATACCGAGATTGCCAATCACAAGTTCAATTGAAGGTCGAGGTTCGCAATTCGCATCATCCAGGCCTTCATAGAACGATCTTTCCGCAACGATTCACATCAGTAATGCTTCAAATGATGATGTAGCATTTAATATGGCACATTTACATGATCAAATAGTTATGAATTTAGGAAATAATTAAGGATGTTTGTAAATTTTAAGGATACTAAGCTTCTTTCCTCAAAGCATATGTTATCATATTTTTATTGTAATTAAAGTATTCTTCTTGTAATTGAGAAATAGAGCACGTAAATTTTTTCTATTTGATGTTTTTTAGCAAAAAAAGAAATTTTAATTTTAATAAAATTGTTTACACAAGATCTTTAACATTGTTGTCGAATATAAATTAAAAAGTCGCAAATATTATTTTTTTAATTTTAAACAAATACAAATTAAAATATTTAGATTAATCACTAAATGGGCTTTGCAAATGTGTTTTTTATCAAACAACATTTCTCTCAAAGTTGCTTTTCAAAGCAGAATTTACTAAAAAATCTTTGCATTTCCCCCAAAGCCTTTTAGGCTAAACTGCTTTGTATTTTCCCAATGAGCTTTCCAAATGTTGAACCAAACACACCCAATATACCTTGTGAAGGTGCTTTCATTATCCTGCCAAGACCTGAAGGTCAAACAACTATTAATCAAGCGTATGTGGTGGGAGACCACATCCCTAAAATAAGATAATGAGATAGAAGAAAATCAACAAGAGCAGATTGATTGGAGCTAGTGGGAGATCACAGCCTTATAATTCATTAAAGCACTCGTTGCCTTCAAGGAAGACTAAGAGGTTTTATCATAAAAATATTATATTTATGCAAATTTAATTGTAAATCTTTCAATTATGTTAATTGAGTCATAAATATTTTGAAAATTTATCAATTTATTCCGGCCAAATTTGACCGGAAACTACTGACATAAATTATTTTACAATTGAAAGGACACAAACGCATCCAATGGCCTAAGAGATCCAACTATCGATTGCCCATCCTTGAAGTTGTCTTCTAATGCATAAGGGTATATTAGCTTAAAAGCAGGAGAGATGGGATAAATATGAATAGGGGAAAAAAAAAAGTAAAACCATAGAGAGAACATAAACGAGAGAAGAGGAACCATTAGAAGCATATTTAGTTTGGAAAAGCCCATGTTTCTTTAATCCGACAACTGTGTGAGCATTGGTGCTACCCGCTAGTTGAAGAAAACCTACATTACAAGAGTAAGACAATAATAGACATTATATTGATAAAACGAATATGTCTACTCTTAGCCAAGGGCAGAAAAGAAATGAAGAAAATAAAGACAGCATAAAATATTTACAAACCTCTAGGTATGTCGCTTGCAGTAGCCAGACGAATAGCGAAGTCAATAGATTCCCTTGTGGCACTACGAGCCCCTTTGAATCTACTTTCCAAAGGGGCTTTGAGCCCCAAAACCTCTTAAGGAAAATATTAAGAGCGCGTTTGATAACCATTCTGTTCCGGGGAGCAATTTTTTATCAGAAATAGTTTTCTTTTGTTTCTATTCCTGAGAATAATTTTTGAGCAAAAGAACTTGTTTGGTAACTGCACAAAATTTATATTCCCGGAACAGAAAAAGAACAGAAATACATTTGGTAACTCTACAAAATTTTTATTCCAAATTTTTCTCAAGTGTTTTTTTTTTTTTTAAGTGTAAATTTGGTATTGAATTCTCATTCTCATGAAATACTCACCAATTTAATTTTGTTCATGATGAGTGAAGGAAACATTCTGAACATGGTCATATGTACATACTTGGAAGAAAATTTTGTAAGTAAAGTTCGTACAATAAGAGCTAGCAAAAAGAAGAGTATCTTATATATCTCTACATTGACCCTTTCATACATGACATCATAATAATGAAGTAATATAGTTTATTGTTCAACTTCATCACATTGACTTTGATAAGTGATTACTTAAAAACAATATTACAAAAGTCGGAAACACAAAGTCATGAAATCTCGGGCATATTATGATCCCTTGTCATTTTATTTGTAATACTTATCCTAAGCATGTTCATCGTTGTTGCCTACTCATGCGATGTATCATCTGCAACCTCCACTTCTCTAGGTCCAAATGGATATTCCGGATCTCCATATAGGGAAAAGTTTCTATCCATCTTATCTTAATCACGAATGTAATTATGGAAAGGACAACATGCAATTACAACAAATGATTGCTTCTGAATTGTAAATAGAAGCATATGTCTCAAAATGGTGAAGCGATTCTTTAATGCCCTAAATGACCTCTCAATTAAATTTCTTAGTGAAGAGTGCTTATGGTTGAACAATTCTCTTGTTGTTCTTGGCCGCCTCCCATATCATTAAAATGATACCGTTCACCTTTAAATTGAGTTAAAAATCCCGGAAATGCTGCATAACCAGAATCTACCACATAGTATTTCCCTATAACATGATATATATATATATATATTTGTTGTGATATTCAACCATAATATAATCATAAAGAAAATTTGTCTTTATAAACAAAGTAAATACCGAGTGGTGATCAAAGAAATTGCAGTCGAGGAGTTTCGAGTGCTACCGAAAGCACTTGACAATCGTCGGCGAGATCCTTCCTACCCAACATACACGAAAGTAAATTTCATATCAAGCGAGCAAATACACAGCACATTTTGGGTGGTAATCCCTTCCTGCCTCTAAAAGGGATCTGCTGAGACACAAGGATGATAGCATTTATATGGGTGCCATCCATAGCACCTACGCAGCCCTGTCAATTTATTACCAATCTAATATTATATAAGATTATCAACTACATGTATTTGACGGTACAAAAATGATATAAAATCATACCTTGAAGTAACGTTTATGACTAGGATTCATAAGAATTTCTTGTGGGATAACATCAAAGGACAGTGGTCTGATGATCTCTGTTGAGAGTTTGAAAATTACTTTCAACACTATGTTGAAATACTTGTTGATCATTTCTCTCAAACATTAGAATTTCTCACATAAATCTCTATTTGAGCTATTGTGACTAACCAAAGAGAAGAAAATCTCAACTTGTTTATCTATTTGAACATACTGACTATCTTTCAACCAACCTCCTACCCTTATTAAATCACATAGGTTCAGAAAAACATGTCTCTCCATCATAAAAGCTTCATATATTCTATATGAATGTCCATAAACAATCTCCATTATCCATTCGGATCCTGATAGTTTACTGTCCCTAATAAGTTCTTTCATATGCACGGACGTGTCCATCGCAACTATGCACAACCATGCTATCAATCTGTCAAGATCATCATCATCCAAGAATTGTTCAACTAGTTCTATTTGCTCATTGGACATACTATTTGATATCCCTTCCATAGTACCTATACCGTCACACAAATATTAAAACATCAATATAGATCTTGAAAAAACATCCAATAACAATCAATAACATAAGTCATAGAGTCTCAATAGGAGATGCCATCACATATAAGTACAAGAGTCTCAACACTAATATCTTTAAAAACTAAATATTAATTGATAATATAAGTTATACAATCCAATGAAACCCCATGCAATCCGTAGTATATTTCTAAACATCTACTAAAGACATTGAAGAAGTCTATTTCTCCTTTCAGGTGGGGATTTGATGAAAGCCTCCCTCCATGGGGCCCTAACGCATGCTCGTTCAACTACTTTATTGTAAAGATCTTGCTCTAGCTCATGCATACTAACTAGAACATCAATCACAATAGATACGGAGAAAGGGTCTACAGGTGGTGGTGTAACCCCTAACGTCGCAGAGCCACTAACAGATTGACTTGCCATAACTTTTAAAAGATCTTGTATGGCTTTGCAAGTGTTAGCAATACCGGATTGGTTACTCTTTCTTCTCCACTTAGTAGTTGGAGTCCTATCCAATTTGTGCTTTTCATGAACTGAAGTTGCAGCATTATCAGATGTAAAGACTCTCTCATCAATGATTGTCAGATTTAAAGACTCTCTCATCAATGTGGTATTCACTGAAGTCATTTGCATTGCCACCACCATTGTCATCTTCCTCCAACATCGTCAAATCTTTGGCATTTCCTTAACATGATCCCAACTAGCATATGTACCACCAAATACAATACATAACTCGGGATACTGAGGAAATCCATCCTTCTTGAATTTTGTCCAATTGACATTATCCTACAATTTTCACAATAATGACATTTCGGCAACATAATCATACATTTAAAATTTATATCTACAATGATATCAAAATGACCAAAAATTTAAAAAGATACCTCGATGTGAGATGCCCATATACTTGGATTGTCGACAACAACTATTTTATTCACATTATCCCAACCAAATCTAGACTGTAAAATGAGTTTCTTAAAACCGTCATATAGTTTTCTCAGTTCGTTTACCTTGCTCTTCAGTTGTACTATGCTATATTGGAATCCTGTATGTTTAATGTATTCAGTCCATATATTCTTCCACTCCGCTTTGTTGTAAGTAGAAGAGGAGCAATTTCCCTTTTTGACCTTATCCACCAACAAATTTACAAATAGGTTGGTTAAAGACTCGGTCCACTTTACATTGAATGTCTGTTTCTCAGATGCCATTTAACCTTGACCAGCTGAGCATCATATGAGTTATGAGTTAAATCAATAAAGGAATTACATGCCATACAAAATATCATTCTCAAGAGATGCAAGCGGAGAAGACTATAATGACAACATTGACAATTCTTGAACTAACTTGTATAGAACAGAACATGGGTTACATTTTGAGCTACAAGAACTACACAGTACTATGACTATCGTTGATCAATGAAATAGAATGCTCAAAATGAAATAAAGAGCATTGTGAGAAACCTACCAAATTTTGTAGATGTGCAAGATTTTGGAATCACCAACGTCAATGGAACTGCGCAAGTAGCAAAAAGAATATGTCAAGCGAGCAAGTAGAAACCGGTCGAGTGAGAATGAAAAATGATCGCAATGATGAGAAATAACCAAAAACCAAACCAAGCTCAAGTACACAAATAGGAAAAAATTGAATCCATGACAACCACATCACGCGTTATAGATTACAAAAACCTTTCAAAAAAAAAAAGAAACAAATGTCAAAGAAGAAGATGATCAATTCAATGTTAATGCAAACAAGAGTTCTAAACTAGGTGAGATGTATCAAGGATGAAACTAATTTTCCGTGTTTCAACAATTTCCATGAGAAGTAACTTCCAACGTTGTAAGCATGATAAGGTTCAATAACAAACGATCCGCAATAGACATGATTATGTTTTCAAGCCAACTGAATCGTAGAAAGAGCCTAGTTGAAGCTAAATGTCAACATTATATCAAACAAAATCGAGGACGAAAAGAACAGCCCCTAAAGCAGTTCTTCAAGCAGTCCTTTCAATGTTCTCCCAAAGCACATAAGATTAAAAATCCAATCCATTCCCACAGCTTGTTTAGGATGCTAACCAAATGCTTTAAAGTTCAACGCCCAAAGTGAAGATCAGACCTCCCTTCCTATTACCTTCGATTCAAACCAGAAAAGAAAGAGAATGGTGACTTCAGGCATTTCAGGCAAGCCAAACATGTTGCAATCATCAAAGAGAATCTCCAATCCCCAACGGGAGGTCTGAATTACAGCGTTGCTCGCTAGAGCTGCGCTGGCTTAGGGCTCGAGCCCTCCCCACACTTGCTCTAGTGAGCAGCGTTGGCTTAGACCTTGAGCGCAAGGGTTCGCTCGAGCGAGCCGTCACCTTGCTATGCTGGCTTGAGCGAGCGGTGCTCTCTCGGGGCTCGAGCCCTCCCCATGCTGGCTCAAGCGAGCAATGACACTTGGGGCTCGAGCACATAGGCTTGCTCAAGCGAACATCTAGTAGATCTGGGCGAGCGCTGGCTTAAGCGAGCAATGCTCACCTACAAGACGCTCACTCGAGCGATCAGAGACGCACACAGGGAAAACACTCGCTCGAGCAAGTAGAGCAACGACGCTCACTCGAGGCTTGAGTGCAAGGGCTCACTCGAGCAAGCATCTCGCAAATATAGGCGAGCGTTGGCTCGAGCGAGCCCTCGCACTCGAGCCCCAAGCAACCGTCGCCCAAATCTGCGAGGGTCGCTCTCACTAAAGCCCTCGTCAATTGGCTCAGCCAAGCCCTTGCCGAAGGCGTCCATCCCATGGTTGCAGGTCAGCAAGATGGATGAAACTTACCTCGAATCAGAAGCTTCAGCCGGTGAAGGAGCAACAGCAGTCGGCACCAGAGAGAATGATGAATTGGAGGCGCTGGAGAGGATGATGTACAAAATGGGGGAGAAGCTGAGAGACGCTAGAGAAAGAAGGAGGGACTTGAGACAGAGGGCACGGACGGAAGCTTCATATCAAAGAAGATTTTTTTTTTTTTTTGGGTAAAAGGTAAGAATATATATTGAGCTTTGAACAAATATACAAAAGATCGGCGCCAAAAACTTTTACTCAACCATCAAACAAGAGAGAGTGAAAGGGAGCCGATGTAAAAGCCGCAAGGGCAACAACAAAACAACAAGCTAGACAGCAACATCAGATACAACAAAGCGAAACTACAAGGCACACCAACCCTCGGCCACTCGACTGTAAGCGGGACGAAGAACGGAGAGCCTATAACTAGCTAAGAAGCGAGGCAAAGCACATGAGCAGCTGCTAAGGAGAAATGGGCAAGCAAGAAAACACCGAAGGGTCAAAGCCCCCACCCTCTCTGAAGTCTCTTGTTCCTTGGGGTAAGAGGAACATTTTTGAAAGTAATAGCTTTGTCCTTGACAACCTTGATAAGGTGATTTTTTAAAGTTAAAACCACCAAGGATTCACCACGAAAAATAATGCTATTCCTCTTTTTCCAAATCAAATGGCACATAGCTCCAAAAGAGAACCGTGCAATACTATGAAAAAAATCCTTACCAGATAAGAACTTTGAGGCCCAAGAGAGAATGTCTTTCCAAGATCTAATCCGCCAAGGGAGGTTGCACCTGGCGGCCCAAAAGAAGGCCAGCGAAGCCGAGGTGTCACAATCAAAAAACAGATGTTCGATAGAATCCGGTGAAGCGTTGCAGAAGGCACAAACAGTATAATCAATCCTTCCATGCGAAAGAAGCAGCGTCTGAGTGGGGAGGCGATTCTTCGTAATAAGCCATAGATTGAATTGGAACCGAGGGGCTATTGCATTATCCCATATAAGAGGTGCCCAAGCAACATGGTCTTTCTTGGCTCTAATGGAGTTCCAGGTAGAAGCTACGGAGAAGGAACCAAAAGCATCACAGCGCCAAGAAAAACGATCAAAAGCCAAAGATAGGATCGGAAGAGAGAGACCCCAACTTTCCAAGAAAAATTTGCACAAACAGCCCACAAAGGTAAACAGGTTCGCCACAACAGCATAGTCGGGAAGATATAAGCTTTCCCTGAAAGAGAGTGGAACAAAGGAATCCAACGGGCCACAAGAGAGCCAATCATCATGCTAAAGAGAAACCGATAGCCCGTTTCCAATCTTCCACAATAAAGACAACCAAAAGTACTTTCTGAGTTGAATGATTTTTTTCCACGCCCATGAGCATAAAGCAGGTTGCGAGGAAATCCAAAAGTTCTTCTTCCTTAAGAAGTTAGTGTGAACCCACCGACACCACAATGATTCTTTATCGGTGAAAAGTATCCAGAAATATTTAAGCATAGAGGCTCCGTTGCAATCCTTTAGTTTCCAAATGCCTAGACCGGCCTCCTCCTTCGGGAGACAGACGTCATCCCAAGAAACTTTGCCCCCTCAACCAAGGGTAGTGCCCTTCCATAAAAATTGTCTTAGAATGCGCTCAATACTAGCTAGAACCGAGGACGGAAGAGTGAAGACACTGCTCCAGAAAGCTTGTATCGAGTGTAATACCAACCTTATCAATTGAAGCCTCCCTGCAAAGGACAGAAAACGCTGAGTTCAGGATTGGACCCTGGTGGTAATACGATCAATCAATGCAATGCAGTCCGCTTTCCCCAATCTAGAAGAGATAATGGGCACACCTAACTAACAAACCGGGAACTTCCCTTCCTAAAAGTTGAAAGCCCAGAGAACCCTATTGCAAAGAGAAGTATGCCCGCTTGATATGAATATCTCACTTTTGTTTCTATTCGGATACAGACCACTCCAAGAAGAGAATATATCCAAACCCCTTTTCAACATCGTCACCAATGCCCAGTCAACTTGACAGAAGAGGAAGACGTCGTCGGCGAAAAAGAGGTGAGAAAGCTTGACAGATTTGCACCTCCAAAAATATTTCCTCTCCCAGCCGGAAAGAACTCGTGCAACTCACCATTGATAGAAATGGAGTATTTTGGGGTTTAAACACAGACCATGATTAGCTTTATAATCCACTCGGGAAACCAGAAGGCTAAGAGAGCAAGCTCCAAAAAATCCCAATCAACAGTGTCGTAAGCCTTATGGAAATCTACTTTTACCGCACATTTAGGCAAATAAGGATTTTTGTTCTTTTGTTTCTTAGAAATTATTCCTACAAATAATAAGTTACTTTTTCTACTTCTTGTTTATATTCCAAATCTATGCCTATGACAAAAAAAATAGACTTTTTATTCCCAAGAACAAAATTTTACTAAACACATTTCTATTCTTTTTTCGTTCCCTGGAACAAAATAACTAAAATTTTTGTTCAGGATAATAGAAATTATTTTTAACAAACAGGCCCTAAGTGTCTGGCAAGCATTTTTAAAAGTCCATTAGGCAAAAGTCAGCATTGGGAATGCTGAAAGCTCAAAGATGGTTTGGACCAGCTTTGAGCATTCGGCATTTTGGAAATGCAAGTCCACTTATATTGTTCATCCATTGACTTTTTTTTTCTTTTTTTGGTTGCAACCGTTCATTATTCAAAGATCAGATTCGGTGAAGGCCAACCTTAGGCAAGGCTGTCGAAGGCCTGATCTAGCGGAGGCCGACCTTAGATGAGGCTACCGAGTCCGGCCAACCGCCGACGGCCAAATCTAGCCCCACAGCCTCGCCTAAGGTCGCGCAACCTCGGGTCGTCTCACCTAACTCATGCGAACCCAAGCGACGGTGCCTAAGGTTGTGCGACCCAAGCGATGCCACCCGGGTCTCACGAAATTAGGCAATGTCGCCTAGGTTCGCAACCTCAGGCTACCTCACCGGCGGCCAGATCTAGCCGTCGGCAGTTGGCCAACCATTGGACGGATGGTAGTGGTGCTTTGTTAGATTTGATTTTAATTTTTTTTTAAATTAATAAAAGCCATTTGCAAATGTAGGATTTACCCAACGCTATTGACACCAAAGTCACTTTCCAATGCACTTTAAAGTTATAATTTGCCAAACACTAAAGCATTTGAGAAAACCCTTTACTCTAATGGTCCGCTCGTTTGCGGAAAATGGGCCATTTTCGGAAAATATTATCCCATAAGTCATTTTCCAAAAAATGACAATATTTTCCAATGTTCGGCTAAAACCTGAGAATGTTTTGGAAAATATTTTCCGATGTTCGATAAGGAAAATATTTTCCGCTCACTAGATTGGCAAGCGCAAGCGTCAAGCTCGAGGCTCACCAGATCAACAAGTGTGAGCTTGAGTTCGACGAGCTGGAGGTTCAACTGGTGACGATCGACAACTAGCCAAGAAAGAAGAAGATGGGAAACAAAGAAAAGAAAAAGAAAAAAAAAGAAATAGAAATAGAAATAGAAAAGAAAAAGGAAATTAAAAATAATTCAAATTAAAAAAAGAAAAAAGAAAATTTTAAAATAATTCGAATAAAAAAAGAAAAGAATAAGAAGAAATGGGAGGAGGAAGTGAGGATTTGTAGAGGTGTGAGATAAGAGAGATCAAGTGAGGAAAATGTTTTCCACTTTTAAAAAGTGAAAAACATTTTCCCCTAATTTAGAAGACTTTTTCCTTTCATGAAAAATATTTTCCCAATGAATTCATTGTCCGTAAAACGAACGCCGGAAAATCCAAAGAACATTTTCTCGGAAATTATTTTCCGCGAAACGAACGGAACCTAAAGATATTTGCATTTTCCCAAATCCATTTCCCCAAGCTAAACCAAACGGGCCTACATCCGATATCCCCACTCAAGCTCTTGCACAGAACTACTTTCAAGTTTCAAGAAATTTCACGAGAAGCAATGCATTATATAGCGTTGAGATTGAATATTTAGCTGTGTCCAAGAAGTAGGGGGAGTTGAGGAAAATGGGGGGATGGATGTGGAATGTTTAGCTTTGTCCAAAATTTGCGACTAAGGTCAATGCTACGGACTTTCATGACTTAACAGTACATTGATTTGCCCCCGTCCAATATCACTTTATATTGTGCATTTACTGCCTAAGTTCATACCGACATGCTATTAATTATTTCTCCCATAAAGATGGTGTACATAAGGTAACGAAAGCAATGGGTTGCGGATATTGAATTGTAATAGAAATGAAATGGATTCACCACAAGCACCTCAGTTTGCTGGCAAGTGCCAAGGGGAATGAAGGGTCTAGAGACGTGATCAAGGTTCGAAACCCAAAAATGGGAAGAAAGTTGTCATAAAAGGCTTGGATTTGTTTGTGTCACAGCTTGTTGCGCCTCCCTGCTCGCTCACAGACGCTCGCTCGTGGCCGTTCTCTCCTCACCCGCGCCTCTCTTTTTTTACTCTTCATGGGCGTTGGCTCGTGTAAGCGAAGGAGAGGAAATGGGTGATGAGCCGGGCCTTCTTTTGTTTGGTTTTGACTTGGGCTCAGATCTTAGGCCCGAACTTTCAGTCGAAACTTCTTGTAAATGGGGCTGTCTCGACTGACTTTGAAGCCCATTTCCTCAAACATTTGTAACTGCTCCTAAAAAAGCATCATTCGGCCGAACAAACTCGCAACTTTGCCGCAGGGATTCAAGTGCATCTTCTGCAGATGGTTGCTCTGATCTCAGCCTTCTAGAAGGTGTGGATTTTTGGCTTCTTTTCTTGGTCACTAGTGGGCTCAAGAAAAGGAGGAAAATGGGCCAAAGAAAAGAAAAGGAATGGAAAGCTAGGTCAAAGGATGAGCTGAAAATAACCAAGTGGGCTAGACAAGGCGGCCCGCTTGATTTCCCCCTTTTATGTTTATTTGGTCCACTTTATTCATTTTTTCAATTTTTTGCTTCTTTATCTTTTATATTTTTTTTTTTTTATATTTTTGCAAAATAAATGGATATTTAAAAACGTTAGTAAAAATTCAGGTGTCAATAATCACGAGATCCTATGGGATAAAGGTTGGGCGTATCCTACAAATATAAAATGATTTTGGACGACAAAGACACCGCGACTACAAATGGGGAAAATGTATCAACTACATCTAGGGTGATGCCCTTTGTTATGCGAGTCTCTGGTTAGTAGACAATGAATTCTTTGACCGCATCTGTGGTGTATGTTGCACTCATAACATGCGCATGGTCATGTGTTCACTTGATCGTTACATTATTGACATGAGACTGTTTAGTGTCTATAAAATGTGAATCAAAATGAAGTTGTATTGATCAATGATGTACGGTTATTGTAATAATTGAATAGAAGTGGTGTGGAGTTGTGACTGTTTAAGTGACCAATTTTTTTTTTTAATATAATAAATTTATGTTTCATTGATATAATAAGAAAGTCAGATCTTATTACGTTGTGTTAAAGAATACTTTGGAGCATTTAAATTTCTCAATAGTTTGAGAAATAAAAGAATTTTTTAATTAAAACTAATTATACCCAATTCATCAAATTTACTTAATTGTCGAATGCCCAAATTCAACTTTTTGTGTTAATTTTAGCCAAAATAGTTACCCAATTTGAAATGGCAGTTAATTTAATCACAACTACTGATGTGGCTAATTAACACCAACGACCTGTAGTTACTCCATCATTTAAACAAGTATTTAACACATTGAACAAAGTGGGAAATTACATAGATATAGGAGGAAGACAATGGGGAGCAACCAACAAGCGCAATGGCCCTAGCTAGTAGTGATTGCCGATAGTCGGAACCGAACTCCGGATCGTGGGTGGCGACAACCACGACCCTTGCCGGTCAACATGGAAAGACTTGGGACCGTCGTCACTACCCTAGGCATCGGCAACGGCTGCCCAACTCTCGCCTCGCCTAAAGGGGAGGGTCGGATAACCGGCGATGGGTTCCACATTCTCCTTTTGGCTGAAAAGTGCTGGGGAAGAACATGAATTTCCACACAAAACGATAGAATTAAATAGGGAAACGAGAGAACACATTTTACCATGTCCCCTGATAGAAAATTATCCGTATGCAACAGGACTGAAGACCGTTTAACGAACAATTTTACAAAGTAGGCGAAAAAAAATAAATAGGCTGTTCGATCACCAACCGGGACCAGTTTCTTTCTGTAAGAAGCCTACGACAGAGCCACCTAATTTACTTCGACGAAGAGGCTTCAACCCTCAGTCTCAATTGTCAAGTCTGCCAAAAGGGAAAAAGAGTAAAGCTACTGGCGAAAAAATGAATGGTAGGCTTTCTTCTTGAATGTAATTATGTGCACATAAATTGCAATCTCGAATTAGAAGCATGTGTTTTACAGGCGAGGAAATGCACATGCTACGAGTTCAAATGGAATAGCATCTCAAATCTCATATTTATCAATTCTGTTATAAGATCCTCGATCCAACTCAGGATGAAGGGGTAAATGAAATTTAACTCAGAAAACATATCATTGCTGTAAAAGTGCAGCACAGTACTAAACGTAGCATGAAACAGTGAATTATGATTAGGACTATGATGCATGCCTTCTGAAGCTGAAAGCGTCCACACAACTTGTTTGCTTACTATTTTACAGTATTGATGTGGCTCCTGGAACATAATCGGATGTTTTCTCCCAGAGAGGGAAGCTTTGCCCACATTTCACATTTTGTCTAGACTCGACACAGTAAATGATCGGTTGATTTGCTAAAATTTCATTGTTCCTGTTGACACCAAAAGTTATCCTTGCTGTCACGTGCTGGTCACGAGGAGTGTTGACATTTGAAATTATCCTCGCTATCATGTGTTGGTTATAAATAGTAGTGATCCAGCCCATATCAGTCGTAGAGACAAAGGATGGCTAAGGTTTTCAAGAACCTTTGGGTTGGATGTCGATGAGCTTAAAGGTGGAGATGCATGATTCGATGGTAAAGTAGTTGATTGTCACGTGTCCAGGTCAAGAGATATTACTGTGGATGTAAAATTCAAATAGAATTGGTGTCAAGATTTAAGCAAGAATAGTTGGTGCCCAAAACGGCACACAAAATTAAAAAAGTGGTTATTACTTGCTGGACAAGTTGTGCGAGTATGGTTAACAATTCTAGAAACAACAAGATGTGAATAAAATGGTTAAGAAAGGAGCAAAGAACATGAGAGAGAAGATGGGAGAAATAGGAGCGACTTTCAAGGAATGATTAACCAACCAACGGTTACTAGATTGTCCTATAAATACCGAAAACAATCCAACAAAAAAGCCTCCTGAACAACACATCAAATTCATTTATCTTATCTTTTAGTTATCTTAACCTAGCCTAGTTTAGTTATAGCTTTGGATTCCTATTGTTAATTCAATTCCGGTAAGTGTCTATATTATAGTTAGTGATGTTGATTAGGCTCCAGTGATGTTCTACTATCCAACGTTGTCGATTAGATTCTTTTAAGAGCACTGCCTACTTCGTATTGTTTTTATCGTCCAAAGTCGTCAATTAGACTCCGACGTTATATTCTCAAATCCATCTAGGAGCAGTGTCTATCTAATATTGTTTCCATCGTCCAGCGCCATCAATCAGATTTCAACATTATATCCTTATGTCCATTTAGGAGCAATGTCTTCCTATTGCTCTCAAGCCGTCTCGCCACTATTACCACCTCGATCCCAGCATTGCTATGTCCACCACAAGCGCCTCTCTCTCTCTCTCTCTCTCTCTCTCTCTCATATGGAAAATTCTCACGATCAACGATGACGACAAGATCTAAACCATTGATGGTGGTGCTTGAGAGCTCGATCGGATAGGGTCGAGTTTCGTCGACCCAAAAAGCTCTAAATTACCAGGTGGGTTACTCATATGAGTAATAGTTACTTACACGTGCTAAATACGGTCCATGACTCATCCATCAGAGTCAATGAATAGTACATGTGATTGGGAGACTATAGGTTCCATGAATGATGGACCTACCCAATATCAAGTCATGGGGAAATTACCAACGAACTCCTAAACTTACCTCACTTATACCAATTCAATCGTAATTAATTAGGCAAATCTAGTCCTAAATTTTAACAGTTTGCCAATTTAGTTCTTTCAATCAATTTTCATCAAAAATTGATAACGTGGATCCTAGCCATCTTATATGGCATAGTTAGCATAAAATTGAAATTTTTTTCTTAAACAACTTCTCATAATTGTTTTATAATTTTTTTTTTATATTTTCTCTTCTTCTTTTTTTCTTTCTTTTCTTTCCTATTTTTTCCACTAAGCCAAGCGAGAGCTAGCAAATCCTCACCCAAATCAAGCAAAGGTCCCGGCCTTCACCCAGATTTGGTAAGGCCCGTGAAGATCTCTTTGGTCGCTAGGGTAGGGACCCTCGCTCGTTGCCAACGAGGGTGACTAGCCCTCCCTTGGGATCGACAAGGGTCACCAGGTGACCCTCGCTAGACTTCAAGAAAATTTCAAAAAAATAAAATAAAATTATTGTAAAAAAATTCAAAATGTTTTTTTTTTAAAAATAAAATTATAAAAATTTTCTACATTAGCACCATTGTCCTACATGGCACTATTAGAATTCATGCCAATGATTTCTAGTCAAAATTGATCGAAATGACTAAATTGGCAAAACGTCAAAAGATTTACAACTAAATTGGTCAAATGATAAAGTTTAGAACTGAATTAGCATAAATACAATAGATTTACGAATTTTTTGATAATTTTCACGTCAAGTCAGTAGAAGCAAACCCACGTCCCTTAGGCTGTAGGGCTCTCACTGCAAATTGAGTTTGACTCTTTCAATGCTCAATAGAGCAAGATTCATTTTATCTCATTGTAAGAAAAGCAATGAGGACTACTAGTACGACCTCATACTTAATGTATCAAACGGAAAAAATCAAAATCAAAATCAAAAAACTTAACTGACGTCTTGTATAATTCAAGGTCGGTTCTTCAATTTCATTTGGGAAGTTGACTTGACTCCACATCTAAGTAACCCTTTTGTCCTTTGGTTATTTGGACAGACATTTAGGCTCTGTTTGGACACTTGCGAAATGATAACAATTTTTATTCTTTTGCTCCCCTGGGAGTAGATTTGGAACAAAAATTCATTTGGTAAAACTTTTGTTTCCGGGAACAAATTTCTATTTTTTTGTTCCCGTTAGCAGATTTGGAACAGAATCAATAAGTAAAAAAAAAAAAGTTTATTCTTTAGTTCTGAAAACAATTCTAGAATCAAGCAACCAATTTTCTCTCTTTTATTTTACTTTTTCTTGTTCTTCTTCCCTCTTTCTTCTTCTTCAACTACTGCCGTTGTTGCTATCTGCCGCCGCCGCCGATTGCTAATGATCGGTTGGGCGAGGTTCAATGAGCTCATCGAAGGCTCGCCAGGCCAGGGCAAGGTCCAGCGAGCTCACCGAAGGCTCCCCCAGCCATCAACGAGCCTTGCCTAGTCGGGCAAGGCTTGACCTCACCGGGCCACCGCAAGGTCAATGTCACCCTGCCAAGTCGAGGCCAACCTCACAATGGTCCGACGAGGCCAACCTTGCGATGGTCTGACGAGGTCGAGCTCGGCCGAGCCTCACCCAACTGCTAGCGAGGCTTGGCCGATGAGGCGCAGCTTCGCTGAGGGCCGGCGACTCTCCAGCGAGGTTGCCGGCCCTCGTTTGGCTGGTCATCGGTCATCCCAAGGTTGGCGACCGGCAAACCTTGAAGGAGACAAAGAGAAAGAAAAAAAAAAAGTAATAAAATTATTTTAAAATTATTTTAAAAAATGATTTCGATTAGAAATTTTCAAAATAGTACCAAACATAATTCTATTCCGAGGAATTGAAATTTTGGACAGTTATCAAACGGCTTAAAATAGTTAAAAATTGTTCCCGGGAGGCGGGACCTAATTTTCGGGTGCACCACCTAAAACTAGGTTAATGGACTACTAATTCTTTAAACTTAGCTCGGGCTCTCCCAAACCCATACCAATTCACGACTTAAGATTCAAATATTTAACATGCAAAAGATTATTAACTAGGAGCCGCCACTAATCGGTTTATGGTAGGTCGATTAGACACCTAAGTAAAATAATGGAAGAATTATTTTACTCTTACGAACTAGAAACTAAGAGTACGGGAACTTGGTTACACTAGACTTATCTAATGCCCTTTTGGTACAATTTCTTTTTATTTTCAAAAAAAAAAATGTTTTTACAGGCAATATTTATCCATTAGGAAATGTAACACTCGATAATCAAAACAGTAAATAGATTGCAGAAAATTTTAAGAACTCCGGCGTGTGTATCTCTGTCCGTCACGATGAGATTTCTGCAAGCTTTCACAAAGCCTACCGAAACCAATGAGAAAAGTCACGGCCAAAGCAAAGACCAATGCATTGCAGTGGACCCCGCAAGAGACGAGCAAAGGTGCTGTTTCAAATAAAGAAATGATTCGACAAGGAAACCCTACTTTTGGAGCTTTTCTCTACTGGAGTTCTTCTTTCAGATCGGGGGCGGTGAACCGGATCTTCAGAGGTCATGGCGGGGGAAGAAGAAGCAGTGAGTCGGCTCACCCATATCTGCAATAAATTGGGTAAGCTAATGTATGAAAATGATATGACTATTCTGGATGAGGAAATATCGGCGGAAAAATCCAAGAGTGCCGTTTCTCCTTGTTGGGCAACCGTATAAGAAACCTAGCGTTAACTTTCAAGCGCTAACTACGGAATGAAAAGTCCCGGAAGATAGAGAATGTTGAGATTAAACCTTTAGAAAACGAGAAAATCAGCTTTAGTTTTTGTAATGAAGGGGACAAAAACAGAGTGCTTGCGGGAGGTCCTTGGTCTTTCTCAAACAATTTATTGCTGTTAAAAGCTTGGGAGCCGGATACCCCACCACATTGTTATGAATTTAAGACCTGTGCATTCTGGGTTAGAATCTTTGGTCTTCCTCTGGAATGGAACTCTGCAAATATGATAAAGAAAATTGCAAGTTCAATGGGGAAGGTGTTGGAGGTTAAAACAGATGCTAGAGGCCCCTTTTCGAAAATAGGGAAAGCAAAAGTGGAGATAGAGGTGGAGGCTGAGTTACGAGTTGGCCAATTAATGCGACATGGGGATAAGAAAGTTTGGCTGGACTTTAAATACGAAAGATTACCCTTCTTTTGTTACTCATGTGGAAAAATTGGGCATTATGCTACTTATTGCCAAGACATACCTTATGATGAAAGCAAATTCACCACCGAGCCGGGAGGGTGCTTTGGAGGCTGGTTGAAAGCAGAAACTTCGATCATAGCCCATTCGAAGGTGTTTTATAATGAAGTGTCAATCACAGCAGATACCGAAGAGGTGATTACCGAAACTCCCGAACAAAAAAGACAAATGGAAGTTATGGAAGTTGGCCAACCTATTATTCCAAATAATCAGCATTTCCAAAGAGAACCTTCTCACATAAGAACACACGAGGAGACCATGCACAACTCAGAAAAGAGTACTAATGCTCACAGTCCGGAAGTTTTCGACTATAAAAAGTCCCACCAGCAATTTCCTCGATTATAACAAGAAGAAAATCAGCTCTCAACTTAAACCTCACTCCTTCAAAAAACAAAGAAAAGGCAGCACTTTTCATTACATCACCTCGGCAACAAACCGGTTAGATGAGACTCAACTGGATACTCCCATTCGATGATCGAAGATGTGGCAACACGGGCTGTGGTGGCTAGCCCTAATAAGCCACCAAGTGACCCATGAATATATTAAGCTGGAACTGTCAAGGGTTGGGCACACCCTTGACAGTTCGAGAGTTGAGAGCCTTAATGGCTCAATTTAGGCCCTCTTTGGTTTTTCTTATGGAAACAAAAAATAAGGCTGAGTTTGTGCAGAGAGTAAGGAGGAGACTTCAATTTCAGAACTGTGTAGTAGTTGATCCAGTGGGTACGGCGGGAGGTTTGGCTCTTATGTGGGATGATCGGATTTCTGTGGAGATTGACTCAATGACTGAAAGCTTAGTAAATGTAAAGTGTGAGGAGGGGGTCCAGGGTAAGAAAATGAGAATTACTTTCGTCCACGCGCCATATACATACCCGAAGAGGTTACAACTTTGGGAAAGCCTCATGACGATAAGCTCAACTAATACTCTACCTTGGGTGTGCTTGGGAGATTTTAATGAAGTGCGTTTCTTTTGGGAAAAAGTGGGAAAGAGACCAGCGGCAAATTTCAGAATGACAGCCTTTCGTGAATGCTTGGATGCATGTTCTCTAATGGACATTGACAGAAAGGGTTGTGCATTTACTTGGGCAAATAACAGGGAAGGGGAAGAATATGTGAAAGAAAGACTTGATAGAGTGGTAAGTACTATTGAATGGCGGTTGATGTACCCTGAAGCTGAAGTGTTTGCTCTTCCTGCAGTGGGATCAGATCACAGCCCTCTCATATTATCTCTTCAAACAAGTCATAAAAGAAGAAAACGACTTTTTCGATTCGAGGCCTTTTGGTTAGAGAGTGAAGAATGCAGGGAAGTGGTGTTGAAAGCTTGGGAAACTACGAATCAGCACCAGAACACTTTAGTAAGGAAACTTTATGCTGTCCAGAATGCGCTTTCTCAATGGAGCAAAAGGAGCTTTGTTAATGGAAAGAAGAGAATCAGTATTTTAAAGCAGGAACTACAGGGGCTTACAAATAATGTCTCAGATGTCTTCAACAGGGCATATTTTACAAGATTACAAGGAGAAATTGATGAGCTTGAAAGACAAGAAGAAATGTATTGGGGGTTAAGATCTAGAATTGAGTGGCTGAGATGGGGAGACAAGAACACAAAATACTTTCATGCAACAACCATACAAAGAAGACAGAGGAACAGGATTTCTATGTTACAAAATACATGGCTGGTGGAGCAGAATCAACTGAGAGAACATACCGTGGAATTCTTCAAAGAGTTGTATCAGTCGCAAGGCCCCAGAAATTTTGAGCCAGTGATAGATCAACTACCTGAAACGGTAACAGAAGATATGAACAGGAGATTACTTGCTGAAGTTACTATAGAGGAAGTCACAGAAGCAACATTTCAGCTTGGAGCTACTAAAGCACCAGGCCCAGATGGTCTCAATGGTTTATTCTATCATCATCACTGGGAAGATATTAAATGGGACATCTTTAAGGAGGTGGAGAAATTTCTCAGCACTAGTTCCATCTCACCAGCCCTGAATCAAACACATATCTCTCTTATCCCGAAGGTTCCTAACCCTGAGAGATTGGACCAATATCGTCCAATTAGTTTGTGTAACTTTGGATACAAAATTCTTTCGAAAGTGCTGGCCAATAGACTCAAACCTCTCCTAAAAGAAATTATAGCACCAGAACAAAGTGCCTTTGTGGGTGGGAGGCAAATTCAGGACAACATTCTAATAGTCCAGGAAGTTCTGCATCAAATTAGAACAAGAAACCGAAAAAGATGTTCCAGGCAGTGCTGAAATTAGATATGAAGAAGGCATATGATAGGGTGGAATGGGACTTCTTGGAGGCATGCTTACGGAGGATTGGTTTTGATGAGAGATGGGTGAAATGGGTTATGCAATGTGTCACTACGGTCACATTTAGTATTAAATTCAACGGAGAACCTCTTCAATTTTTTCAACCTTCAAGAGGACTCAGGCAAGGGGACCCTTATCGCCTTATCTCTTTATTATTGTTGCAAACGTCTTATCCTCATTGATGAAGCAAGCAAGAGAATGGAAGTATTATAGGCATTCGGCTTAATCGAAGATGCCCTACACTTTCCCACTTATTATTTGCCGATGATTCCATCTTTTTCATGAAGGGTTCTATTCTAGAGTGCCAAAATCTGGCCATGATTCTAAATCAGTATTGTCTAGGGGCTGGACAAGAGATAAACTTGAATAAATCTGGCATATACTTCAGCAAGGGTTGCCCTCAATCTTTAAAAGAAAATATGGCAAGGGAATTGAGGGTTCCTATTATTGACAAAACTGGCAAATACCTAGGCATACCTTCAGACTGGGGAGAGTCGAAAAAACAAATGTTCGCATGGATTATTGGGCGAATCAGTTCCAAATTAGAAAGCTGGAAGGAGAAACTGCTCTCAAAAGCTGGAAAAGAAGTATTGTTGAAAACCGTGGTTCAAGCGCTTCCTCAGTATGCCATGTCTGTTTTTAAAATACCGTTATCCATTGGCAGGGCTATTGAACAGAAAATTGCCTCATTTTGGTGGAAGACTAATGAAAAAAAAACAGGCATTCATTGGAAGAAATGGGATATATTGAAAACAAGAAAAGATCAAGGCGGAATGGGCTTTAGAGATCTTATATCCTTTAATAAAGCGATGTTGGGGAAGCAGGCTTGGCGGCTGGTACAACAACCAAATTCTCTATGGGGCAGAATATTCAAGGGATTATATTATCCACACAGACTTTTGGCATGCAAAGACCGGGCCTACGACCTTCATGGGGATGGAGAAGCATAGTTTTAGGGAGAGATTCTATAGCTCCCAAAATCCAAAGGGAAGGTAGGGGATGGATCTATGATTAAAATTAGGGAGGATAAATGGTTGCTACGGGGTATTATTGAGGGTCCAAGAATTTCAATGAACCTTCCTTTGTTTCGAACTTATAAATAAAGAACAGGGAGGTGGGATCACAGAAAATTGCAGCACACTTTGAGGAACAGCTTAGTGGAAGAAATTCTGACCATCCCTATTAAGCCCTGCATGTAAATGCATCACAGGTATGGACTGGAACACAGCGTGCAATTACACAAAGTGAAAAGTGCATACAACTTCATCAAAGAGGATACGAACGGGTCATCTGAATCAGGCCACATCTTCGTTTCAACCTCCCCCCTCACTTTGGAAAGACATATGGAATTTACACGCCCCACCCAAGATAAGAATTTTTATGTGGAATCTATGTCAAAATGCTCTCCCAACAAAAGATAACCTATTTCGACGGAAGGTATTACCTGATCCAATGTGCCCATTATGCCATTATGAGAGAGAAACGGTTGAACATCTCTTCCTGCTGTGTTCGTGGACAAGACAAATATGGGAGAATACAGAGCTGAAAATAAAGATATCAAGTCAAGGACTGACGAGGATAGAGGAATGGTTTAGCAACCTTAAACAGACACCAAAACCTACAAACCTGCACTTGGTGGCTATTACGTTGTGGAACATGTGGAAGGCCCGTAATCAGGCTATCTTCAGGGGCAGACAACCAGAGCCGTCGGCTATAATCGACTCAGCACTAGCGATGTTGAAAAGCTATGACAAGTGGAATCAGAGGAAGGGTGTTTCAAGAAATTATGTGGATGAAGAATCTGCAAATCAAGTAGCCCAAACAGGGGTTAGAGAAACAATTGAAGAACCGAGACAGGGGGAATGGAGAAATAGGCGAAGTGATGCAACCGCCAATAAACACCAATTTGGTGCGGGGAGAGGCAAAAGTCCATTACAAAAGTGATGAGTGGAGGCCGAGGTGGCGAGAGATGCCGAGAGAAGGAGAGGGCGCAAGCAGAGAAAGAAGACGAGACAAAAAATCCTCGCACAAATCCTCGGAAATCCGAAACACAGGTGAAGAAGAGTGGGCAGCGAGTGGATCTGGAACGCGGACGCCATCTGGTGAGCCGAGAAATAGACCCCGAACAGAGGGGACCACCGAAGAGATCAGCTTTGGTGAGTCAAACGAAGTGTTCCTTAGACCGAGAGGTGGCTTCGCAGGTTCGGGAAACAGAGAAAGCGAAGGAGAGATGAGATCCGAGAATCCCGAAGCTGCTGGACAGAGAATTAAAGACATTAGAAGACTCGGAGACCCACAAAGTTGATGGACGAAAACCCACGCAATCGACGAACCCGAAACGCAAGAAGCCGTGATGGAAGAACAGAGACCCGATGAAACCCGCAGATCCGAAAGAATAGAAGCCGTAGAGGGCGGATCTCGGGACCAGAAACCGCACGGTGAGTGGCAAAACCGAATCAGAGCAGAGGAACAGATGAAGAATATACTCCGGGACGGACAACAGGCAAGATGAACGGAAAATCGTGTCTTCGAACGGAGGAAGAACGGAGGACGACGAACCGTGCGCCGGATGATGAAAGCTCCGCTCATTTACATAGCCGAACGCGAAGAAGCCCGCTGCAATCCCAGATCCGATACCACCCAGAGATAAGAGCAGACGTAAAAAGCAGATCTGAAAACCCAGAGATTGCACTTCCTCAGAAATGGATTCCACCGAAAGCAGGAGAGTTGAAGATTAATATAGATGGCACATATGTACCTGGTTCGGTGAAGAACTCCATTGCTTGCATCAACCGCGATTCGGAAGGGAGGTTGTTGGGAGGAGTTGCGAAGGAAATAAGAGCCTCTTCCCCTTTAATGGCAGAAACCCTAGCTCTGTGGGAAGCCCTCAACTTTCTCTTTCCTATACGACACGAAGTGCTAATGCTGGAGTCAGATAGTTCGCAACTAGTTAAAGCCATCAACAGTTCACAACAGTTAAGTTGGGAAGTTCAGCCTATCATCAGCAAGTGCAAGGAAATATTGAAGGCCTTTTCAAAAGTTCACATAGCCCATTGTTCAAGACAGCCAATTTTGTTGCAGATTGGGTAGCTAAAGCCCACCTAACAATTACTTATCTATGGATTGGGTCTCATCCCCTCCACAAACTTTGTTGGACCTCTTATGTAATGACGCCCATTTATCGGGCCTCTTATCTTTGAGTACTTAATGAAATGTTTCCGTTTTCGACCAAAAAAAAAAAAAAAAAAAAAAAAAACATGCAAAGTAAAAATTGATATTTATATTTTTTTAGAGATCGGTTTGGATCCCTAATTTTCTTATGTAATAAATGACTTAATGTGAAGCCAAAATTTAGGTGTCAACAGAGCAAAATAAAAAAAAAAAAATCATTTTTGCTTAGAAATTGTTTTAGCGGACCTTGAAGGAGACAAAGAGAAAGAAAAGAAAAAGTAATTAAATTATTAAAAAATTATTTAAAAAATTATTTGGATTAGAATTTTTCAAAATAAAGTACCAAACATAATTCTATTCCGGAATTAAAATTTTGGATAATTATCAAACAGCTTAAAATACTTAGAAATTATTCCCGGGAACTGAATCAAAAAGAATCATTTCTACTCAAAAATTATTCCAAAAGACCTTGAAAGAGACAGAAAAGAAAAGAAAAAGGTAATCAAATTATTATAAAAAAAATTATAAAAAAATGATTTGATTTAGAAATTTTCAGAACAATACCAAACATAATTCTATTCCGAAAATTGAAATTTTGGACAATTATCAAACGGCTTAAAATATTTAAAAATTGTTCCCGAGAACATAATAAAAAAGAATCATTTTTGCTTAGAAATTGTTCCCGGAAACAGAAGTTTTACCAAACGCGTTCTTAGAGAATTTTCAAATGACAATTTGGTGCAATATAAAGTAACCCCATTCATAACTTACTGTCAAACCATAGCACTTCATCCCAGTGTAATGTAATCCAAGCAATGTAGAGAATGCTTGTGCAGACTGTTGACACCTAAATTTTGGCCTCACATATGGTCATTTAATGCATAAAAATTTAGGGATCAACCCGACCCTAGGCAAAATTGGCATCGCATAATTTTAGATGGCATTTATTTATGTCCACATTCAATAATTTTCATTTGAGTTAACATCATCATGCTTATGAGGGAATACCTTCGGTTGATGTTATATGGATTAGCAAAAATCCTTACAAAACTATTCAGCCTAATGAGGGACCATGAATCTCGCACATGATATGAGGAAGGGGACTGATAAATTGTACAAGCAAAGAAAGGAAATTCGGAAGGAAATCGGTTGGATGCTTAGGGGTCGCAATTTCCACGAGGCGGAAACAAATCAATCATGGAAATCTTCTCTCCAATAAATTTCAATCAACTAAGTGGAGGAATTGGTGGGATGATTTCTGTGAATGATGGGAAATTGAAGAAGCTGGTCAGCGTAGGAAGCAAATAAAAGGAAAATAAGAGGGGATCAATTTGATTGATCATGCATGCAAGGTGGGAATTTTGACTGGCTATTATTGCTTTGACAAATATTCAATCTTGGTAAATGTGGAGCCAAATCTCCAGCCAAGGATCAAGAAATCAAGTGAATAGGAAGGTAAAATGGAAACCAAATCCAAAATCCGAGGGAATAAGGATCCGTGAGAATAATGGACAATGGCCAGATTGATAACTCGAAGAGAAAGAATCAAGGAATTATACTCATCTGGTGAGCTTTCGCGAAATTAAGAATGATCTTGGATGCATTTCTAGTAATATGAGTGAGAAGAATCGAAGTGTTAATTCGCGGTAGCAAATCCGGGCTGAAATTCGGCAATCCCCACAATCAAGGAAGCGTAGGTTCAAACTTTCTAAAGGTAAGTGGAAGTTTTTGCTATAAAGAGAGCATTCCACAGAAGGAGAACAAAAAACAAGAAAAAAGTAGGTACCCACCCTCAGACATCTCATGTCCACTATCTCAAGAATTCTTCGATTGGAACATGGTGTTGGCAGTCCTCTCAACGTTCAGCGTTCATCTCGCTTTGTGGATATTGACGACAAGCATAAAGCTAAGTCAAGTATTTTTTTTAGTTTAATCGTGTGCAATTCCATTTCGCTATTTAAATTATTTTCGTGTTTTCGCTTGCTGTCCAGGTTCAATTTCCCGGTCACCGTAGGCTTTCACACCTATTCTACATCAACATCCCACTACCATCTTTTGTTTCTCTCTACGAGAATTCATGCACAAGTCCACACTTGAGACACCACAGAGGGGGATAAGGAGAGCCGATTTTGCAATAGAGAGACATTCTCAATATTTTCTTGTCAATCCAGCAAACAACCGGTGACTGCAGCAACAACTCTAACGATCTCGGCAGTGATTCAGATCTTCTTGACGTCCTGCGTGCGTCTTGTTTCATGAATGCTAAAATCATTAAGCTAAGTCGAACATATTTTTCTTTAGCTTGATTGTGCGCTATTCTATTTGGCTATTCGAACTATTCCAAATGTGTTTACTTTTCTTGTCTAGATTAAGCTCTGGAGGAGGACTTCTTGAAGATTCACATCTCCATCTCATTCAGCAAGCACTCTCATTTAAAAAAAAAATCGAATTAAATGTCATTAGAATTTTGTAGATTGCGTGTAGGTTTAAAGTTGTTTAGTTTCTTGCCTGTAATTTAGTGGCTAGTGCATGTAAGTCACTTTCCTTTTAATATAAGACTCTAGGACTTATCCTTGTTTTTGTTAAATAAGGCACGATAATAAAAAATGAAAATAAACAGTATAGACCGCATGTTGATTGGTTAGAATTTCATGCAAAATCATGCATAACATGCATGCATTCTGTCTGCGTTTTTTTTAATTACGAATGTAGTAACTTGCCCTATTCATGGTTTTGATTATTGGATGTTATCTCATTGTTTGCGTACTTGTGAGGTTAGATCTTACATATTAGTAGTATAGTATAAAAAGCGGCAAAGATTACATGCAAAACATTTTCAAACATATCCATGAATTTTTAGTTCGTGGAAGTAAAATATACTCCCGCATTTTACTCAGGTGTCTAATCAACCCAAAATCGATTAGTGACTGCTCTAATAGGTAAGATAATTTGAGTACCAAGTTGCAATTGGTAGGACTTGGGAGAGTCCATGCTAAGCATTACACCTAGTAATCCATTAACTTCATCCAGGACATGGTACATGAACTTCGACATAAAAAAAAAGACAGCACACATGATACTTGACCCATTAATATGCTTAAATGGTTTGCGACCGAGAGTTACAGGATCAGTTTGAGAAGTCATTTACAAAACCTTATAGAGTTCGAGACTGGTGTGAGGTTTCCTTTGCTGGCAAACCGAACCCCGAACAACTCATAGTGCCCGTTCATCAGCAATCTAGTGAAATGTTAATGTTGAGCAAGTGCTTCCTCAATAACGTAAGCCAAACGCATGGAATAGGGTTCAACTTTCCCTTGAATCGTATAAGTCTCTTTCCATGTTCGACTCGCGAAAAGGAAGTTGAGAAAGAAAGATATAAATGCTCAAGTTATTTTACATGCATGTGTCAGGGACTGAACTCTCCTGTGCCCTTGTAAGCTAAAGAGTGGAGTTTTGTTGCATTGGGTGAATAGTAAGTGATGCAGAAGGAATGATACAACTAATTCATCTAATTTAGATTGGAAATTCAAGATCGAAATTCATCTAAATGGAATCAGGAGCTACTGAAATTTTAGACACAATTCGCTCACATAATGCTGTTTTAGAAGGGATATCATAGCATTTGACAGTTCCAACTAAAGCAAGCGCTTCCGCTAGCGCCTTCAAGAGATAATCTGGAGATTCTTCTATACAAGTCAGTCTATGCTGGTGACTGCATAGCGCTGAGAATCCTCCCAACGACCTGATCAGGAGCAAATAGCTCGTTTACCCTCTCTTTTACTCAAATTTACTGATCACCGCCAAATGCAAGAAAGTACCCTTTCTATGGATAAGCTGAAAAGAATATGATCGATATACTAAGTTGCGAGCATACCCTACATAAGCTATGCCTCCAATAGGAGCATCAAATGGCCTGAGCAATCCAACTGTCGATTGCCCATCCTTGAATTTCTCTTCTAATACAGAAGGGGATTAGCTTAAAACCAGGAGAAATAGAAAAGACAAAGAAAGGGGAAAAAAAAGGAGAGAAGAGGCGACACCAGAAACAGATTTAGTTTGGAAAAGTCCATGGTTTTTTAGTCCAGCAACTGTATGAGCATTGGTGCCACCCGCCAATTGAAGAAAACCTACATTACAAGAGTAAAGTGATAATAGGCATTCTATTAATAAAATGAATACTTCTACTCTTAGCCAAGGGAAGAAAAGAAGGAAAGAAAAGAGAGAACATAAAATTTACAAACCTCTAGGTCTGTCGCTTGCAGCAGCCAGATGAACAGCAAATGCAATAGATTCCCTTGTGGCAATACGTCCATTATCCCCACTCATAGGACGGCCATCCAACTGCAATAAATCACATTAAAGCAACTGTTTTAGTCCTTCATATATCAAGAACAGCAGGTCCTGGAAAACCCATAAAAGGAGGATTTAGAGCAAGTTCGCTTGCACCTGCCACAGATTAAAGCAACTTAGGCGAGGTTCCATGATTGAATACATGGCATTCATTGTAGAGATGGTTGAATCCCCAACATCGGGAAAGCTAACCTGGAGTCCTTAAAGCGCAAAAGTAATCTATCCACTCAGCATAAGTAACTGACATTTTATTCTGGCCAAACAGGTAAAGGTTCTTTACTCACTCACTGCTACTAATCTCAGATGGTGGATTGCGTCTCCCAAACCCTCCCAAAGTGACCGAAAGTGCAAAGTTTGCCTGCGTAAAAGGGGATCAAAGGCTCAAAAGAGGACCTATATTCAGATCAACCACATTATTTATCTTCAAAACATATTAAGACCAATGTCAGATGGGCAAGATGTTGTTGGTCTCTTTTCTTTCCTGTTTGATAGTATGAATTTTACAATGTTAAATACATCATTTCACTTCAAACATCAAGAATTCAAGGGTATGACCAAGGTAAAATGTTGCTACAAATAAGTCACAACAACCCATTGATCACATGGAAGTGACGAGTTTAAATATACCGTTGTCACTTTAAACATCAAGATTTCATGGGTACACTAGGCAATGTGGTTAAATCAATCGGTTGTTATTTTGAGACAGAGGTCCTGTTGTTAGCCTACCGTTGAACACAGCGGGAGAGGAGCTTCGGAAAAGAAAAGTTTCATTGTATGACTGTAAGGCAAGACCATGGAATTGCCTAGGAAAAAAGATCCATTCAAGTTTGACGTACGACAACGTCGGCGATCAAACTGAAATATGCACTTCCATGTCATTATAACTTCGGTACACTCAAAAGACAATATAGCTCCCAAATCTTAAAAGCACCGCCAAGAAGCGGTAGAAGGAGGAAACCATATTTACATCGAGCTTTATAAAGCTAAATTATCCTGCATTCACAGAAATACTTATTGAATTAGTACACTGACTTTATTATAAGGCTAGACTTTTCAAGAGTTCTCTTCCACGCATAGAAACCGTTTGATGAACTAGTTTCGACGCGAAAGAACTAAATGACTAGTGCAGTCAATGGAGACCTAATGCAACTATAACACGCATCACAAAAATACCCAAACATGTATCGAAAACCTAATTATTGTCATCTCCCACTAGTAACCGATGGCATGACATGGGTTTTCATGCTATCTATGTACCCAATGCTCGCATTCCCAATACTATCCATGTACACTTTAGTCCTCTCTTCCAATAAATGAAATGTCTCTTCTGGATTCACATCGATACCATTGACCCATGGATGATTAACCATTGCTCTAAGTCCCTCCAATTCCATTGTTACTTCCTTCATGGTCGGCCTCTCTTCCCCTTTTATTTTCAAGCATCTCTTGGCAAGATTGGCAACTTCCTTCACCTGCTCATTGTTTTCTTCGTTTGCAATAACTTCCTCAACAATCTGAAACAATTTGTCATTTTTCAATGATGAAAGAAAGTACGCTACCAAGCTCCGCTCTTCTTCCGGTCGGTCAAAAGAAAGCGCCTTCTTCCCTGTCAATAGCTCAACTAGCACAACCCCAAAGCTATAAACATCACTCTTTTCTGTCAATTGGCTTGTGAGGAAGTATTCGGGGTCTAAATATCCCAATGTTCCTTGAACCATAGTGGACAATTGTTTTTGATCAAGTGGAACTAATCTTGATGCTCCAAAGTCAGATACTTTGGCCGTATGGTTAGCATCTAAAAGGATATTTGCTGACTTGACATCTCGATGGATTATGGGAGTGGAAGCCGTGTAGTGCAAGTATGATAGGACTCCAGCAGTTTCTAAAGCAATTCTCAAACGAGTCTCCCAAGACAACTTTGATGATTTGTTTGGGTTGTGGAGGTGGTCGAAGAGAGTTCCATTGTTGATGAACTCGTACACCAATAAAGGCACCTCGGTTTCCAAACAACATCCCAAAAGCTTGACCACGTTACGATTATTGATTTGAGAAAGCACAATGACTTCGTTGATGAACTCTTGAATTTGGTTCTGGTCCACGAACTTGGACTTCTTAATCGCAACTACCATATTATTTGGCAACAGCCCTTTGTAAACGGTACCATGTCCTCCTCGGCCAATTATTCTTCTCTCATCATAATTGTCGGTGGCCTTCTCTAGCTCTTCAGCGCTAAATAGTTTAGCAGCTTTTGTGGTTCTATCACATTCTTGTAATTGTTGCTGCAAAAGGAAGCCACCATTTTTCTTGAAGTATTGTTCTTTGAGCTTGATAAGCTTCCTTTTCTTGAATCCGAAATAGAGAAAGCCTATGCTGAAAAGTAGCACTATTATGCCCACAACAATACCTGTATACAACACCCATTTTCAGAATAATTAACCACATGATTAACTGCATATCAACTCATTGCACAATGTAAAAGTGGCCACAAGTTCAAACTTTCTATGGAATTATATTGTGAGGTTCCCTAAAAAAACTTAGTAGTTTTGGTATAATTTGAGCTTGAATTAGGAAACTGGATTTGGTTACGCAAATTTACAAAAAAATGAACAAAAGCACAATTGTCCCGGTCTACAAAAAAGATAAACAGTTCAACAGGTTTAATTCGACGTGAAAGAAGTTATGAAAGTATAAAATCAAACTAACTATAATTTGCTTACAGTTTTCTAGGTCTTACACAACCAAATTCACGTCATTTCCAGCCTACATTTATAGAGACTTTTTCATTAAACTATGGATGAGTTTAAACAACTCAAGTACAAGTCTCATCTCCATATCCAGCTGGATCACTTCTGATGACAAGAAAATGGCAAGGACTAGTACCTTCGAGGAAATTTTTAAAATGGATTAATATGCAGTGCGAAGCGACTTATATCTTCCTCTTTTGCTCGTATCGTCACCTTGGAAAAATGTTGTCATGTCACTAGTTATCAGCTAGCTATCTAAATAATATCGTGATAGATACTGTTTGTCTAGAAATTAAAAAATTAGCTAGAAATTAAAATGTTGTCATGTCACTAGTTATCAGCTAGAAATTAAAAAGATGTTCCATATCCACTTCATGCCTCATGTGGAGCAAGTTCTTTTTATTTCATCAATGTCCTTGCAAGTATGCGGATTTACAATTTTGATAACATGACAGTCCTTGAGTTATTGTAAAAATAATAGTTTATTGTGAGCTATAATTTTTTTGAAAAAGTGAGTCCTACAACAATTTATAATTATTTGTTATTAGATTTTTGTGATCAAGAATAGATTGTTATTCTAACAGTAGATAAAAAATTATCACACAATCATTTCTCATGGATTTAACTATTGCTTTTTCACGTTGCACAACAATATCAAGTCTTAAAAACTCAATAAACGTAATTAATGATTGTAAGAAGGTAGAAATGACCTAAAGAGTAAAGAGTAAAAGAAGTGTCATAGGTAATAGGCAATATCGGCATACTAAAATTTTGTAAATATTTCGAGCTAATGGCATGCCAGATTTGAGATAACTGTCGAAGTTAATGGTTTATATTGGCAAGGTTGAAAATTTGAGTCGGAATTTGATCAATTCCTATACAAAGTTTTTACAGTTATCGAGGAAAGAATATTGGTAAGATCCCTTCATATTTTCATGATGTGGCTTACCATGAACCTTGTATTGTTTAATTGCTCAATGATGACACATATTTCATGATTCAGTTTTAAATTTGTTTTGTCATTCCCGGCAATAGAATTACTCAACAATGCTTACGTGATAGGATCATCATTCTCTCTCCACTTTAATTTTTGTTTAGCCAACTTGAGGAAAGACTTAGCCAATTCAAAAGCACGGGAGGAAGATCCTAAAAATGTCCAAAATTATGTAAAGTGATGCCAACTTTAGTGCAAAAAGTTTTCATCGACTCACTTAAGAGAAAAAACGATCACTTAAGTATCTCCCCCTAGAAATTTCAGTCAAAAAAATTACGTGACTTTTATAATTAAAAATTTTATCTGATGTGGCCTTTTAAAAAAAAAAAATCCACGTGGAGTAATAGTTTTGTAAAACAACATCCTTCCTCCAAAATTCGTTTTACATCTTCTTCTCCTCCATCATTGCCCATGAAGCCACCACCCACCACGTCCAACACCGCCACCTCCTCCACTACCTTGATGAGTTCGATGACCACGGTGAGAGACCCACCATCAACCCTTCCATCTCCTTCGAGAAACCTGCCTCCACGTTACCTATGTTGCCCTCCAAGCCTTGAAGCAAGTCATCGTCTCCAACCCCAACAACTTCACTGCCAACTAGGTCGTCCGCCACTTGGTATTTCACATCAACACCCCACCATTGCTTGCTTTTTGTCACCGATCACAAGATTCACAATCGAGAGAACCACGATAAAGAGTTTCAAAATATGAACCACTAACTTCATGGAAAAAAATAAAAATTCCTCCCTCGAGGAGTTTGAGAAGTTTGATCATTGGCAATCTTTCTCCATCACTTTCTTAATGTCACAGCCATCGTTGATCAAGCTGTTCACCGCCTCCAAATCTCGCCAATTGCGCCTCTGTTCTGCTCTCTTTTTCTGATCAGAGCCACTAAGGTGCTTTGCGTTTGCTCCATCCTTCTTCGTTGGCGCTGACCACCATCATTGACGCCTCTAGGACATCAGCTATCTAGTTTGATCGTCGTTTGTGACCAACGATCACGGCTTCAGGGCCATATCCACCGCCCCACATAAGTCCTCTGCTCCGCCCTGCTTCTCGTCCAGGGACTGTGAAGTGCCTCAAGCTCTTTCATTAACCCAATCGCTTTGTCCATACTTCCAGGAGCTTCTTTTTCCAACTTGATTGCAAAAAGTAACATATGTCCATCTACATTGAGGGCCAAATCGAAAAGGTTTTGTTATGGGGTTGTGGTCGATTTATGTTTTTAATTTGGGAATTTCCTTGCAAAATGCAATTTATGATCTATATTTTGGGGCAAAACAAATAGACAATGAAGTTTTGGGCTATATGTGTTGACTAGGCACGTTGACGAATCACTTCGGATGGAGAAATTAATATAAAAAATGGCCACATCAGATTTCTAGTGATGATGGCACTAAAGGATGCGTTTAGTAACCATTCTGTTTTTGGAAACAATTTTTACTCAGAAATAGTTTTTCTGATTCTATTCTCTAGACGAGTTTCTGAGCATTTGAATGCATTTGATAACTATCCAAAATTTTTATTCTTAAAATAAAAATGTGTTTGTACGACTCTCAAATTTAAATTTCTTTTTTAATTTTTTAATAAGTTTATTATATTTTTTTCTTTTTTCCTTCTCTTCTTCTTCCTCTATTGATCGCCCACCACAGCGATGACCTCACCAAGGGCCGACAACCTCATCAACTCTCGTCTGACCAAGAAATGATTTGAGCTTAATTCTAAAGTTATTCTCAAGAATAAAGAAGCAATTTTCTTTACTTCTTGATTCTATTGCTTCCAAGAACAAATTTGCTCCCGAATACAAAAATGCTACCAAACGGATTTTTGTTTTTTTTTTGTTCCAAGAAACAAAAGAATAGAATCAAGCACTAGTTGATACGTTACAAACAGGCCCTAAGTGATCAAAGTAGCACTTAAGTAATCCAAAAAAAAAAAATGAATTTTTACACCAAAAGTTGTGTATTGTCATTCTCCTTTGAGAGCACATACCTATTTTTATCTTCCTTTTTACATGGCTTTCTATTCCTCTTTATAAAATTCTTTTTACTAGATCATTCTCCTTTTAATGTAGAGCCTCTTATTTCACTTAAGATCTGGCTGTTTTAGTTGGTCACCGGTACATCAACTAACGAAAAGAAATTATTAGGACATCTTCAACTTAACTTTGATGAATGTAGCTCGTAAAACAAAAGAAAAAGCAACACGGTATGTTTTTCTTTGTTTTGCTATATTTTATAAAGACTTATAACGTTTGATAGTAATTAAATACAAAGAATGTCAAAAAATGCACTATGTTTTAGATTTTGAAATGTTGCACTAGCATTGAGGATGTTTTATCATAGGTGAGCGCAACATACTATAAAAATTGTCAAAAATGTGAATTTTGCGAAACTTTGTTAAATGTCTATTTTTATTGATGATTATTACTACATTTTATCATAATGAAGTGAATGATATAAATATCATTTTATGGAGTATAGACATTTCAGCATTTAACAAGGGTAAAGGGAAAAATATCAAAAAATTCCTAAACTTATTGCATCATTACCAATTTAATCCTAAACATTTTGACATAATGTTAATTCAGTCATTTCGACTAATTTTGATTAGATTTTGTTAATGTAGATGCCAACTAACCTATGTGGCACCGTCAGTGCTTACATGAATACTTTTTAGTAATATTTTAATTTTTTTCAATTTTTAATTTTTTTCTGATTTTTTTTTTTTTTTCTTTTTTTTTTTTTGGTTCCCTTCTTCTTCCTTTTTCTATTGACCAGCTATCGACCATGGTCGGGCGGACTAGCCTCCCCTAGACATGCTGTCACCAGCCACAACCAAGGCCCGACTAGGTGAGGGTGAGCCCTGGCGAGGGCTCCCCTTGTCAAATCTACTAGGCGAGGCCGAAGGGAGCACAAGAGCGCTTTGTATATGTTGCAAAGTGGTTGCAGCATTTGCCTGAATAACTTGAAGGTGGGTCAAGGCACGGCTATCTACACGGCCGAGTGATGATTCAGTCATCGGACGCCGAACTCAGCCAGTTTAAGAAGCCGATACAATGATGACAAGCCATTGCCGTCTCTAAGATTTATTCCCATACCAGCATCAAAAGAAGCGGAAGAAGTCGAAGAATTTCAAGGTTTATTTGCAAACTCAAAGGCAACCCAAGTCAAGGTCACGCTTTTGCCAAAATCCTCCGTCATATCGTCCACTAGATTGCACGAGACGTACATGGTAGCTATGTGGTTGAAACCTCGCGGGCCCTAAAGGTGCACGGATCAGCGTGCAACCGTGCGGATCATGGTAACCATGATCGATGTCGGCAAGAGCATCACCAAGGTCAAGCTGCAGGTACTAAATCTGGGCCCTCGCCTTTGGCAAGCAACGGCAACCCTCGCCCAGGCAAGGCTAGCTTGCCATATCGTCCACTAGATTGCACGAGACATACATGGTAGCTATGTGGTTGAAACCTCACCAGCCCTAAAGGTGCACGGATCAGCGTGCAACCGTGTAGATCATGGTAACCATGATTGATATTGGCAAGAGCATCACCAAGGTCAAGCTGCAGGTACTAAATCTGGGCCCTCGCCTTTGGCGAGCAACGGCAACCCTTGCATAGGCAAGGCTAGCCTGCTTAACCATGGCCGGTGTCAATCACCAGAAGAAAAACGAAGAAGAAAGAAATAAAGATTAAAAGATTAAAAAAAAAATCAGAAAAAATAAGAAAATTAGTTTTAAAATATTATTAAAAATTATCAACCTAAATGCCGGTAGTGTCACATACACCAGCCGGTGTCCACATTATCAAATCTAACCAAAATTAGCTAGGAATGACTGAATTGATACTAAGTCAAAAGGTTTATGACGAAATTAGCACAACACTATTCTTCGATGGTAAATGTTGTGGAACAGAAATTTTTTTATTTCATGAGGTTTTGAACAAAATGCAAAATTGAGTACAAACAAAAAAAACTGATTACTGATGCAAGATTGTTCATAGAGGAAAGATGAGATGAAGATTGAGATTCAAGAGATGCAGTCGGGAAGAACAAAGAATAGCTTTTACTTTTCATTTCCTTCTCAAGGAATTGTCTTATTTTCTTTGTAAAAAGCAGTTGAATTTTGTAAACATTCGGTTGCCAATTTTTCTTGAAATTGTGGTGGCAGCTCTGAATACACCATCACTTTGAAGCAATTGCAGTACCTGTTATATTAGTGTTGGGAATAACGGATCCCCGAAAACGCAGATTCGACACTAAATCGAATCCCTAAATCAATGCGGAAGACGAAGCCCGGGAATTACACGTATCACCGATCGTAAAGCACACCACGGATTCGAGCGTACCTTGTTAGCCACAGATTAGACACCGACACCGAAGAAGAGGAAGAAATTCTATCGATTCGATCCGATTGGCCTTGAAGGGAGTTGTGCGTCGCCGTGAGCGTTTTGAGAGAAAGAGAGCGGGAAAAGGAACGTACGTTGATTGTGTTTCCAACCGGTGCCATCTCTCTCTCTCTCCTCCCTTTTATACCTACCCCCATCCACGGGCCCTATTCCCGTGGGCCGGGCTTTCTGGCCCAGCTTGGGCGGATGGGCCTTAAGCCCATCTCATAAATCCATCATCTCCCACTCGCACATGGTGGTACAAAACCAACATGGGCGGACAGGCCCTACTCATCCCCATCAGAGGAAAATCCATCATAGACTCTCACTTAACATAGTGGGCCGAACAGAATCATCTTTTCCTCTTTTCAACATTCATACTGGTGAATAATCCGTGCGACCAGCATACTTTGAGAGCTCATTGCTATACATCTGTTAGGAATATATAGCAGCTCATAATGGGCATCACACTTCGAGTAGATTTAGTATGCAGTACCCTAGATCGATCGATCACATTTATATCTCCCTTGATCTCTTTTAAACAATGATATATTTATTGTATTCACAATTATGATTATCCCAAAGACAGTCATAATTGGTTAACCGGTGAATACAAAACTATAATGTGATTCTCCAAAATCGATCTTCCTCTTTCCTTCAAACTCTCAATTTCAATTCAGCTTGCTTTTCTAGAAATGCCCCATTAGATCGAATCAAACTCATGACCATTGGCAACATCCTAAGATAGCAAACACTAAATAGATATCTTGAGAATAAGTAAGAGTCATGAGGGGACTAAAAATTGAGGAACTCATTCCCTCAAGAGCCTCACACGCATAAAAGTTGAGATCAAACTTTTGCCACTCTTATTGGTCGTCTCATGCATACGTAGTATGAAATACATATTACGGTATTAACTCATTTCCCATGGAGCGTATGTCTACACCTTTCAATACCGTACGGATGATAGTTCGGACATACCCAATGTCTAACTTGAGTTCACGTATTTACTCATTCACAAAATTCATCGAACTCACATCCGGCATCTTAGACGGATAAGGTAAAATATGTGGGGTATTTTACTTTCGGACATCATAAGAATTATGTCCTCATCTTAACACTCGATTAAGGCGACATACGTGTTTTAAGCTTGAGCTCTCGATTATCACCTAGATAATAAGCTTAAAAACAGTCTCATCTCTATTTATCACACAAGAAACGAGAGCGATTACCCGTGTGAGTGGGCTAATCTTATATCTGTCCGACATACTTCTCAACTTAAAATAATGCACTGAGCATTAAGATGCATAAAGATCAAACAAAGATTCATAGGCATTAATGATGAAAACACAAATTCATCAAATTGTGAACACTTAGGGAAATTACAATATTCAGTACATCAGCCTCTACGCAATCCTAGAGATTTCATATGGCCACAAAACACGTCTCTAGGTATTGGCTTTGTCATAGGATCTGCTACCATTCTATGCGTAGTATGTACTCTAAGTTCACATCTTTTCGTGCAACCATATACTTGACAAAGTTATACTTGGTATCTATATGTTTGGTCTTGCCATGATATTTTGGATCTTTGGTGTACACTTTTGCTGCTCGGCTATCACAGTTAACCAACAATGCAGCACTTCCAATAACACCTAAATGATCCAAAAAATCTCTTAAGCCAAACATCTTCTCATATACTGCTGCTGATAATGGCACGGACTCAGTTTCCATCGTGGACAAGGCTATAAACTTTTGTTTCTTACTGCTCCAACATATGGTCCAATTATTCGGTAAGAAAACAAACCCAGAGGTAGATTTTCTTTCATTTAAATCTCCTCACCAATCAACATCATAATAGCCTTAGAGTCGCAGATCCTTTTCCTCAATGACTCAACATATAATCAGCAGTCCCCTTTAGATACCTCAATATTCTCTTAACGGCTTTAAATGTGCTTAACCTGAATTGGATTGGTATCTACTCACCATTCCAACTGCAAAACATATGTCAGGTCTTGTACACATCATAGTGTACATCAAGCTTCCAACTACACTAGTATAAGGAACATACTTCATTTGTTCCTTCTCTTATAGAGTCCTTGGACACAGTCTATGGCTCAATACTTCACCTTTTATAATAGGAGTGTCTATGGGTTTACAATCTTGAAATCTTAACTCCAAGAATGTATATAACACCACCCATGTCTTTTATATCAAAGTTGGAAGATAACCAATTCTTCACAGCATTAACATAACTCCATATTACTTCCAACAATTAGTATATCATCAACATATAATGATATGATCACAAATTGATCCTTGGATCTTTTGATATATACACAATGATCCTCATCTATCATTGTAAAATCATATGCCAGTTTATGAAAATGTATATACCATTGTCTTGACAACTGCTTAAGACCATATATCGACCCCCAAAGTCGACATACCTTTTCTTTTTGGCCTTACACTATGAAACCAGCAGATTGTTCCATATATATTTCTTCCTCTAATTTACCACTAAGGAAAAGCAGTCTTTACATCCATATGATGTAACTCAAGATCCATACTAACCACTATTGCCAGAACTTTGCGAATCAAGGTAAATCACACTATAGGAGAAAATGTACTTTCATAATCAATTCCTTCCTGTTGATTATACCCCTTTCGCCACAAGGCGAGCCTTATGCCTTTCTATCGAGCCATCAGCCTTTTGCTTTATTTTGAGAACCCACTTGTTCCCAATAGCTTTGCGTCCTTTTGGAAGATCAACCAGTTGCTAAACATGGTTTGACTTCATTGACTCCATTTCCTCTTTCATTTGCATAAATCCATTTTTCCTTAATAGGGCAATTTAGAGCCTCATTTAATATTTCTTGGCTCATCCTCATCTTGTGGAGCATTCATAAAAGTTTCCCTTTCAATGTCAAAACGTCGACGGGGAATACTTTGGCAACTTATTCGCCATATGAGTACTTGTACACTTAGCACATCATTTCCCATTATGCTCCCACTTGGATTAGGTAATGATGATGCCGTCTCATCATGTGATTGCAATTGAGAATGAGTTGAATTCAATTCATCACTTCTCATATTACTCCAACTTGGATGAACTCCACTACATCATTATCTTGATCCAAGGTTTCAAATATGGACTAATCTTCACCTATTTCGCCCTTCTTAGGAAATTCATCCACTAAGAATGTGACATCCCGTGATTCAAATTCAGTTATACTCCCACTTTCCTGCTCACCTATGAACACATACTCTTTCGAGTGTTCGGAGTATCTCATGAAAATACTCTTATTTCCTTTGAGACCTAATTTCCCAAACTTGTGAGAGGACTCATGTGTATAGGCAGCACAACCCCATGACTTAAGAAAACTTAAGTCCGGTTTTCTACCTATCCATAACTTATATGGAGTGGAAATAACTAATTTGGAAGGCACCTAGTTAAGTATATAGGCAGCGGTTAACAACGCATCACTCCAAAAAATGATAAGTAAGTTAACATGTGCCATTATGGACCTAACCATTTCCGGTAGGGTTCTGTTTCTTCTCTCTGCAACACCATTTTGTTGAGGAGTATATGGAATAAACAACTGTCTTTCTATTCCTTTTTCATCACATAATTTTCTGAACTCATCAGATAAATATTCTTGATCTCGATCGGATCTCAATACTTTTATTTTCTTGTCTAATTGATTCTCTATCAAGTTCATAAATCTTTTTGAAACAACTTATGCTTCAGATTTATGAGAAATCAAATAGACATATCCGAATCAAGTATAATCATCAATAAACGTGATGAAATAAACAGCCCCATGCCTTCCTCTCACATTCATTGAACCACAGACGTCAGAACGGATTAAATGCAGAGGAAATTCAGCTCTTTTACATTTTCCAAATGGTTTCGTTGTCATTTTCCCTACTAGGCAATGCTCACAAATTGGCAAATCGACTTTTTCAATATTGCCCAACAAGCCCTCTTTGGCTAGTCTTTACATATGTTGTTGGCCCATATGACCAAGTCTAGCATGCCACCATATTCACATCATTATCATATAAAGTAGAAGACGTGAAACAAGGGAATAACATATTGACATCACCATAGTCAACATTTATTACAATGAAACCATCCAGAAAGTGACCACAACCATAGTAGTTTGTAACCAAAATACAAATCTACACCTCTATTATGGAAGTTCATACTAAAACCAAGCTTGACCAACACCAAGACAGACACTTGAATTTCGACGAATCCCTGGAGCATATAGAACATCATGTAGGAACAAGGTGCGTCCACCACGCATGTTCAATTGGCAGGTGCCAATCCCTTTAACTTCATCTCTGGAGTTATATCCCACATAGATCCACTTAATTCCGTAGGTATTCTTCGAATTCCATGAAGGATCCTATATCCTTCCTTACATGGTCTGTCATTCTTGAATCTACAATCCACAAAGGATTGGATTCAGTCAATAATACAGAACTTGGCACATAAGCAAAGTTCTCAAATGTACAGGAGGTGTATACATTCTTTAGCTCATGACAGTCGCGAGCATAGTGACCTCTCTTGTCACAATTGTAACACCTAACCTTTGACATTTTCTTCACTTGAGAACGTTTTCCTCTCTTGTGTTGGTTAACTCTTGATTTCTTGCAATATGGACTTGATCCTTTGCATGTCCACATATTGAACGAATCAATATGCTTGCGCTTAGAGCTCATAGCATTTTCTGAGCTAGAACCAGCATTACAAATGTCTATTCTCAGCTCAAATGCCGTTAGGCGATCCTCTACTAGCTCAAGATGGCGCACAACATCCTCAAGATTTTCCATAATATGGTCAAGAGCTTCTAGTGCTTCTTGCTTTTCCAGCACATATTGAATCTTCATTTTCAATATTTCTCAATTGTTGCCGTTCATATCAGCAATCACGTTCTTAATTGCTGAAATTATCAATCTGAACATATCAGACATACATGCACGAATATTTAATGCCTATCATTTATGCATCCCTATTTGCATAGACCCATCATATTAATGAATAATTTCAAGTAAGGCTTCAGAATCAAAAGGTCACTACGTTTCCAATCATCCTCCAAAAATCCTCACTCAAAATTATTATTAATATAATTGTCATATGCAAAATCAATTCTATGAAGCTACAAAAGCTCATAAATCTACCCACAGCTAATTACCCACAGCAACCAGCAGTAATAGAAAGCAAATAATAATTTATATTCAACAGAATAATCATACTTGCAACATAATACAACTATACATTACACTAAGCAATATATACAGAGAAATATATTAACATGGAAAGAGATATATATCATAAAAAAAAATATCTCAAAATTAATATATCAGTCAAAATATCTTAGAAGACTGAAAGCACAATTGTCAACCATGGAAAAAACTTTTTGGAGAGCTTTCATGTCGCCACCAAGGCGCACTTACTCTGCGCCCTATGACGCTTAAACTAAAGGTTGAAGTTTTGGCCAACTCAATCCTATAGTACTCTCTTACAAAAAGCTTCCACTAGCATTCTATAACCCGGAACCACGTTGACCTCCCATAACCGATCTAACACTGCTTGCCATTCAGGTGGAAGAGTGTTTATCAAAGCCGGCACCAGATAACCATTCCAGATGATTTCTTGTATCATCTGATTGACCCTGACCACATGTGATACTAAATCACCGTTATGTCACCGATAATTAGCTAAATCTGACATCAGCCTTTTAAACCTTGCATTTCCCTCGTCCGTTCTCGGGATTGCAGGTATCCGTGCATAACGCATCATAGTTCCTACAACAAATGCAGAACTAAAAATGGATCACTTATAATCCATAATGAATATTAAGGAAAATACATAATTTTCCAAAATTCATGCAACACATGCATAATAAAAAAAAATGGATTACATATAAGCCACATAGGCATACATGAAAAAGGACCAAATGCCTTTTTTTTTTTTTTTTTTTTTTTTTTTTTTTTTTTTTTTTTCGGGTCAACGGTCGGTCAACGGTCAACGGTTAGTCAACGGTCAACGGTCATGTCAACGGTCAACGCTCAAGTCTACGGGTCAACGGGCGCGGGTCGTCGGACCGCTCGGACCGGTCGGGCCGCTCGCGCGGACCGACGCACGTGTCGCGCGCGTGCGCGGCCGCACGTGCACGCGCGCGTGAGCGTGCGTGCGACGTCACTCGGGCGTCGGCCGCACGTGCGCGGCATGCGCCAGGCTATCGGGTCGGGTCGGTCGCCTTCGGGTCGGGTTGCCGGCCGGTGACCGCCCGGCGAAACGTCGTCGGCGATGACGTCATTGGTGACGTCATCCGAGCGGTTACCGACCGTTGGATGACGTCACGATGACGTCATCGCGTGACGTCGGCACGCGTCGGTCCGCGGACCGGCGCGTGACGCGTTCGCCGATCGCCCGGCGCGCACGTGCGGTTCGTCGCCGGCGCGTGTGGCGCACGCGTTGGGCATTGCCAGCGCTTCCGGGCGCGTCGCACCCACGCGCATCGCCTCCCGGCCGCGCGTGTGGGCGCGTGCGGCGTCTCCCGGCGGCGGTCGACCACTCCCCGGACTCGTCTCGACGTCGCCTTTCACCCAGTGCTTTCAGATTTTGATTTCGACATACGCAAACACAGAAAAAACGACTTACAGTGCTCGGGTGTCGGGATCTCACGCCCAATCCGTACGGCCGAACGTTTTTTTGCGAAAATTCGAAGAAAAAAAACCTCAAATTGATCGGGAAAACGTGAACTAGGGCTCTGATACCAATGTTGGGAATAACGGATCCCCGAAAACGCGGATTCGACACTAAATCGAATCCCTAAATCAATGCGGAAGACGAAGCCCGGGAATTACACGTATCACCGATCGTAAAGCACACCACGGATTCGAGCGTACCTTGTTAGCCACAGATTAGACACCGACACCGAAGAAGAGGAAGAAATTCTGATCGATTCGATCCGATTGGCCTTGAAGGGAGTTGTGCGTCGCCGTGAGCGTTTTGAGAGAAAGAGAGCGCGGGAAAAAGGAACGTGTCGTTGATTGTGTTTCCAACCGGTGCCATCTCTCTCTCTCCCTCCCTTTTATACCTACCCCCATCCACGGGCCCTATTCCCGTGGGCCGGGAAAGATGAGATGAAGATTGAGATTCAAGAGATTCAAGGAATTGTCTTATTTTCTTTGTAAAAGGCGGACGGGCCTTAAGCCCATCTCATAAATCCATCAATTAGCACTGCTCATAATTAAAAAATACGATATGATAAAGAAGGCCTGCTGAACAAATCGTTGACATGCACCAAGTCTTCTATACATACATACGTATATATAGAAACGGCAATTTTGTCACGTGTGGTTTTTCAGGTCAATGTTATGACTAATTTAATCCAAAAACCTTGAGACTGAGCGCTATAAGTGGGCAATGAAGATCACGCAACCACAAGTCATACGCTGCCAATGTCAGCATTCGCAAGTTGATCTCAATAGATGGAAGATGTATTCAAAGTTACCCAAGGCCCAAGGTCATCAATTGAAAAAATGCTCGAAGAGTTCGGACATTGACAAGAGTGAAATTAATCTACTTTTGAATCTCAAAAGAGCTCAATCGTGATGTAAATAGTTAATTTCCTCCTAAACCACAGACAGATTAAAGTATAAATTCTTGAAATCAACTAGGATAATAGTATTTTTTTTTTTTAAGTAGGAAATCCAAGTAAAATGAAAGAACTTACCGACCAAAATCTTCATCAGATGTGATGGATTAGCAATGCATCCCTGTCCACCTCCACCAGGCTTCTTGCCATCACCATGATAACCCTTTGGACATGAACATGTATAACTACCCTCAATATTATGGCACTTTCCCTCACACTGGCTTAACGTTGGATCCGCACATTCATTAATATCTACATAAATTAAACACGCACATCAAATGTATCTATCTTCTCAGATCTTATTAATACAAAGGACAAGTTAGCGAATGTCGATGCTGTCAACGTACCATGACAACCTTGCTCAAGGTAAGGATTGCCTCGATAACCTTCTAAACAAGTGCACTTGTACCCAGATCCATTTTCGGCGTCAGTGCAATTGTTCTTGTTGCACATGTAGCTTGTGCTGTTCTTCTTGGCCTCCTCACATGTTTGATTCCCTATTGCCCAATCGAGAACTAGAGGGGGATCTCCAAATTTAAGCTGCTCAAGGTCGCCAACCGAGAAGTTGTACGATCCGATTTCTGCGACGAAGGCATAGCTGCAAGGATTGAAATGCAGGATGTTGGAATGATTGGAAAAGCTCCTAATCGAGATGTTGTAGTTGAAGGTGTTCCTTGGGATGCTCGTCTCGCAGCAACCGATACCGGTACACGACCCATTGTTGACATCCGAAACACGGCTACACAAAGACATACACCCGAAAGAAAACTTCCCAAGGCGGCTAACGTGTCGCAACCAACGGCAGTGAACTTGTTCTTGGTGCTGGATAAAGGGAATTCAGGTTGGAAAATCCATGGATAATTGCTCGAAGACCCATCATACCCGGAAGAGTTATAGCAATCTTGACCGGTCCAAACGGTTAATCGCATCTCGTGACCCTCAACAGAAATTTTGCGTATTTGCAAGTTAGAACTTCTATTATGGAGATAAGGTACAGGAGGATTGGTAGAGTTGTCACAATAGACAGTAAAAGATGGGCGATCGATGCGGCAGTCGAAACTACTGTCGCTCAATCCAAAGGGATACGGAATCACAAGGTGCCCGCAGGAACTTCGGCACCCGGGCTTCGTCAGTAAATCATCAGCTTCTGCTATGTGATGGTGGTATGGACCCAATAAATCCCAAGCACCACAACTTTCAACAGAAGCTCATGGATGACCATGGTTCTTCCTTCAACTCTCTTCCTATGCGTGTAATTTTCTTCATGATTAAATTTGATGGGTTCGGGATATATAAGGAGAAGCAAGATGGGTCTTTTCGTTTTTAGTTTTTTTCTTTTTTTGGTCAAATGTTATGGCTACGTTCAAATTACGGAGTTGACAGTTGGTCCTAAACAAGCCATGAGACGAACCAATGACAATTTCCCATGTGACGAAGCCTTGTGGAGTGCTCGTTCCATTTTCCAAATGCATTATTCATTTCCAAAACTTATTTTATGAAAGTTGGTAACGTAAACTTGACATATTTTTCTTTAATCTTTCTTCACTACTCATCAAGAAGACGAGCTATTCTGAGCTAGAGACTGGACCACTTGTGACAAAATGAGCTGCTATTACCTTTCAAATAATCTCCAAAAGATTAATCTAGGATTCTAGAGTTTGAGAAAACGTCTCTCCCTCCGTGGAAGTAAGAAAAAGTCCGGTCTTCTCCTTTCTCTATTGTTACGGAATATGAAAGGCCCAGTGAGCGAATCGGTAAATAGTTCGAAAGGAAGGAAAGGGAATTGGACATTAGATTTATATGGTTAGATTTGAACATCGAAACCTATGTCCATGGGAAGAGTAGCAGGAAATTCCACCATAGAAAATAGGCGATATATCGGACATTACAATCATTCGAGCACTCAAATACTCACTCAGTATTTCTCAAGCCCCAATTATATCTAATAACTCACATAGTATTTAGCCTTTTACAATTCTTAATGAAATCTCAATCAAGGAATTATACAAGTATTCACAAGAATTTATCTGGTCAAAATCACTGAGGTGTAATTATAATGAGAAAATCCTCACGAGAAGAACTCTCTGCACACTCTTTTGTGCTGTCTCGGAGTTCTCTCTCCTCTCGGTCACCAAGGACTCCAGCGCTCTTTCGATCACCGAGGGAACTTGGCGCGCTCCTTCTCTATTGGACGTCCCTCTCTTTTATACTACAAAAGAGTCTCTATCATTTATTGCAACACGAGGAAGTCTTCTTCAGATTAAAGATAAGACAAAGAAAATGTGCATGCATTAATGAGGGGAAGGAAACTATGACCTTCTTGCACATGGGCTCTTTTTCTTTCTTCAATTATTAACGGAGACGAAAGAAGGGGAGGGGAGAAAGCAACGGATACGGAGCAAAAAGTCAAGAAGATCAATGAACAAATGAAGAAAAGATGTTCTTCATTTAATGCTGCATGTTGAGCCATGAGAAGAATTTCTAAAGCTGGATAATTATTTCGTCTGCTCAGAACACGTGCAGTTTGTGGTCAAGTTCACATATTCCCATAAGTCTGATTTTATTGAACGGCTCATTGAGACATATTTCAATACTTACCGATTTTTTATACCAAGTATATTGGAGATGTCACTTCTGTGCATGACAATTTCTTTTAGGGATAAATACATTAGAATTCTTAAAACTTATCATGAAAATATAATTGAGTCTTAAAACTTTCAAAATGTGCAATTAAATTTTAAAACTTGTCATAAAAATTTAGTCAAGTCCTAAAACTTTCAAAAGGTTTAATAAAGTCCTAAAACTTGTCTCGAAAGTGGGGAAAAGTGCCAAAAAAATCCTAAACATTTTGTCTTTGTGCCGATTTAGTCCTAAACCTTTTTTTGGTGCCGATTTAGTCCTAAACATTTTTACGCTGTGTCAATTTAGTCCTTTCCAGCCAAAATTGGCCGGAATTTGCTGACTAGACCCCAGCCGGCTGACGTGGCCTGATCGGCGCTGACGTGGACTACTTTTAATAATATTTTAATATTTTTGAATTTTTGAATTTTTGAATTTTTAATTTTTAATTTTTTTAATTTTGTTTTTCTTTTTGTCTTCTCATCTTCTTCCTCCGGCCGGTCGCCGGACCTCGGCGACGGCCGAGGCGACGACCGGCGAGGTCGACTCGCCGGTGGCCGCGAGGGGAGGCCTCGCGCCGGGCGGCGAGGCTCGCCCTCGTCGGATCCGGCGAGGGTCGAGCCTCGCCCATGGCCGGCGAGGCTTGACCTCACTCGCTCGGTGCGAGGCTGCCCTCGAGGCCTGGGTGGCGAGCCTCGCCCTCGCCGGATCTGGCGAGGGTCAGGCCTCACCCATGGCCGGCGAGGGCGAGCCCCGCCAACTCGGCGCGTGGAGCATGGGGAGGAGAGCGAAGCCAACGATGGCGAAGCTCGATAAAGGAGACAACGCGGAGCACGAGCCGAAGTCCAATGCCGCTCGGCGGCAGCGACGACGACAACGACGATGAGGAAGCGAACGAAGACCTGAGCCTGAAAATCGTCGAGAAGGCGCTCTCGGTGCGTGCCGCGAAGCTCGCCTCCACGCCGCTGGGCGTCGACATGTCGAAGGAGGACAACGATAGGCCTCGGTTCCGTAAGACCTCGAGGACCGAATCCGGCCGCCTCCTCGCGCCGAGCTGGCGAGGCTCACCCTCGCCGGCCATGGGCGAGGCTCGCCCTCGCCAAATCCGGCGAGGGCGAACCGGCGAGGCTTGACCTTGCCGGATCCTGCGAGGGAGAGCCTCGCCCGCCCAGCGCGAGGCCGCCCTCGCGGCCACTAGCGAGGTGGCCGGCGAGGTCGACCTCAACCTCGCCGGCCGTCACCTCTGGCCAATCGCCGAGGTCCGGCGACCGGCTGGAGGAAGAAGATGAGAAGACAAAAAGAAAAAAAATTCAAAAAAATTCAAAAAAATTCAAAAAATTCAAAAAAAAAAAATTCAAAATTCAAAATATTCAAAATATTCAAAAATATTAAAATTTTATTAAAAGTAGTCCACGTCGGCGCCGATCGGGCCACGTCAGCCGGCCGGCTTCTAGTCAGCAAATTCCAACCAATTTTGGCCGGAAAGGACTGAATTGGCACAACGTAAAAAGGTTTAGGACTTTTTTGGCACTTTTCCCCTCGAAAGTACAATCGAGTCCTAAAACTTTCAAAAACTGCAATTAATGGAATGACTTAAATTCAACCACTTTGACAAGTTTTAGGACTTGATTGCACTTCTTAAAAGTTTTACGACTTAATTGTACATTTTAAAAGTTTTAGGACTTAATAGTATTTTCATGACAAATTTTAGGACTTTGAATACTTTTTTTATTAAAAGTTGATGAAAAAGACCAAACCAGACGCTTTCTATGGCTGAACTTCCCAAAATATGGTATTGGACCGTAATTGCCGGTCATTACTTACGAGAAAATCACTTGTTGACAAATTTCATCCGTTAATAACCTGGAAATTTCTCTCTATAATATTTTTATATTTATTTTTATATACGATGTGCATCCCAAGTCATTAACTTATTAACTAGGGTTTCGACTCTCACCATCATAAGTATCTACCCACTTTTTAATTTGGGCCCTTGGGTTTCGATATCTTATAATAAAACAAAAGGTCGCCTCTAATAAAATTAAAATAATTTTTAAGCTCTCAATCCTATATTTTATATATTTGACAACATTTTAAAATTTTGTGTTTAATAAAAGTCTGGTAGAAGTCTGGTCAAAAGTCCGGTGAAGAGTACATGCATTTAGATGACGTTTTGCAACAAGATGATGAGCTTCATAGCTTGATGACAACCTTCATAAATGATGATCGAGCTTTTAAGAAGCTAAATAGTATATACATTATTCATAGTCTCGACTATATTAATTATGCAGTGATCACATCATTAGTAATTAATCACATGCTGTTCAGTAAGTGGTGACAGAAACTTATTAGCAAGTGCAGTGGCGATTAATTCTCCATTGAATTGTAATTGGATACCGAGTATTTAGAGACTTACCTAAGAGAGAGACTTTCCAAGAAAATATCAGTATTTTATCCTTCATTAAATTAAAAATTAAAAAAAAAAGAATAATTAGATAAAGCAAAAGACTTTCGATTCTGGCCAGTTCGAATTCAGATTTGAAAATCGAAACAACACCAACCCACCCAAATATAGAAGAAGAATTAGAACAAAACCCGCAACGTTTAGATCTAACTTCTGCAGTCCGAAATTGATCTTGAGAATCTTCTCAGACTCTCCTGTAAAGTTCAAGTAAATGCTGAGTCAATGCCGTCGATTTTCTTGGCAATTTACCACGTAAGATAACATGTGTCGTGAGGGTGCTTTCATTTTCCTGCCAAGATTTGAAAAGTCAAGCAAGTATTAATTAAGCGTATGTGGTGGGAGATCACATCCCTAAAATGAAATAATGAGAAGGAATGAAAAATCAGCAAGAGCAGACTGGCTGGAGCTAGTGGGAGATCACAACCTTATAATTCATTAAAGCACTCATTGCCCTCAAGGAAGACTAATAAGAGGTCTTATAATAAAAAATTAACAAAAAAGTCATAAACATATTATATTTGTGCAAATTTAGTTATAAATCTTTCAGTTATGTTAATTATGTCCTAAATCTTTTGAAAATATACCAATTTAGTCCTTCCAACCAAATTTGACCAAAAACTACTGACTATAGGTAATTTTTAAATCAAAAGGGCACCAAACACATCCAATAGCCTGAGCGATCCGACTGTCGATTGCCCATCCTTGAAGTTTTCTTGTAATCATAAGGGTATTAGCTTAAAACCAGAAGAGATGGGATAAATATAAACAGAAAAAAAGGAAAAGGAAAACCACAGAAAGAACAGAAACGAGAGAAGAGGCAACACCAGAAGCATATTTAGTTTGGATTAACCCATATTTCTTTAATCCGGCAACTCTGTGAGCATTGGTGCCACCCCCCGATTGAAGAAAACCTACATTACAAGAGTAAAGCAATGATAGGCATTTTATTAATAAAACGAATGTGTCTACTCTTAGCCAGGGGAAGAAAAGAAAGGAAGAAAAGAGAGAACATAAAATATCGACAAACCTCTAGCTCTGTCGCTTGCAGCGGCCAGACGAGCAGCGAAGGCGATAGATTCCCTTGTGGCACCACGTCCGATATCCCCACTCAGGCCCTTGCGCAGAACTACTTCCAAGTTTCAAGAAATTTCACGAGAAGCAATGTATTATATAGCGTTGAGATTGAATATTTAGCTGTGTCCAAGAAGTAGGGGGAGGTGAGGAAAATGGGGGCGAATGTTTAGCTTTGTCCAAGATTGCGACTTAGCCCAATGCTACGAACATTTGTGACTAAGCAGTACATTGATTTGCCCTCGTCCAATATCACTTTATATTGTGCGTTTAATGCCTAAATTCATACTGACATGTTATCGATTGTTTGTCTCATAGAAATGGTATTAATAAGGTATCTAAAGCAATGGGTTACATTGAGGGGATATTGAATTGCAATAGAAATGAAGTGGATTCACCATGAGCACCACAGTTGGGTGGTATGTGCCAAGGGGAATGAAAGGTCCAAAGAGGCGATCAAGATTCAAACCCCAAAAATGGGAAGAAAGTTGTTGTAGCTAAAAAAAAAAAGAGGGATTCAAAGAAAGCTTGTGACTAATGTTTATTGAAAGTGATCGAGAGATCCTATGGGATACAAATTAGGCGTATCCTACAAATATAAAGCGATTTTGGACGACGGCACTCACATACGACAAATAGGAAAATTATATCAACCGCATCTAGGGCGATCACTTTCAATACACATTTACCCTATCAAGAGCACCCCCGCCCGACGCCAAGGAGGGCTTGGTGAAGGCACCCCTTGCCGGAGTCAGGCAAGGGCCAGCCTCGCCAGCGTTGGGCGAGGGTTGCCCTCGCCAGATCCAGTGAGAGAGGCCTTTGCTCGACCCAGCCAAGGGCCGCCCTTGGTCAACGCCGGCGAGAGTAGCCCTCGCCTGAATCCGGCTTCCCTCCACCGGCTCCGGCAAGAGAAGAAGAAGAAGAAAAGAAAAATAGAAAAATAAAAAAATAAGACGAAAATGCCCTTGGTGGGGTAAATGTGTCATGGTTTGCAAAGTTCGGAGTTTTTCATGTTAAAAAAAAAAAAGTTTTGGATATATTTGTCACTTTGGGCAAAATTTTAGGTTTTTGGTAATCTTTTCCCTTTTTTTAATATAATAAATTTATGTTTCATTGATATAATAAGGGAGTAAGATCTTATCATGTTATATTAAAGTATACTTTGGAGCATTTAAGTGTCTACTTATTTCTCAATAGATTGAGAAATGAAAGAATTTTTTTTAATTAAAACTAATTTATACACAATTCATCAAAGTTATTTAATTGTCGAATTCCCAAATTCACTTTCGTGTTAATTTTAGCCAAACTAGTTACCCATTTTGAAATCACAGTTAATTTAGTCACAACAACTGATGTGGCTAATTAACACCAATGACCTGTAGTTACCCCATCATTTAAACAAGTATTTAACGCATTGAACAAAGTGGGAAACTACATAGATATAGGAGGGAGACAATGGGGGGCAACCAACAATCGCAATGGCCCTTGCTAGAAGTGATTGCCAATAGTCGGAACCGAACTCTGGATCATGGGCGGCAACAGCCACGACCCTCGCCGGTTAACATGGAAAGACTCAGGACCATCATCACCACCCTAGGCAACGGCAATGGCTGCCAACTCTCACCTCGCCTAAAGGGGAGGGTCGGATAACGGGCTATGGGTTCCACATTCTCCTCTAGGCTGAAAAGTGCTGTGGAAGAACATGAATTTCCACACAAAACGATAGAATTAAAGAGGGAAACGAGAGAACACATTTTACCATGTCCCCTGATAGAAAATTATCCGTGTGCAATAGGACTGAAGACCGTTTAACGAACAATTTTACAAAGTCGGCAAAAAAAAAAAATAGGCTGTTCGATCACCAACTGGGACCAGTTTCTTTCTGAAAGCAGCCTACGACAGAGCCACCTAATTTACTTCGATGAAGAGGCTTCAACCGTCAGTCTCAATTGTCAAGTCTGCCAAAAGGGAAAAAGAGTAAAGCTACTGGCGAAAAATGAATGGTAGGCTTTCTTCTTGAATGGAACTATGTGCACATAAATTGCAATTTCAAACTAGAAACATGTGTTTTACAAGCAAGGAAATGCGCATTCTACAAGGTCAAATTGAATAGCATCTCAAATCTCATCTTTACCAATTCTTTTATAAGATCCTCAATCCAACTCAGAATGAAGGGATAAACGAAATTTAACTCAGACAACATTCCATCACTGTAAAAGTGCAGCATAGTACTAAACAATACATGAAACAATGAGTTATGATTAGGACTATGATGCATGCCTTCTGAGGCAGAAAGCGTCCACACAGCTTGCTTGCTTACTATTTGACAGTATAGATGTGTTTCCTGGAACATAATCAGACGTTTTCTCCCAGAGAGGGAAGCTTTGCCCACATTTCACAATTTGTCTAGACTCGGCACAGTAAATGACCAGTTGATTTGCTAAAATTTTATTGTTTCAAACCTTTTCTTATTCCTAATGCAACATCACCCTCTTATGAATTCACAGAAGCAGCAAGTACAAGATTATTAGGAATAGTTTACATCGATGCACCAAGCCGAGTTTGTTACTGAACATCTAATATCAATAGAAATATCACGGTCCTGAATGAAGATATGACATATACAAGATCGCAGATATAGCTCACAAATTTAATTTTTGGTGCTAATCCCCCATTAACGATACAGTCAAAACTGCTTCTAGACACCTTCTACCAATAGAGGAAGGCACTTGAGTCAGTCATTGCCCAACCATCTGCCTCTATTTTCTTGTCATATAGGCATCGGCTGCATTAATTTGGGTTTCAACATGGAGGTATGATAGTTGAGAGAAACATCATCTCAAACAACAAAAGGTTTTAGAGAGCGATTCCAAATCGAGGATTTTTGGATGGTTAGAAGGCTTAAGGATAATGCCTATCCTCTCCACAATGGTTTGGCCGAGGATCCCACTCAATATTCGCGTTGCCCCATCACTGGCCTTGCAATTCCTTATGCATTATATAGCGTTTAGAGTGAAGACTTAGCTGTGTCCAAGAAGTAGGAAGAGGGGGGAAAATGGGGGATGGATGTGGAATTTTTAGCTTTGTCTGAGATTTTTGAATTAGCTCAATGTTACCAACATTTGTGACTTAGCAGTACATTGGTTTGTCATCGTCCAATATCACTTTATATTATGTGTGATGTTATATTCTTTATGGATGGAACTATCATGGAATATCAGAATCTAGCACTTATACTTAAACAATATTGCTATGCCTCGGGACAAGCAATTAATTTAAACAAATCATGGGTTTACTTTAGCGCAAACTGCCCTCAACTATTGAAAAGAAACATGGCCACAGAGCTGAGAGTCCCTGTTTTTGAGAAAATTGGAAAATATTTGGGCATCCCCACGGAATGGGGTCAATCCAAGAAAGAACTGTTTGCATGGATATTAGCCAGGGTAAACACAAAGTTAGAAGGCTGGAAAGAAAAGCTACTTACCAAGGCAGGAAAGGAGGTTTTGATAAAAAGTGTAGTGCAATCCATACCTACTTATGCAATGTCCATCTTCAAGCTGCCGGTGTCTATCTGCAGATCCATAGAAAAACGAATTGCATCATTTTGGTGGCAGAAAGGTGATGCTAAGCGAGGGATGCATTGGAAAAATTGGGAAGTATTGAAAACCCGAAAGGATGAAGGTGGGCTAGGTTTTAAAGATTTGACTACCTTTAATCGTGCCATGCTTGGCAAGCAAATCTGGAGATTAGCTAATTCTCCTTCAGCCCTGTGGAGTCGAGTGCTGAAAGGGGTCTATTTCCCAACTTGTGATATCTGGATAGCTTGTAAGGGCCAACGGCCATCATGGGGCTGGCAGAGTTTATTGCTTGGTAGAGACACAATCATAGACAACATCAAATGGTCAGTAGGGGATGGCAAATCTATTCGTATTCGGGAAGACAAATGGCTAATGCAGGGGGTAATTGGCGGACAAGCAAACCAAACAAAGCCTATCATGGTGTCTGAACTGATCAATACAGAAGTTAGAGAGTGGAAACAACAGACAATCCAATAGTTGTACAATGAAAACATTGCTAACGAAATATTAGCAATCCCACTGAGTCAGCAACCAATGTTGGATACTTTAGTATGGACAGGCAACGGTATAGGGCAATACTCTGTCAAAAGTGGCTATAATAGAGCATTTTCAACAACACGCAGTAAAGACCAAAATCGGCCATCCTGCTCATTCCAGCCACCACGTACCTTATGGACTCAAATCTGGAGTCTCGCCGCGCCACCAAAAATCAGAACTTTTCTCTAGAGCCTCTGTAAAAACACCCTTCCCACGCGAGAAAACCTATACAAAAGGAAAATAACTCAAGATCCATTATGTCCGTTCTGTCATTCCAGTATAGAAACTACAAAACACCTTTTTTTTCTTGTGCAAATGGACAAGAAAAATCTGGGAAGACCCGAGGTTCAAAGGGATCATACCCACAAGCCATATTAAGAGAACCGACCAGTGGATTATGGAAGCTTTCAGAAGAGACAAGATCTTACCCGCAAGAGAGTTCACCGGTGTCACGCCCTGAACCCCGAGCGCGCACATCCCACTGCGGTCGATCAAATATGCGACATCCCAGAATACGTCGCCGACCCATTCATTTTATTATGCATGCGGAAGCAAAACAAATCCCCTGACGACATTTAACTTGGAATAGAAAAGCAGGCAATCAATCACAATACCAAACACTCATATACAAACACATAGGTTTAAATACAACTCTGGACTATCTACAAAATAGACTAGCTCGACAAAAGGGGAACTATCCTAAAACCAACAAGCAAGACACGTTCACCGATACTTCTGTCTCCACCTTTCCAGACTTAGGGCTTCGGGTCCTCCACGACCGCCATCTAGGGACCTGAAATTTTAATCCCCAAACCGGGATGAGACAATGTCTCAGCAAGTTCAACCCCCTAAATCCTTATTAGAAAGAAAATATGCCTAAGGGTGGCCTAGCCACATTCACACAGAAGACTTACCTCGCCTTCTTGCCTTCCTGCAGGTTAGTACAATTCATATCACTCAAACACCAGTAATGATAAGAATGTAAGCCATCGGAACACAATCAATTTCACTTAATTTCACAATCACAGCAAGCGTTCCATGTCATCATTATCCACTGCCACACAAGGGCACAGCCTACTCGCAGGTCGGCTATCTACTAACATTACGGCATTTCTAGAAGAATAAAGGTCCAGCCGGTCTCTCCACTACTGCGACCAAGCCACATCATTCTATCAACGGCATTTCTAGAAGAATAAAGGTCCAGTCGGTCTCGCCACTACTGCGACCAAGCCACGTCACTCTATCGACGGCATTTCTAGAAGAATAAAGGTCCAGTCGGTCTCGCCACTACTGCGACCAAGCCACGTCATTCTATTGACGGCATTTCTAAAAGAATAAAGGTCCAATCGGTCTCGCCACTACTGCGACCCGAGCCACGTCACTCTCTTGACGGCATTTCTAGCAGAATAAGGGTCCAGTTGGCCTAGCCACTACTGCGACCCAAGTCTTTCAATCAGTACACAACAATTCAATAATCAATTGCACAAATCATCACTCAATTTGTAATATCTAATAATCAAATTCATAATCTGAATACACAGCAACAATCAGCACGAAATTCGAGAATTTAGGGTCCCAACATAATTTTTGGAATTTATTTAATAATTAAATTTATTCCGAAAATTAATTAAATAATAATATCCCTATCTTTCACACCCTATCTTTCACAATCCACACTCAATTTATAATATCCAATCATCAATTTCAAAATCCTGACTACACGGCGTGATCAAAGACGAAATTCGAGCAACCGGGGTTAAAAATAATTTTTCTGTTTTTTTTTTATAATAATATTTTAATAATTTCGGAATTAATATAATATTATAAATTCCCAGAATTTCGAAGCAATTAAATAATTCAAAATTAAAATCCTATTATGTCCCATCAAGGTTTATTATTAAATAAACTCTCTTAGCTTTTAATTAAACATGCTTTAACTTAAACAAACATCTTAATCTAATTCACAATTAAATAAACTAAACTAATCACCTAAACTTACTTAACTTAGACTAAGCACACTTAGGGCATCATTAACCGTCTAATCGAGATTTAGTGAGCTAAACTCACCGGATTAGCGAGCCGAGCGGACCAAAACGACGAGGACGACGCGAGGATCGACTTTCCTCAAGGCGGGCCGAGCATCCGGGCTCGGGAAGGCGGCCAAAACGGGCCAAATAGGTGCTGCCATACCCATTTTCCAGCTGCTGATTTGGGGCCGAGATGGGCGGATCCGGCGTCGGAATGGGCGGAGGAGGGCGACGGCAGCTCGACGGTGGCTCGGACGGGTGAGGCGGCGGCCAGGCGGGACCTCACGGTGGCCGGAGGTGGCCGATTCGCGGCCTGAGCTAGCCGAATAGCCGCCTGGAAGTGAGGACGAGCAGGGACGACGACGAGAGGGAGGCGGAGGCGTGCGGCAGCAACGGTGCGCAAGGGCGGCGACGGGCGGTGGCAGAGGCTCCTCCGGTGGCGTGCGGCTTTGGACGGGGCTGCTCTGGCGTCTTCGAATCTGCTAGGCTTTCAAAGAAGAAGAAGAAGATGAAGATGGAGATGCGAGTGGGTGGGGCGAGCGGCGAGGCACACGGGCGGCGCGGGGGCAAACGCGCGGCGGCGGCGGTGGCGACGACGTGCAAGTAGGAGCGGACGACCATGGCTGCAGCTCCTTCTTCTCTGAAATTTTCTAGTCTTTCGCACAAAGAAGATGGAGGGAAAACCAACGGAAGGGAGAGAGGAAGGAGAGAGAAGGAGGGGGCCCTTTTTTCTTTTCTTTTTCCTTTTCTTTAATCCAACAATTGGCCCACCATGACATCACTTGATAATGTCATACTCCACCATCTCCCACAACCTTATTCCAATGGGTTCACTTGCAATTTCCGCCGGGGTCCAATTCTTTGTACAATAACCTCTCAATTTCACTCGATTCTCTTCTAATTGAATTAAATTAAAGCCCATAAAATTAATTCAATGTCACCACACTTCAATTCACATCTTCACTTGTCTATATGATCAACTTAAGTCCCAAAAGCGCAACTAAAAGCGGCCTACTAATTTCTCGAGCTAAAATAGCCATTCTCGGATTTAATTTGCCAAAGAACTCTGATTGCATGAAAAATCTTCCAAAGATGAGTTAATATTCATAAAATGATTTGTGACACACCAGACTTCCAATTTCTAAATTCAATCCCAATTTTTACGTTGAATTCAATCTGGTGCGATTTCAGCGCGCCTAATCCACTAAGTAGCTTTTGGGGGAAATTTTCTTACATCCGACCCGAGGGTGATCAGTCCCCAAGTCTGATGCATCAAAATCCCTTAATTGCTTTACTCAATAGACCAGTTCTCTCGTGACTGACCAACTCAAAGAGACGAACTACATGCATAGATGAATTGCCCGACTCATTTTACTGAAAATAAAATTGAGGAAAATCGGGATGTCACAACCGGCCTGGTTCTTTGGCACATCTGGAAGGCGCGGAATAGCTGGATTTTTCGAGCAAAACAACCCAGACCAACAGATATACTGGTTTCAACACAAGAACAGCAAATCTACTTCAGTCAAGGGCAGCCGAACCAAAAATCACAACAACCAAACAGAAGCAAACCTAATAGATGGACACCTCCGGAAAGGTAGGATCTGAAGCTGAATGTCGACGCGTCTTGGATTCCAGGCGAGTTCCTCTGCTCTGTTGCTGGACTTGTACGCGATTCGTCTGGGAGAGTTGTCGAAGGCTTCGCCTCCACATCTAGGGTTTCCTCATCGCACGAAGCGGAAGCCGAGGCGATTTTACACGAGCTCTTTTATATCCAAGAGCTTCAGTCGCGGTACGTGTGGGACTTCCGAAGTCAAATAGTTCAATGGGTGTGTGAGAGTGACTGTTCACTTGTGGTCGAATCGGTAATGGGCCAGGCCGAGCCTCCGTGGAATTTACATGAAATTGTGCAGCGATGTAGAAGCGAGCTAGCCCAATGCAACAATATTAAGGTGATTCATTGCCTGCACGTAGCAAATACAGCAGCAGATTGGATAGCACGGACTCATCGAGCACACAAGCTCCCTCTAAATTGGTGGAATACCCCCCCTTTACCTCTATGGAATATTTTATGTTCGAAATGTGATCTGTCTATATCTTGTAAGACTATCTTTAATCGATAATAGAATGCACTATCCCTTTTGACCAAAAGAAAAAATGCATGAGTTCATACCGACGCTACTAATTATTTGTCCGATAGAGATAGTATCAATTAGGTATCAAAAGCGTTCGGTTACATTGAGGGGATATCAAATTGCAATAGAAATGAAGTGGATTCCACTACCAACACCTCACCCACGGCAAGCTAGGTCAACCCTTGTCGAGCCTCGACGAAGGCTCCAATGGCCTATTGTGTTTGTCATCAAGACCCAGCGACTAGCGAAGGAGAAAGAAAAGAAAAAATAAAGATCATATTTTAAATGATTTTTTTTTTTTTGCATGAGATTAAAATCATTTTCCAAATGAAATCCAAACACCGGAAGATTTTTCAATTATATATCACCAAACAAAATAAAACTAGCCATTTTCCTGAAATATAATTTTTTGGAAAATATTTTCCTTTTTAATACAATTTTCTTCCAAAAGACACACCCTGCTATCAAGGTTTGTCTAAATGAAAAGGCTTCAAGTTGATGGAGAAAATTTTATTAAAAAAAAAAAAAAAAAGGACAGAGAAGTTAATTAACACAAGATTGTATGAGTAATGAAAAGGGAAGTTAAGCATATTTCTATACCAAATATATTTCATTTCTTTTTTCATATGTGGGGTGTGTCACGTGTGTGAACCTTATGTGGGGTGGTACGCAACTGATTTGTTTGTGCACCGAACGTAAAGTCTTTTCCTAGGCGTGAGCATAAGCTTCCTGCTGATTCTTTTGGGTGTTTCCTGGTTATATTGGGGGCTTAGACAAAGAAAAATCGGTAGACAAAGAGAGAAGTTCTTCTTAGAATATGGGGGCCGCCTCGTGTTGCAGAGACTTGTTTCTGAGCACGAAGGCTCCGCTGAATCGGCGAGAATCTTCACCGATGAAGGGCTCAAGAAGGCCACGGACCACTAACATAGGCCAGGGAGGCCAAGGAACAGTATGTCAAGGGATCTTACCAAACAACACGGTTGTCCCCATCAAGAAGGCCAAGATTTTGGACCGAAGTCAGGTCGAAGTATTCATCAACGAGCTGATCATCCTCTCCCAAATTAATCAGCACAATGTGGTTAACCTAATCGGTTGTTGCTTCGAGACGGAGGTCCTATTTTTAGTCCACCATTGAACACGGAGGGAGAGGAACTTCGGAAAAGAAAAGTTTCATTGTATGACGGTCAAGCTAGACCGTGGAATTACCTGGGAAAAAAGATCCATTCAAGTTTGACATACCACAATGGCGATCAAACAGAAATCTGCACTTCCATGTCATTTTAACTTCGGTACACTCAAAAGACAATATAGCTCCCAAATCTTAAAAGCACCACCAAGAAGCGGTAGAAGGAGGAAACCATATTTACATCGAACTTTCTAAAGCTAAATCATCCTGCATTCACAGAAACACTTATTGAACCACTACACTGACTTTATTATAAGGCTAGACTTTTCAGGAGCCCTCTTTCACGCATAGAAACTGTTTGATGAACTAGTTTCGACGCGAAAGAACCGAAAGACTAGTGCAGTCAATGGAGATCTAGTGCAACCATAACATTCATCACAACATACCCAAACATGTATCAAAAACATAATTATTGTCATCTCCCACTACTAGCTAGCGGTGTGACATGATTTTTCATGCTATCTAAGTACCCAGTGCTCGTGGTCCCAATACTATCCATGTACACTTCAGTCTTCTCTTCCAGTAAATGAAATGTCTCTTCTGGATTCACATCAATACCACTGACCCATGGATGATTAACCATTGCTCTAAGTCCCTCCAATTCCATTGTTACTTCCTTCATGGTCGGCCTCTCCTCTCCTTTTATTTTCAAGCATCTCTTGGCAAGATTGGCAACTTCCTTCACCTGCTCATTGTTTTCTTCGTTTGCAATAACTTCCTCAACAATCTGAAACAATTTGTCATTTTTCAATGATGAAAGAAAGTATGCTGCCAAGCTCCGCTCTTCTTCCGGTCGGTCAAAAGAAAGCGCCTTCTTCCCTGTCAATAGCTCAACTAGCACAACTCCAAAGCTATAAACATCACTCTTTTCTGTCAATTGGCTTGTGTGGAAGTATTCAGGGTCTAAATATCCCAATGTTCCTTGAACCATAGTGGACAATTGTTTTTGATCAAGGGGGACTAATCTTGACGCTCCAAAGTCAGATACTTTGGCTGTATAGTTAGCATCCAAAAGGATATTTGCTGACTTGACATCTCGATGGATTATGGGGGTGGAAGCCGTGTAGTGCAAGTATGATAGGACTCCAGCAGTTTCTGAAGCAATTCTCAATCGAGTCTCCCAAGACAACTTCGATGATTTGTTTGGGTTGTGGAGGTGGTCAAAGAGAGTTCCATTGTTGATGAACTCGTACACCAATAAAGGCACCTCGGTTTCCAAACAACATCCCAAAAGCTTGACCACGTTACGATTATTAATTTGAGAAAGCACAACGACTTCGTTGATGAACTCTTCAATTTGGCTCTGGTCCACGAACTTGGACTTCTTAATCGCAATTACCATATTATTTGGCAACAACCCTTTGTAAACGGTACCATGTCCTCCTCGGCCAATTATTCTTCTCTCATCATAATTGTTGGTGGCCTTCTCTAGCTCTTCAGCACTAAACAGTTTAGCAGCTTCTGTGGTTCTATCACATTCTTGTAATTGTTGCTGCAAAAGTAAGCCACCATTTTGCTTGAAGTATTGTTCTTTGAGCTTGATGAGCATCCTTTTCTTGTATCCAAAATAGAGAAAGCCTATGCTGAAAAGTAGCACTATTATGCCCACAGCAATACCTGTATACAACACCCGTTTTCAAAATAATTAACCACATGATTTAACAGTACTTCGACTCATTGCATAATGTAAAAGTGGCCAAGCACTCAAAACTTTCTATAGAATTATATCGTGAGGTTCCCTCGAAAATCTTAGTAGTTTTGGTATAATTTGAGCCTGAATTAGGAAACTGGATTTGGTTAAGCTAATCTACAAAAAATGAACAAAAGCACAAATGTCCCAGTCTACAAAAAAGATAACCAGCTCAACAAGTTTAATTCGACTTGAAAGAAGTTATAAAAGTATAAAATCAAACTAACTATAACTTGCTTACAGTTTTCTAGGTCTTATGCAACCAAATTCACGTCATTTCCAGCCTACATTTATAGAGACTTTTTCATTAAACTATGGATGAGTTTAAATAACTCAAGTACAAGTCGCATCTCCATATCCAGCTGGATCACTTCTGATGACAAGAAAATGGCAAAGACTAGTATCTTTGAGGAAATTTTTAAAATGGATTATATTCGGTGCGAAGGCTGCTTATATCTTCCTCTTTTGCTCGTATCGTCACCTTGGAAAAATGTTGTCATGTCGCTAGTAATCAGTTAGCTATCTAAATAATATCATGATAGGTACCATTTGTCTAGAAACTAAAAAGATGTTCCATATCCACTTCATGCCTCATGTGGAGCAAGTTCTTTTTATTTCATCAATGCCCTTGCAAGTATGCAGATTTACGGTTTTAATAACATAACAGTCCTTGAGTTATTGTGAAAATAATAGTTTATTGTAAGTTACAAATTCTTGAAAAAGTGAGCCCCACAACAACTTATAATTATTTGTTATTTGATTTTTGTGATCAAGAATAGATTGTTATTCTAACAATAGATTAAAAATTATCACGCAATCATTTCTCGCGGATTTAACTTTTACTTTTCCACACCACACAACAATATCAAGTCTTAAAAACTCAATAAACGTAATTAATGATTGTAAGAAGGTAGAAATGACCTAAAGAGTAAAGAGTAAAAGAAGTGTCATAGGTAATAGAAAATATTGGCATACTAAAATTTTGTAAATATTTCAAGATAATGGCGTGCCAGCTTTGAGATAACTATCAAAGTTAGTGCTTTATATTGGCAAGTTTGAAAATTCGAGTCAGAATTTCTATACAAAGTTTTTACGGTTAATGAGGAAAGAATATTGGAAAGATCCCTTCATATTTTCATGATGCGGCTTACCATGAACCATGTATTGTTTAATTGCTCGATGATGACACATATTTCATGATTCAATTCTAAATTTGTTTTGCCATTCCCGACAATAGAATTACTCAACAATGCTTACATGATAGGACCGTCATTCTCTCTCCACCTTAAGTTTTGTTTAGCCAACTTAAGGAAAGACCTAGTCAATTCGAAAGCACGGGAGAAAGATCTTAAAAGTGTCCAAATTTATGTAAGGCAACGCCCACTTTAGTGGAGAAAGTTTTCATTGACTCACTTAAGAGGAAAAACGATCACTTGAGTATCTTTAACAGGAAATTTCAGTCAAAAAAATTAGGTGACTTTTATAATTAAAAGTTTTATCTGATGTGGCCTTTAAAAAAATCCACTTGGAGTAATAGTTTTGTAAAACAACATCGTTCCTCCAAAATTCGTTTTACATCTTCTCCTCCACCATCTTCTCCACCATTGCCCATGAAGCCACCACCCACCACGTCCAGCACCGCCACCTCCTCCACTACCTTGATGAGTTCAATGACCACGGTGAGAGACCTGCCATCCAACCTTCCATTGCCCTCCAAGCCTTGAAGCAAGCCATCATCTCCAACCCCAACAACTTCACCGCCAACTAAGTCGCCCCTCCACTTGGTATTTCACATCAACACCCACCATTGCTTGCTTTTTGTCACTGATCACAAGATTCGCAATTGAGAGAATCATGATAAAGAGTTTCAAAATATGAACCACTAACTTCATGGGAAAAGAAAAAAGAAAATTCCTCCCTCAAGGAGTTTGAGAAGTTTGATCATTGGCAATCTTTCTCCATCACTTTCTTAATGTCACAGCCATCGTTGATCAAGCTGTTCACCGCCTCCAAATCTCGCCAATTACGCCTCTGTTCTGCTCTCTTTTTCTGATCAGAGCAACTAAGGTGCTTTGCATTTGCTCCATCCTTCTTCGTTGGCGCTGACCACCATCATTGACGCCTCTAGGACATCAGCTATCTAGTTTGATCGTCATTTGTGACCAACGATCACGGCTTCAGGGCCATATCCACCGCCCCACATAAGTCCTCTGCTCTGCCCTGCTTCTCGTCCAGGGACTGTGAAGTGCCTCAAGCTCTTTCATTAACCCAATAGCTTTGTCCACACTTCCAGGAGCTTCTTTTTCCAACTTGATTACAAAAAGTAACATATGTCCATCTACATTGAGGGCCAAATCGAAAAGGTTTTGTTATGGGGTTGTGGTCGATTTATGTTTTTAATTTGGGAATTTCCTTGCAAAATGCAATTTATGGTCTATATTTTGGGGCAAAACAAATAGACAATGAAGTTTTGGGCTATATGTGTTGACTAGGCACGTTGACGAATCACTTCGGACGGAGAAATTAAATTTCTAGTGATGTAACCATTTTGTTCCTTAAAATAATTTATTTTCAAAAATAGTTTTTTATGATTTTATTCTATAGATAAGTTTCTAAGCGCATTTGATAACTATCCAAATTTGGATTCCTAGAATAAAAATGTGTTTGGTACGACTCTCAAATTTTTTTATAACTTAAAATTTCTCTTTAGTTTTTAAATAATTTTATTACATTTTTTTCTTTATCTTTTTCTATTTTTTTTCTTTTTCTTTCTCTTCTTCTTCCTCTAATTGGTCACCCACCACAGTGATGACCTCACCGAGGGCCAGAGACTTCATCGGCTCTCGTCTGGCCAAGAAATGATTTGAGTTTAATTCTAAAGTTATTCCCAAGAATAAAGAAGTAATTTTTCTTTACTTCTTGATTCTATTGCTACCAAGAACAAATTTGCTCCGGAAACAAAAATGTTACTGAACGGGTTTTTGTTCTTTTTTTTTTTATCCAAGAAATAAAAGGAATAGAATCAGATATTATTTAATACGTTACCAAATAGACCCTAAGTGATCAAAGTAGCACTTAAGTAATCCAAAAAAAACTTTTTACACTAAAATGAATGTCATACACAACTTTTGGCATTTATATTGTCATTCTCCTTCGAGAGCACATACCTATTTTCATCTTCCTTTTTACATGGCTTTCTATTCCTCTTTATGAAATTCTTTTTAAATTTCATTTTCTCCTTTTAATGTAGAGCCTCTTATTTCGCTTAAGATCTGGCTCTTTTAGTTAGTCACCGGTACATCAACTAACGAAAAGAAATTATTAGGTCATTTTCAACTTAACTTTGATGAATGTAGCTCGTAAAACTAAAGAAAAAACAACACAAGATATTTTTTTCTTTGTTTTGCTATATTTTATAAAGACTCATAACGTTTGATAGTAATTACGTACAAAGAATGTCAAAAAAATGCACTATGTTTTAGATTTTGAAATGTTGCACTAGCATTGAGGACGTTTTATCATAGGTGAGTGCTACATACGTACAAAGAATGTCAAAAAATGCACTATGTTTTAGATTTTGAAATGTTGCACTTGCATTGAGGACGTTTTATCATAGGTGAGTGCAACATACGATAAAAATTGTCAAAAAATGTGAATTTTGCGAAACTTTGTAAAATGTCTATTTTTATTGATGATTATTGCTACATTTTATCGTAATGAAGTGAATGATATAAATATCATTTTATGGAGTATAGACATTTCAACATTTAACATGGATAAAGAAAAAAGTGTCAAAAAAATCCTAAGCCTATTACAACAATACCAATTCAATTCTAAACATTTTGACATAGTGTTAATTCAGTCATTCCGACTAATTTTAATTAGATTTTGCTAATGTAGATGCTAACTAACTTATGTGGCACCATTGGTGCTTACATGAATACCTTTTAGTAATATTTTATTTTTTTCAATTTTTTTTATTATTTTCTGATATTTTTTTTTTTTTTTTTTTTGGTTCCTTTCTTCTTCCTTTTTCTAGTGACCAGCTACCGACCATGGTCGGGCGGGCTAGCCTCCCCTAACACACCGTCGCCAGCCACAAGCAAGGCCCGGCTAGGCGAGGGTGAGCCCTGGTGAGGGCTCCCCTTGTCTAATCTGGGCAAGGCCGAGGGGAGCACAAGAGCGCTTTGTATATGTTGCAAAGTGGTTGCAGCATTTGCCTTAATAGCTTGTAGGTACGGCCATCTACACGGGCGAGTGATGATTTAGTCATCGGACGCCGAACTCAGCCCAATTTAAGAAGCCGGTACAATGATGACAAGCCATTGCCGTCTCTAAGATTTATTCCCATACCAGCATCAAAAGAAGCGGAAGAAGTCGAAGATTTTCCAGTTTTATTTGCAAGCTCCAAGGCAACCCAAGTCAAGGTCACGCTTTTGCCAAAATCCACCGTCATATCGTCCACTAGATTGCACGAGACGTACATGGTAGCTATGTGGTTAAAACCTCGCCGGCCCTAAAGGTGCACGGATCAGCGTGCAACCGTGTGGATCATGGTAGCCATGATCCACGTCGGCAAGAGCATCACCAAGGTCAAGCTGCAGGTACTAAATCCGGGCCCTCGCCTTTGGCGGGCAACGGCAACCCTCGCCCAAGCGAGGCTAGCCCACCTACCCATGGCCGGTGCCAGTCACCAGCAAAATGAAGAAGAAAGAAATAAAGAAAAAAGAGAAAAAAAATTCAGGAAAAAAAATAAGAAAACTAGTTTAAAAAATATTATTAAAATTATCTACATAAATGCCGGTAGTGCCACATACACCAGCTGGCGTCCACATCACCAGATCCAATCAAAATTAGCTAGGATGACTGAATTGACACTAAGTCAAAAGGTTTATAGCTTAATTAGCACAACACTGTTCTTCGAGGGTAAACGTTGTGGAACATGAAATTTTTTATTTTATGAGGTTTTGAACAAAATGCAAAATTGAGTACAAACAAAAAACTGATTACAATGCAAGATTTTTTTTTTTTTTTTTTTGGTACTCAAGGAACCTCCGTGCGCTGCTTCGCGGCGGAGTAAACCAGTACAGTCACCACCTGCCCCGATTAAGTCGTGGGTTCCTTTCTCGTAAGGCAGACGACATATCGATTCGAACTCAGGACCTCTCCCGAAAGGAACCTGCGCTCAACCACTATGCCGCCACCACGGGTGGTACAATGCAAGATTGTTCATAGAGGAAAGATGAGATGAAGATTGAGATTCAAGAGATGCAGTCAGGAAGAACAAAGAATAGCTTTTACTTTTCATTTCCTTCTCAAGGAATTGTCTTATTTTCTTTGTAAAAGGCAGTTGAACAGACTGTAAACATTCGGTGGCCAATTTTTCTTGAAACTGTGGTGGCAACTCTGAATACACCATCACTTTGAAGCAATTACAGTAGCTGTTATATTAGCACTGCTCATAATTAAAAAATACGATATGATAAAGAAGGCCTGCTGAACAAATCGTTGACATGCACCAAGTCTTCTATACATACATACATATATATATAGAAACGGCAATTTTGTCACGTGTGGTTTTTCAGGTCAATGTTTATGACTAATTTCATCCAACAACCTTGCGACTTAGCGCTATAAGCCGGCAATGAAGATCACGCAACCACAAGTCATACGCTACCAATATCAGCATTCGCAAGTTGACCAAGGCCCAAGGTCATCAAGTCAAAAAATGCTCGAAGAGTTCAGACATTGACAAGAGTGAAATTAATCTACTTTTGAATCTCAAAAGATCTCAATCGTGATGTAAATAGTTAATTTCCTCCTAAACCACAGCCAAATTAAAGTATAAATTCTCGAAATCAACAAGGATAATAGAATATTTTTCTAAGTAGGGAAGTCCAAGTAAAATGAAAGAACTTACCAACCAAAATCTTCATAAGATGTGATGGATTAGCACTGCATCCTTGTCCAACTCCACCACCCTTCTTGCCATCACCATGATAACCCTTCGGGCATGAACATGAATAAGTCCCCTCAATATTATGGCACTTTCCCTCACACTGGTTTAACGTTGGATCCGCACATTCATCAATATCTACATAAATTAAACACACACATCAAACATATCTATCTTCTCAAATCTTATTAATGCAAAGGACAAGATAGAGAATGGCAATATTATCAACGTACCATGACAACCATCCTCGACGTAAGGATTGCCTTGGTAACCTTCTAAACAAGTGCACTTGTACCCAGATCCATTTTCGGCATCAGTGCAATTGGTGTTCTTGGTGCACATGTAGCTTGTGCTGTTCTTCTTGGCCTCCTCACACGTTTGATGCCCTACCGCCCAATCGAGAACTAGAGGGGGATCTTTAAATTTAAGCTGCTTAAGGTCACCAACCGAGAAGTTGTAGGATCCGATTTCTGTGACAAAGGCATAGCTGCAAGGATTGGATTCCAGGATGTTGGAATGATTGGAAAAGCTCTTAATCGAGATGTTGTAGTTGAAGGTGTTCCTTGGGATGCTCGTCTCGCAGCAACCGATACCGTTACACGACCCATTGTTGACCTCCGAAACGTTGCTACACAAAGACATACATCCGAAAGAGAACTCCCCTCGGAGGTCTTGGAAGGCGGCTAACGTGTCGCAACCAACGCCGATGAACTTGTTCTTGGTGCTGGAAAAAGGGAATTCAGGTAGGGAAATCGCTGGGTAATTGCTCGAATATTCATCATACCCGGAAGAGTTATAGCAATCTGCACCGGTCCAAACGGTTAATCGCATCTCGTGGCCCTCAACAGAAATGTTGCGTATTTGCAAGTTAGAACTTTTTCTATGGAGGTAAGGCACGGGAGGGTCGGTAGAGTTGTCACAATAGACAGTAAAAGATGGGCGATCGATGCGGCAGTCGGAACTACTGTCGCTCGATCCAAAGGGATACGGAATCACAAGGTCTCCGCAGGAACTTCGGCATCCAGGCTTCGTCATTAAATCATCAGCTTCTGCTATGTGATTGTGGTATGGACCCAATAAAGCCCCGAGCACCATAACTTTCAAGAGAAGCTCAGAAATGACCATGGTTCTTCCTTCAACTCTCTTCGTATACATGTAATTTTCTTGATGATTAAATTTGATGGGTTGTGGTTGTATAAGGAGAAGCAAGATGTCTCTATCCGTTTTTTTTTTTTTTTTTTTCCTTTTCTTTTGGTCAAATGTTATGGGCTAAATTCAAGTCATGGAGTTGACACCAGCTGGTCCTAACCACTTGCATGAGACGATCCAACGACAATTCCCCGTGTGACCAAGCCTTGCGCAGTACTCGTTCCATTTTCCAAATGCACTATTCATTTGAGAGTCCATCATTTATATGAGAACATGTTCCAAAACTTATTTTATGGAACTTGGTAATGTAAACTTCAGATATTTTTCTTTGATCTTTCTTCGCTACTCATCGAGAAGACGAGCTATTCTACGCCAAAAACTGGACTTTTTGTGACAAAATGAGCTGCTCTTACCTTTCAACTAATCTCCAAAAGATTAATCTAGGATTCTAGAATTTGAGAAAATGTCTCTCCCTCCGTGGGAATAAGAAAAGTCTGGTCTTCTCCTTTCCTTATTGGATTTTGATACCAGGTATATTGGGAATGTTGCTTATGTGCATGGCAGTTTTTTCATGTCAATGCGAAAAGTAAAAGTTGATAGGGAAAGGATAAGACCACACGCTTTCTATGGTTAAACATTTCCAAGACATAATATTTGACCGTAATTGGGTCGTTACCCGATAATTACAGGTGAGAAAAACCCCTTGTTGACAAATTTCATCAGTTAATTACCTTGGAAATTTCTCCCTATGATATTCTTAGATTTCTTTTTTCCAACTCATTAACTTATTGACTACGGCTTTAACTCTCGCCATCACAAGCATTTGCCAACCCTTTAATTCGGGCCCTTGGGTTTTGATTTCGTAGAATAAAACAAAAGGTCGCTTATTAACTTTTCTAATAAAATTAAAATAATTTTTAAATTATTGATCCTGTATTAGTTTTATGTAGTTGATAACTTTTTAAAAATTTCGTGTTTAATGAAAGTCTGGTAAAAAGTCTGGTAAAGAGCAATGCATCTAGATGACGTTTTGCAACAAGACGATTATCTTCATAGCTTGATGACAACCTTTATAAGGTGATGATGGAGCTTTTGAAAAGCTCATGACGCGAGGAGGGCCTGCAATTGGCATTTTAAACGAGAACTAAAACTCCATCCGTTTGACTGAGAATGACTTTTAGAAAAACGTTTTTTGAATTTTTCAATGTTCGTTTTACGAAAAATGAACTAGTCTAGAAAATATTTTCCATTATTGGAAAAAACAACATTTAAAAGTGAGGAAAATATCTTCCACTTTAAAAGTGAAAGATATTTTGCATGACTTCTTCCATCTTACTTCTTTTCAATAAACACAATTTCGTTCTATTTTTTTGCTTTCTTTATCCTTTTTTTTTTTTTTTTAAAAAATCGAGTTTTTAATTTTTTTTTTTTTTTTTTTTTTCTTTTTCTCTTTTCATTTTCATCTTCTTCGTTGGCCTTGGCCGATCACCGACCACGGCAGCAGTCGGTGGCTAGCCGCAAGCCAACTCGAGCCTTGCCCTGGGCGGGCAAGACTCCACCTAGCCCGATCATCGCGAAGCCGAGCTCGCCAAATCGGCGAGCTCGGATGAGATCAACCGAGCCTCGAGCTCGTCGGATTTGGCAACCACGTCTTGGTTGGCCGTCGGGCAACCAGCCACCGTCAAGCCTGTAGTGGCGGAGGAAGGAGGAATGAAAAGAAAATGAAAGAAAAATAATAAATAATAAAAATTTTGATTTTTAAAAATACAAATAATTAAAAATTCATTTTTTAAAATGTAAAAAATAAACTAATTTTTTGGTCAATTAAAAATATTAAAATTCAATTTTTTGATAATTTTTCCCAAATAATTAAATTAGCTAACGAACGGTGAAAAATATTTTCCACTCAAAATTCCAATGTCAGCCGAATATCGGAAAATATAGTCATTTTTTTAGAAAATGAATTTCTAGAAAATATTTTCTAAAAACGCAATATTTTCCTCGAAACGAGCGGACGTTAATTGTGTCAAAAGTCGAAGTAGAACGAGTAAAAGAAAAGGACAGGACATAGCGCAGACCAGAGCAGAAGCTGATCAAGCGGGACTTGGAGCGAATAGGTAAGTCGAGCTTCACCCCCATGTCCTCATCCCTAGATTTATACAAACGCTAGTTAGCTTGCCCGTACATTTGGCCGGGTTCACTCCAAAAGATATATTAAAAAGATTGTTTTATTATAATGGTTTTTAATTATCTATTATTAGATACTCATCACAAAATAATTTTGTTATAATATTTTGGGAACCCATGATGGCAAAGTAATTACTAATTTATCATGTACATAGTTAAGAAACCAGGGAGCCGAAGGAATGTTCACGCGTGTGCTCGTCGCGTAATCTTTTGTTAACTACTAATTTTGCCATTTAAACCATAACTAAAATAAGGTATCCAAAAAATTTATCTCTTATTGAGATTATACTTGGAAAAAATATAAATTAGAGAGAACTTCCAAGAAAATAACGGTATTTTATCGTTTATTAAGTTAAAACTTCAAAAAAAAAAAAGATTAATTGGATAAACTAAGAAATTCTCGATTCAAGTCAATTCGGATTCAGATTTGAAAATCGAAAACAGCACCGATCAACCCAAATATAGAAGAAGAATTAGAACGAAATCCACAGTGTCAGTCTGAAATTGATTTTGAGAATCTTCTCAGACGTCCCGGTAAAGTTTTAGGTAAATGCGAAGGCAATGCGGGTGATTTTCTTGGCAATTTCTCATGTAAGACAATATGTCTCTTCAGGGTGCTTTCATAGTCCTGCCACGACTTGAAAAGTCAAACAAGTATTAAGCGTCTGTAGTGGGAGATCACAACCCTAAAATAAGATAATGAGAAAGAAGGAAAATCAACACGAGCAGATTGGTTGGAGCTGGTGGGATATCACAACCTTATGATTCATGAAAGCACTCGCTGCCCACAACGAAGACTCAGAGGTTTTAAAAAGGAAAATTAGCAAAAAAAACAAAGTCTTAAACCTATTAGATTTATGCAAATTCAATTGTAAACCTTTCAATTCCGCTAATTGAGTATAAACGTTTTGAAAATTTACTAATTTAGTCCTTCTAGCCAAATTTGACCGGAAACTATTGACATAAATAATTTTATAATCGAAGGGGAGGAAAATTGTCCAAAAAGTCATAAACCTATTGTACTTTTGCCAATTCAGTCATAAACCTTTTAACTTTGCCAATTGAGTCCTAAACATTTTCATTTCTTGCCGATTCAGTCCATCTGGCCAATTTTGGCCGAAAAATGCTAATGTGGACGCCGGCGGTGCCACATAGGACTGTCGGTGCTGACGTGAATAATTTTTAATAATATTTTAATATTTTTGAATTTTTGAATTTTTTATTTTATTCTATTTTTCCCTTTTTTCTTTTTTTTTTTTTTTTTTTTTTTTTTGGCTTTTTCCTTGGCCTTTTCCAGTGGCCGGCCACCGACCACGGCGACGGCCGACCACCGCCACAACCGTCCGGCCGACCTCGCCCGCCATAGGCGAGGCCCGGCCGGCCGGCCTCACCCGCCACAAGCGAGGCTCGGCCGGGCGAGGAGGAGCACCGACGAGGGCCCTTGCCCAGGCGCGACTCGACGAGGGGAGCCCGGGCAAGGCCAACCCTCCCCCAGCCGGGCGTCCCTCGCCAGGCGTCGGCCGAGCGACGACGACGCCAAGCGAGGGCACCTTGGCCTCGGCGAGGGCCGGCCTCGTCAAGGCTCACCCTCGCCCAAGCGAGCGTCGACCTCGCCCAGACCAAATCTGGCAAGGCCAACCGTCGCCCGCCCGGCCAAGGGCGAGGCCGACGCCGCCCGGGCGAGGGTGAGCCCCGGCGAGGACTCCCCTTGCCAGTGCTCCTCCTCACCCGGCCGGGCCTTGCCTGTGGTGGGCGAGGCTAGCCGGCCGTCGCCTATGGCCAGTGGCCGGTCACCAAAAAAGGCCAAGGAAAAAGCCAAAAAGAAAAAAAAAGAAAAAAGGGAAAAAAATAGAAAAATTCAATAAAATTCAATAAAATATTAAAATACTATTAAAAATTATCCACGTCGCGCCGATAGGTCCTACGTGGCACCACCGGTGTCCACATCAGCATTTTCCGGTCAATTTTGGCCGAATGGACTAAATTGACAAGAAGTGAAAAGATTTAGAATTCAATTAACAAAGTTAAAAGGTTTATGACTGAATTGGCAAAAATGCAATAAGTTTAGGATTTTTTGAACAATTTTCCCATCAATAGGCACAAACACATCTATTTGCCCTCGTCCAATATCACTCTATATTGTGCGTTTAATGCCTGAGTTCATACCATCCTGTTATTGATTATTTGTCCCATGGAAATGGTGTTAATAAGGTATGGAAAGCAATGAGTTGCATTGAGGGGATATTGAATTGCAACAGAAATGAAGTGGATTCACCACAAGCACCTCAGTTTGGTGGCAAGTGCCAAGGGGAATGAAGGGTCTATAGATGCGATCAGGGTTCAAACCCCAAAAATGGGAAGAAAGTTGCCGTAGCAAAAAAAAAAGGATTCAAATGACATGAAAGCTAGTGAGTAATGTTATGCTTACTGAAAGTGATAACGAGATCTTATGGGATACAAGTTGGGCATATCCTACAAATATAAAGTGATTTTGGATGACGGCACTACGCAGAATACAAATAGGAAAATTGTATCAATTGCATCTAGGGCGATGCCCTTTGTTTGCGAGTCTCTAGTTAGTAGATAATAAATTCTTAGACCTCGTATGCGGTGTATGTTGCATTCATATCATATGCGTGGTCATGTGTTGCTCGATTGTTATTTATAAAATATGAATCAAAATGAAATTGTATTGATCGGTGATGTATGAGTTATTGTAATAATTGAACAAAAGCAGAGTAGAGTCACCAATGTTTAAATGACCAATTGTTTTTTTTTTTTTTTAATAATAAATTTGCGTTTCATTGATACAATAAGAGAGTCAGATCTTATTATGTTATGTTAAAGAATATTTTGGAGCATTTCAATGTTATTTTGGAGCATTTCAATGTCTACTTATATCTCGATAGTTTGAGAAATGAAAGATTTTTATTAATTAAACCTAATTTATACCCAGTTCATCAAATTTACTTAATTGGTCGAATACCCAAATTCAACTAATCAAGTTAGTTTTAGCCAAACTAGTTACCCAATTTAAAATCGCAGTTAATTTAATCACAACTACTGATGTGGCCAATTAACACCAATGACCTGTAGTTACTCCATCATTTAAACAAGCATTTAACACATTGAACAAAGTGGGAAACTACATAGATATAGGAGGGAGACAATGGGGGCCAACCAACAATCGCAATGGCCCTTGCTAGTAGTGATTGCCAATAGTCGGAACCGAACTCTGGATCATGGGCGGCAACAGCCACGACCCTCGCCGGTTAACATGGAAAGACTCAGGACCATCATCACCACCCTAGACAACGGCAACGGCTGCCAACTCTCACCTCGCCCAAGGGGGAGGGTCGGATAACGAGCGATGGGTTCCACATTCTCCTTTTGGCTGAAAAGTGCTGTGGAAGAACATGAATTTCCACACAAAACGATAGAATTAAAGAGGGAAACGAGAGAACACATTTTACCATGTCCCCTGATAGAAAATTATCCGTATACAATAGGACTGAAGACCATTTAAAGAACAATTTTACAAAGTAGGCGAAAAAAAAAAAAATAGGCCGTTCGATCACCAACCGGGACCCGTCTTTCTGGCAGCAGCCTACCACAGAACCACCTAATTTACTTGACGAAGAGGCTTCAACCCTCAGTCTCAATTGTCAAGTCTGCCAAAAGGGAAAAAGAGTAAAGCTACTGGCGAAAAATGAATGGTAGGCTTTCTTCTTGAATGGAATTATGTGCACATAAATTGCAATTTTGAACTAGAAACATGTGTTTTACAAGCAAGGAAATGCGCATGCTACAAGGTCAAATTGAATAGCATCTCAAATCTCATCTTTACCAATTCTTTTATAAGATCCTCGATCCAACTCAGAATGAAGGGATAAACGAAATTTAACTCAGACAACATTCCATTGCTGTAAAAGTGCAGCATAGTACTAAACAATACATGAAACAATGAGTTATGATTAGGACTATGATGCATGCCTTCTGAAGCAGAAAGCGTCCACACAACTTGCTTGCTTACTATTTGACAGTATAGATGTGGTTCCTGGGACATAATCAAATGTTTTCTCGCAGAGAGGGAAACTTTGCCTACATTTCACAATTTGTCTAGACTCGGCACAGTAAATGACCAGTTGATTTGCTAAAATTTTATTGTTTCAAACCTTTACTTATTCCTAATGCAACATCACCCTCTTATGAATTCACAGAAGCAGCAAGTACAAGATTATTAGGAATAGTTTACATTGATGCACCAAGCCGAGTTTGTTACTGAACATCTCTTCCAAATAGAAATATCACAGTCCCGAATGAAGATGTGATATATGCAAGATCACAGATTTAGCTCACCTACTTAATTTTTGGTGTTACTATTCATATTTAAGAACTATAAGTGACCTATAGAGTAAGCTACAGCTAGCTTAAACAACCATAATTACACCAGATCATGTCCTAAGATCCTCACTTTGTATACAGATAGTTCTACATTAGTGCATAGGCTCAAATTTCCTTGTAGCCAATCCAAAGAGGAGGCTGCGCTTCGCTCAAAAGGGCATTTACCAGCTTTGCAGAAGTGAAGATCTTCGTCATCATTAACACTTATCATCACCCAAGGCCTCCCAACCTCCACGATTTCTCTCGCCGCCTCAATCCCCTGGTTCACTGCATTCACCACTGATTCATCGGCAGCACAGTCAATGCAGTCCACTGCACATGATTTCCAGATACCCATTCAAAAACATTTCACCGTCACAAAGTGACAATAGAAAACAATTTCAAAAACAAACGAAAGGGCCTTGAAGATAACTAACCTCCAGCCAAAGTGTAAATCAGAGAAAGATTCCTTATGTCAACTACATCCTAGAAACAGACAAGAACCGACATGCTCAGGAAGCCAAACAAGGAAGCACAAAAACCAAGAATTTTGAGGTTCGAAATCTCAATCACCTCGAAACTAGCACCGCCAATAAGCTTGACCCAGTTTCCATTCCTGAGAGAATCGACGGGAGAAGACCTGATCGAGTGGATCCCGAGCGATTTCACCATGTTTCTGACGTCCTGGAGGCATTGCTGGCTACTGGGTCCGAAATTCACTGTCGTCATAGCACATGAAACATGTCGTCAGATGCACCATCACGAGAAGTGGGTGCGTTGGAATGAAGATGGTGGAGAAGGAAGAAATATTTTAAAAAATAAAAATAAAAACCTTGGGGTTGCAGAGGAATTGAAGCAGTACATGAGAAGCAGCTCCAAGCTATGTCCAAAACGAACACCGTAGGAAGAGGGGAGTCCAGATATTTTTTGTCCTGCTGAGATGGATGAAATTCATGGCTGCAGCAGAATTTGGCGGTCGGATTGGGCTACATAGCGAGCCTGTATTTGGAGCAAGATAGAACGCCCTAAAAGCCCGATTTCACCTACGCAGGCCCTGAAGCAGAACTACTTTCAAGTTTCAAGAAATTTCACAAATGGCAATGCATTTATATAGCGTTGAGGGTGAAGATTTAGCTGTGTCCAAGAAGTAGGGGGAGATGAGAAAAACGCGGAAATGGTTGAGGAATTTTTGGCTTTGTTTAAGATTTTTGAGTTAGCTCAATGTTACCAACATTTGTGACTTAATAGTTCATTGGTTTGCCATCATTTAATATCACTTTATATTGTGCATTTAATGCCTGAGTTTATACTGATACGCTACTAGAGATGGAGTTAATTAGGTGTCAAAAGCATTAAGTTGCATTAAGAGGATATCGAATTGCAATAGAAATGAAGTGGATTCATTGCCAACACCTTTCTCAAGGTCGGCCAAGTCAACTCTCATCGGGCCTTGGCGACAACGCCAATGGCCTGTTGTAGCCATTGCTGAAGCTCGGCGACTAGTGAAAGACAAGAAAGAAAATAAATATAAACATAAATATATATTTTAAAAAATAATCGTTTTTGCATAATAAAAAAAAAAACAATGAGATTACAATCATTTTTCAAATAAGATCCAACCATCAGAAAAAAAAAAATCGTTCACATATCACCAAACAAAGAAAAATCAACCATTTTCGTGAAAATATTTTCCTTTTTCATGAATTTTTTCCTCAAACAAACACTCTTAGGTTTGATTCACTATTATTAAGGTTTGTCTAAAAGAAAAAGCTTCAAGTTGATCGAGAAAAAAAAAAGGACAAAGAAGTTAATTAACACAAGACTGTTTGAGTAATGAAAAAGGAAGTTAAGCATACTTCTATCCCAAATATATTTCATTTATTTTTTCATATCTGGGGTGTGTGAACCTTATGTAGGGTGATGACAACTGATTTGTTTGTGCACCGAACGTAAAGTCTTTTCCTAGGCGTGAGCATAAGCTTCTTGCTGATTCTTATGGGTGTTTCCTAGTTATATTGGGGGCTCAGACAAAGAAAAATCAGCAGACAGAGAGAAGTTCTTCCTAGAAAATGGGGCCGCCTCATGTTGCAGAGACTGTTTTCTGAGCACGAAGGCTCCGTCGAATCGGCGAGAATCTTCACCAATGAAGAGCTCAAGAAGGCCATGGACCACTAACATAGGCCAGGGAGGCCAAGGAACAGGTCAAGGATCTTACCAAACAACACGGTTGTCCCCATCAAGAAGGCCAAGATTTTGGGACCGAAGTCAGGTCGAAGAATTCATCAACGAGCTGATCATCCTCTCCCAAATTAATCAGCACAATGTGGTTAACCTAATCGGTTGTTGCTTCGAGACGGAGGTCCTATTTTTAGTCCACCATTAAACACGGAGGGAGAGGAACTTCAGAAAAGAAAAGTTTCATTGTATGACGGTCAGGCTAGACCGTGGAATTACCTGGGAAAAAAGATCCATTCAAGTTTGACATACCACAATGGCGATCAAACAGAAATCTGCACTTCCATGTCATTTTAACTTCGGTACACTCAAAAGACAATATAGCTCCCAAATCTTAAAAGCACCACCAAGAAGCGGTAGAAGGAGGAAACCATATTTACATCGAACTTTCTAAAGCTAAATCATCCCGCATTCACGAAACACTTATTGAACCACTACACTGACTTTATTATAAGGCTAGACTTTTCAGGAGCCCTCTTTCACGCATAGAAACTGTTTGATGAACTAGTTTCGACGCGAAAGAACCGAAAGACTAGTGCAGTCAATGGAGATCTAGTGCAACCATAACATTCATCACAACATACCCAAGCATGTATCAAAAACATAATTATTGTCATCTCCCACTAGTAACTAGCGGCGTGACATGCTTTTTCATGCTATCTGTGTACCCAGTGCTCGTGGTCCCAATACTATCCATGTACACTTCAGTCTTTTCTTCCGGCAAATGAAATGTTTCTTCTGGATTCACATCGATACCACTGACCCATGGATGATTAACCATTGCTCTAAGTCCCTCCAATTCCATTGTTACTTCCTTCATGGTCGGCCTCTCCTCTCCTTTTATTTTCAAGCATCTCGTGGCAAGATTGGCAACTTCCCTCACCTGCTCATTGTTTTCTTCATTTGCAATAACTTCCTCAACAATCTGAAACAATTTGTCATTTTTTAATGATGAAAGAAAGTACGCTGCCAAGCTCCGCTCTTCTTCCGGTCGGTCAAAAGAAAGCGCCTTCTTCCCTGTCAATAGCTCAACTAGCACAACTCCAAAGCTATAAACATCACTCTTTTCTGTCAATTGGCTTGTGTGGAAGTATTCAGGGTCTAAATATCCCATTGTTCCTTGAACCATAGTGGACAATTGTTTTTGATCAAGTGGGACTAATCTTGACGCTCCAAAGTCAGATACTTTGGCCGTATAGTTAGCATCCAAAAGGATATTTGCTGACTTGACATCTCGATGGATTATGGGAGTGGAAGCCGTGTAGTGCAAGTATGATAGGACTCCGCGCTTTCTAAAGCAATTCTCAATCGAGTCTCCCAAGACAACTTCGATGACCTGTTTGGGTTGTGGAGGTGGTCGAAGAGAGTTCCATTGTCGATGAACTCATACACCAATAAGGGCACCTTGGTTTCCAAACAACATCCCAAAAGCTTGACCACGTTACGATTATTAATTTGAGAAAGCACAATGACTTCATTGATGAACTCTTCAATTTGGCTCTGGTCCACTAACTTGGACTTCTTAATCGCAACTACCATATTATTTGGCAACAACCCTTTGTAAACAGTACCATGCCCTCCTCGGCCAATTATTCTTCTCTCATCATAATTGTCGGTGGCCTTCTCTAGCTCTTCAGCGCTAAACAGTTTAGCTGCTTTTGTGGTTCTATCACATTCTTGTAATTGTTGCTGCAAGACTAAGCCGCCATTTTGCTTGAAGTATTGTTCTTTGAGCTTGATGAGCTTCCTTTTCTTGTATCCGAAATAGAGAAAGCCTATGCTAAAAAGTAGCAATATTATGCCCACTGCAATACCTGTATACAACACCCGTTTTCAGAATAATTAACCACATGATTAACTGCACATGGACTCATTGCACAATGTAAAAGTGGCCACGCATTTAGAATTTTCGTGAGGTTCCCTCAGAAAACTTAGTAGTTTTGGTATTATTTGAGCCTGAATTAGGAAAATGGATTTGGTTAAGCTAATCTACAAAAAAATGAACAAAAGCATAATTGTCCCGGTCTACAAAAAAGATCACCAGTTCAACAACTTTAATTCGACGTGGAAGAAGATACAAAATTATAAAATCAAACTAACTATAAGAATACTTTTTCTTTTCCCATGGTCCTATTGTATAACTTGCTTACAGTTTTCTAGGTCTTACGCAACCAAATTCACGTCATTTACAGCCTTTTTCATGAAACTATGGATGAGTTTAAATAACTCAAGTACAAGTCACATCTCCATATCCAGCTGGATGACTTCTGATGACAAGAAAATGGCAAGGACTAGTACCTTTGAGGAAATTTTTAAAATTGATTAATATTTGGTGCGAAGGCTGCTTATATCTTCCTCTCTTACTTGTACCGTCACCTTGGAAAATTGTTGTCGTGTCGCTAGTAATCAGATAGCTATCTAAATAATATCATGATAGATATTGTCCGTCTAGAAACTAAAAAGATGTTCCATATCCACTTCATGCCTCATGTTGAGCAAGTTCTTTTTATTTCATCAATGTCCTTGCAAGTATGCGGATTTACGGTTTTGATAGCATAATAGTCCTTGAGTTATTGTGAGAATAATAGTTTATTATGAGTTACAAATTCTTTAAAAAAGTGAGCCCCACAATAATTTATAATTATTTGTTTTTTAATTTTTATGGTCGAGAATAGATTGTTATTCTAACAATAGATTAAAAGTTATCACGCAATCATTTCTTGCAGATTTAACTATTACTCTTTCACACTGCACAACAATATCAAGTCTTAAAAACTCAATAAACATAATTAATGATCATAAGAAGGTAGAAATGACCTAAAGAGTAAAGAGTGAAAGAAGTGTCATAGGTAATAGACAATATCGGCATACTAAAATTTTGTAAATATTTCAAGCTAATGGCGTGCCAGATTTGAGATAACTGTCGAAGTTAGTGCTTTATATTGGCAAGTTTGAAAATTTAAGTCAAAAATTGATCCATTCCTATAAAAAGCTTTTACGGTTAATGAGGAAAGAATATTGGTAAGATCCTTTCATATTTTCATGATGTGGCTTACCATGAACCTTGCATTTTTTTAATTGCTCAGTGACGACACATATTTCATGATTTAGTTCTAAATTTGTTTTGCCATTCCCAACAATAGAATTACTCAACAATGCTTACGTGATAGGACCATCATTCTCTATCCAGCTTAAGTTTTGTTTAGCCAACTTGAGGAAAGACTTAGTCAATTCGAAAGCACGGGAGAAAGATCCTAAAAGTGTCCAAAATTATGTAAGGCGCGCCCACCTTAGTGCAAAATGTTTTCATCAACTCACTTAAGAGAAAAAACAATCACTTAAGTGTCTCCAATAAGAAATTTTGGTCAGAAAAATTAAGTGACTTTTATAATTAAAAGTTTTAACTGATGTACCTATAAAAAAAAAAAATCAAAGCGGAGTGATAGTTTTGTAAAAAAAACATTGTTCCTCCAAAATTCGTTTTACATCTTCTTCTCCTTCCCCATCTTCTCCACCATTGCCCATGAAGCCACCACCCACCACGTCCAGCACCGCCATCTCCTCCACTACATTGATGAGTTCAATGACCATGGTGAGAGATCCGCCATCGACCCTTCCACGACGCCTAGGTCGCCCTCCAAGCCTTGAAACAAGCCATCATCTCCGACCCCAACAACTTCACTGTCATCTAGGTCGCCCCTCCACTTGGTATTTCACATCAACATCCACCATTACTTGCTTTTTCATCACTGATCACCAGATTCTTAATCGAGAGAACCACGATAAAGAGTTTCAAAATATGAACCACTGACTTCATGGGAAAAAAAAAAATTCCTCCCTCGAGGAGTTTGAGAAGTTTGATCATTGGCAATCTTTCTCCATCACTTTCCGAATGTCACAGCCATCGTGGATCAAGCTGTTCACCGCCTCCAAATCTCGCTGATTGCGCCTCTATTCTGCTCTCTTTTTCTGAACAGAGCAACTAAGGTGCTTTGCATTTGCTCCATCCTTCTTCGTTGGCGCTGACCACCATCATTGACGCCTCTAGGACATCAGCTATCTAGTTTGATCGTCGTTTGTGACCAACGATCGCGGCATCAGGGCCATATCCACTGCCGCACGTAAGTCCTCTGCTCTGCCCTGCTTCTCGTCCAGGGACTGTGAAGTGCCTCAAGCTCTTTCATTACCCCATCGCTTTGTCCATACTTCCAGGAGCTTCTTTTTCCAACTTGATTACAAAAAGTAACATATTTCCATCGACATTGAGGGCCAAATCAAAAAGGTTTTGATATGGGGTTGTGGTCGATTTATGTTTTTAATTTGGGAATTTCCTTGCAAAATGCAATTTATGGTCTATATTTTGGGGCAAAACACATAGACAATAACGTTTTGGGCTATATGTGTTGACTAGGCATGTTGACGTGTCACTTCGGATAGAGAAATTAATAAAATAATGGCCGCATCAAATTTCTAGTGATGATGGCACTTAAGAATGCATTTGGTAATCATTATATTCCTAAAAATAAATTATGCTCAGAAATAGTTTTTGCTAATTTTGTTTTATAGACAAGTTTCTAAGCATTTAAAGGCATTTGATAACTATTCAAAATTTTTACTCCTAGAATAAAAATGCTTTTGGTATGACTCTCAAATTTTTTTGATTTAAAATTTCTTTTAATTTTTTAATAATTTTATTACATTTTTTTCTTTTTTCTTTTCTTTTTCTATTTTTTCTTTTTCCTTCTCTTCTTCTTCCTCTAATCGGTCGCCCACCACAAAGAATGACCTCACCAAGGGCTGGAGACCTCATCAGCTCTCGTCTGGCCAAGAAATGATTTGAGCTTAATTCTAAAGTTATTCCCAAGAATAAAGAAGTAATTTTTCTTTACTTCTTGATTCTATTGCTTCCGAGAACAAATTTGCTCTCGAAAACAAAAATGTTACTAAACGGATTTTTGTTCTTTTCTTTTTTTTGTTCCAGGAAATAAAAATCAAATCAAATCAAATACTATTTAGTACGTTACCAAACATGCCCTAAATGATCGAAGTAGCACTTAAGTAATCTAATATATATATATATATATACTAAAATGAATGTCGTACACAACTTTGGGCATTTGTATTGCCATTCTCCTTCGAGAGCACATACCTATTTTCATCTTCCTTTTTACATGGCTTTCTATTCCTCTTTATGAAATTCTTTTTACTAGATCATTTTCTCCTTTTCATTTAGAACCTCTTATGTCGCTTAAGATCTGGCTGTTTTAGTTGGTCACCAGTACATCAACTAACGAAAAGAAATTATTAGGACATTTTCAACTTAACTTTGATGAATGTAGCTCGTAAAACGAAAGAATAAACAACACAAGATATGTTTTTCTTTGTTTTGCTATATTTTATAAAGACTTATAACGTTTGATAGTAATTATGCACAAAGAATGTCAAAAAATGCATCATGTTTTAGATTTTGAAATGTTGCACTAGCACTGAGGACGTTTTATCATAGGTGAGTGCAACATACTATAAAAATTGTCAAAAAAATGTGAATTTTGCGAAACTTTGTAAAATATCTATTTTTATTGATGATTATTGCTTCATTTTTTATCGTAATAAAGTGAATGATATAAATACTGACCAAAAAAAAGTGAATGATATAAATATCATTTTATGGAGTACAAACATTTCAGCATTTAACAAGGGTAAAGGGAAAAGTGTCAAAAAAGTCTTAAGCTTATTGCACCAGTACCAATTTAATCCTCAACATTTTGATATAGTGTCAATTCAGTCCTTCCGGCTAATTTTGATTAAATTTTGCTAATGTAGATCCCAACTAACCTATGTGGCATCATCGGTGCTTACAATGCTTTTTAGTAATATTTTAATTTTTTTCAATTTTTTATTATCTTTCTGATATTTTTTCTTTTTCTTTCTTTTTCATTTTTTTGGTTCCTTTCTTCTTCCTTTTTCTAGTGACCAGCTACCGACCATGGTCGGGTGGGCTAGCCTCTCCTACACACGCCGTCGCCAGCCACAAGCAAGGCCCAGCTAGGCAAGGGTGAGCCCTAGCGAAGGCTCCCCTTGTCAAATCTGAGCGAGGCCGAGGGGAGCACAAGAGCGCTTTGTATATGTGGCAAAGTGGTTGCAGCATTTGCCTGAATAGCTTGAAGGTGGGTCAAGGCACGGCCATCTACACGGCCGAGTGATGATTCGGTCATCGGACGCCGAACTCAACCAATTTAAGAAGCCGATACAATGATGACAAGCCATTGCCATCTCTAAGATTTATTTCCATACCAGCATCAAAAGAAGCAAAAGAAGTCGAAGAATTTCAAGGTTTATTTGCAAACTCAAAGGTAACCCAAGTCAAGGTCACACTTTTGCCAAAATCCGCCGTCATCTCGTCCACTAGATTGCACGAGACGTGCATGGTAGCTATGGGGTTGAAACCTCGCCGGCCCTAAAGGTGCACGGATCAGCGTGCAACCATGTGGAGGTGGATTTGATTGCCATGATCGACGTCGGCAAGAGCATCACCAAGGTCAAACTACAGGTACTAAATTTGGGCCCTTGCCTTTGGCGGGCGACAGCAACCCTCGCCCAGGCGAGGCTAGCTCACCTAGCCATGGCCAATGCCAGTCACCAGCAAAACGAAAAAGAAAGAAATAAAGAAAAAATAGAAAAAAAAAAAAAATAGTTAAAAAAATATTAAAAATTATCTACGTAAATGCCGATAGTGCCACGTACACCAGCCGGTGTCCACATCACCAGATCCAACCAAAATTAGCCGAAATTATTGAATTAACACTAAGTCAAAAGGTTTATGATTAAATTAGCACAACATTATTTTCTAAGGATAAATGTTGTGGAACGTAAATTTTTTTATTTTATGAGGTTTTGAACAAAATGCAAATTTGAGTACAAACAAAAAACTGATTACAATGCAAGATTGTTCATAGAGGAAATATGAGATGAAAATTGAGATTCAAGAGATGCAGTCAGAAAGAACAAAGAATAGCTTTTAATTTTTCACTTCCTTCTCAAGGAATTGTCTTATTTTCTTTGTAAAAAGCAGTTGAACAGACTGTAAACTTTCGGTGGCCAATTTTTCTTGAAATTGTGGTGGCAGCTCTGAATACACCATCACTTTGAAGCAATTACAGTACCCGTTATATTAGCACTGCTCATAATTAAAAAATACGATATGATAAAGAAGGCCTGCTGAACAAATCGTTGACATTTACCAAGTCTTCTATACATACATACATATATATAGAAACGGCAATTTTGTGACGTGTGGTTTTTCAGGTCAATGTTATGACTAATTTAATCCAACAACCTTGCGACTTAGCGCTATAAGCGGGCAATGAAGATCACGCAGCCACAAGTCATACGCTACCAATATCAGCATTCGCAAGTTGATCTCAACAGATGGAAGATGTATTCAAAGTCACCCAAAGGTCATCAAGTCAAAAAATGCTCGAAGAGTTCGGACATTGACAAGAGTGAAATTAATCTACTTTTAAATCTCAAAAGAGCTCAATCGTGATGTAAATAGTTAATTTCCTCCTAAACCATAGACAGATTAAAGTATAAATTCTCGAAATCAGCTAGGATAATAGTATATTTTTTTTAGTAGGGAAGTCCAAGTGAAATGAAAGAACTTACCAACTAAAATCTTCATCAGATGTGATGGATTAGCAATGCATCCTTGTCCACCTCCACCACGCTTCTTGCCATCACCATGATAACCCTTTGCGCATGAACATGTATAACTACCCTCAATATTATGGCATTTTCCCTCACACTAGTTTAACGTTCGATTCGCACATTCGTCAATATCTACATAAATTAAACACACACATCAAATGTATCTATCTTCGCATATCTTATTAATAGAAAGGGCAAGTTAGAGAATGGCGATATTATCAACGTACCATGACAACCATCCTCGACGTAAGGATTGCCTCGGTAACCTTCTAAACAAGTGCACTTGTACCCAGATCCATTTTCGGCATCAGTGCAATTGGTGTCCTTGGTGCACATGTAGCTTGTGCTGTTCTTCTTGGCCTCCTCACACGTTTGATTCCCTATTGCCCAATCGAGAACTAGAGGGACACGTTCAAATTTAAGCTGCTTAAGGTCACCAACCGAGAAGTTGTAGGATCCGGTTTCTGCGACGAAGGCATAGCTGCAAGGATTGAAATCCAGCATGTTGGAATGATTGGAAAAGCTCCTAATCGAGATGTTGTAGATGAAGATGTTCCTTGGGATGCTCGTCTCGCAGCAACCGATACCACTACACGACCCCTTGTTGACCTCCGAATCATTGCCACACAAAGACATACATCCGAAAGAGTACTTCCCACGGCGGTCCCGGAAGGCGGCTAACGTGTCGCAACCAACGGCAGTGAACTTGTTCTTGGTGCTGGATAAGGGGAATTCATCTAGGTAAAGCCATGGGTCATGGCTCAAAAAGCCATCATACCCGGAAGCGTTATAGCAATCTCGACCGGTCCGAACACTTAATCGCATTTCGTGGCCCTCCACAGAAATGCCTCGTATTGGCAAGTTAGAACTTCTATTTTCCAGGTAAGGTATGGGAGGGTCAATAGAGTTGTCACAATAGACAGTAAAAGATGGGCGATCGATGCGGCAGTCGGAACTACTGTCGCTCAATCCAAAGGGATACGGAATTACAAGTTGTCCGCAGGAACTTTGGCATCCAGGCTTCGTCATTAAATCATCAGCTTCTGCTATGTGATTGTGGTGTAGACCCAATAAAGCCCCAAGCACCACAACTTTCAAGAGAAGCTCTCGGATGACCATGGTTCTTCCTTCAAACTCTTCGCACACATGTAATTTTCTTGATGATTAAATTTGATGGGTCGGGTACATATAAGGAGAAGCAAGATGGGTCTTTTCGTTTTCAGGTTTTTTTTTTTTTTTCCGTCCTTTTGGTAAAATGTTATGGACTAATTTCAAGTTATGGAGTTGACACCAACTGGTCCTAACCACTTGCATGAGACGAACCAATGACAATTCCCCGTCTGTGTGACGAAGTCATGTCCAGTGCTCGTTCCATTTTCCAAATGCATTATTCATTTGAGAGTCCATCATTTAAATAAGGAAATGTTCCAAAACTTATTTTATGAAAGTTGGTAATGTGAATTTGACATATTTTTCTTTAATCTTTCATCAATACTCATCAAGAAGACAAGCTATTTTGAGCCGAAGACTGGACCACTTGTGACAAAATGAGCTGCTATTATCTTTCAAATAATCTCCAAAGATTAATCTAGGATTCTACAGTTTGAGAAAATGAACTCATAATTCATTAGAGTAAGGAATATTCATTTTTTGCTAAACAGAATGTATTGAACTTATAATTCATTAGATACTTTTCCAGATGAGTGCTTTCTTATTCTGACTTCTCCGAAGCCTTTGGTAGCACAGCCTAGACAACGACGGGTTCTTTGACCCTGCGGGGATGGAGCGATTAGAAATGGAGAGTAAATTGAAGAAATGACCTTAAATCTTTGTGTACTAACTCCTAATCAAATTGTTTGGGATTCAAAAGTGAAAGAAATCATTTTATGGACTTTGGCACTCTTTCGGCCATCAAAGGAAATTGGTGCGCTCCTTCTCTGTTGGACGTCTCTCTCTTTTATAATGCAAAAGAGAATCCCTATCATTTACTGCAACACGAGGAAGTCTTCTTCAGATGAAAGAAAAGACAAAGGAAATGTGCTTGCATTAATGAGTGGAGGAAAACTATGACGTTCTTGCATATGGGCCCTTCCTTTCTCTTTCTTCACTTTTTAACAAAGACAAAAGAAGGGAAGGAGAGAAAGCAACGTAGATGGAGCAAAAAGTCAAGAAGACCAATAAACGAATGAAGAAATGAAGAAAAGATGTTCTTCATTTAATGCTGCACGTTCAGCCATGAGAAGAATTTCTAAAGCTGGATTATTCTTTCGTTTGCTCCGAACATGCGCCATTTGTGATCGAAGTCACATATTCTCATCAGTCCAATTTCATTCAATGGATTCATACTCGAGACATATTGTTAATACTTATCAATTTTTTTATACCAGGTGAATTGGGGATGTCGCTTATGTACATGGCAATTTTTTCCTTTTGAGCAGTGAATGGGCCTAGATTTAGAACCAGAGAAGACGGAGTCAGTTTCCTGCAGGTATGCCTTCCCACATTAGGCAAACAACTCCCGTTCAAGCTCTTCAGGGACAGCTTTTTAGCAAAAAAACCACTCTGCCCTTTAGTTCAGAGCCTAAAAACACTCAGAGATGTCAGGATGGTAACATTTCTAACTATCCAACCCGCATTTCTTAGAGGATCCTACCAGGCTGAAAAAGAAGAGGAGTTTAGAAAGCCATTGAGAGTTTTCACAAAACACTCACTTTACTTCAAGGGACTTTGCCTAACACATTACATCATCCTTACCTTTTATAGGCAATAAGAGGTCACACACAAACAAGGCCCAAGCTCACGGATACTGAAACAAACAGAGGCACCAAAAGCATTCGGTAGGGAATTATTCCCACGATATGAACAGTGACAATGAACAATGATTTCCCTAGCCTACTACTACAATAAAAGTTAGCAATAACTTGTTACAGTGCTTTTGTATGGACAATGGTCTAGTACGATCAACGGTCTCGGTCGTTACAAGCATTGTAGTCATAGTCTGAGTCGTCCGAACTGTGCATTGCCAGAAAGTTTTCTTCATATTTTTGCTCAAGTGCTGCAAGTGTATTTGGAGAGAGAATCTGATTTGATGAGGATGCTTCTTGTTGATTTAGGGAGGAGCCTATAGTGTTGGCAAGAATGCTTAGCTGAGACCAGTTGAATGGCTGAGCATAGTAGGATGTGTCCAAAAACTAAAAGTTGATAGGAAAACGACAAGGCCAAACACATTCTATGGCTGAACATTTCCAAAACATGATATTGGACCGTAACTGCCGGTCGTTACTTATGAGAAAATCACATATTAACGAATTTCATCCGTTCATAACCTTGGAAATTTCTCTTTATAATATTCTAATGTTTATTTTTATATATGATGTGCATCCCAAGTCACTAACGTATTAACTAGGGCCTCAACTCTTGCCATCATAAGCATCTACCAACTTTTAATTCAGGCCCTTGGGTTTCAATATCTTATAATAAAACAAAATATTGCTTATCAACTTTTCTAATATAATTTTTAAGTTCTCAATCCTATATTTTATATATTTGACAACATTTTAAAATTTCGTGTTTAACAAAAGTCTAGTAGAAGTCTGGTAAAGAGTATATGCATTTAGATGATGTTTTGCAGCAAGATGATGAGCTTCATAGCTTGATGACAACCTTTATAAATGATGATCGAGCTTTTAAGAAGCTAAATACTATATACATTATTCATAGTCTCGACTATATTAATTATGTAGTGATCACATCATTAGTAACATACGGTTTTCAGTAAGTGGTGATAAAAACTTGCCAGCAGTGCGGTGGCGACCCAATTTTCCATTGAATTGTAACTGGATACCAAGGATTTAGAGACTCACCTGAGAGAGAGAATTTCCAAGAAAATATCAGTATTTTATACTTCATTGAGTTAAAACTTGAAAAAAAAAAAAAAAAAACAAAGAATAATTAGATAAAGCAAGAAACTCTTGATTCGGGTTAGTTCGAAATCGGATTTGAAATCGAAAGAGCACTAACCAACCCAAATATAGAAGAAGAATTAGAATGAAACCCGCAATGTTTGGATCTGAATTTTGCAGTCTAAAATTGATCTTGAGAATCTTCTCAAACTTGCTTGTAAAGTTTCAAGTAAATGCTAAGTTAATGCGGTCGACTTTCTTGACAATTTGTCGCGTAAGAATAGTGGTCTTTACGCGTCTCATATATCAATTCGTTGTTTTAAATGTCCACAGTTCACTACAGGGACAATAATGTCTACCGCTTCTTTTGCTTTTTCTTCCAAAGTAACATTAACGTGGCGAGTCATTTGACATCACATTAGGACGATCTTGGTCTCTTCACAACTTGCATGTCCTTTGTTTTTTTCAGACAAGAAGTAGCAAAAGTCTCCGAAATGAGGTCCACCCTCCAGTAAGGACAGTGATGCCTCTGATGCCTCCTTTTCCTTTTGCTTTTTCCAAAAGTGACACCACTATCAATAATGGATGTCCGTCCTTTGTTTTATTCGGACAAGGAGCAGCAAAAGTCTCCGAAATAAGATCCACCCTCAATTACAATGATTTCTCATTTTCCTTTTGATTTTTCGAAAAGTGACACCACTATACTTTCTCTTTTTTTTTTTTTCTTTCAAAATTGATGATATTTCATTACTAATTCGGCATGGTAGGAAAACATAAGGCACAAAATAGTTGAAGAATACCACTATTTTTTTCAATTAAAACAATTATGACTGCCTTTTAAAGGAATTACCTTTAGAATGCTTACAAATCAATTAATAAAACTTTTAAAGCTTTTATCGTACTAATTTTTCCCCAAAACATGTAGGATTACCTTTTTTTTCAAATGAATATTACATAATTAAGTAAAATGAAAAAAAATATATATATATACATACATACATATACATACATATATAAAGATGGACCTAATAATTGCCCTCGGTTTCAAAACAACTAGAATTTGAGCCGGTTGCACAAGATCAATTGAAATTTGCACCTCAACACGTACATTTCGTTTCTTAGAATTTGTTCCCTTATTGTAGAACAGATCATTTACAAAATATTTAAATATGTTAATACTAGATGGACCAAAAAAAAAGGCCAATACAAGAAAATAAATATAAGGCAAACTAAAAATAGACATGTCATTACATTTATCTTGAGTTTTCTTGCAAAAGAAAGAAGGAATAGCAACAATAAACCAAAAAATAGAAAAGTCAATTAGATGCCAAATATATGTGGCTTGGTCGATATGATTTAGTCCAAGGGGAGAATGGCCTACTATTAGTCAAGTAATACAACAAATGTCATAACCACACCCAAGTCACTAAAGCACTCCCAAGTTTTCCCGACCCTCAATCCATAACCCACGCAGTATTTAGGCTATACGATTTCTAGTGAAACAATAAAAAAATCTCACAAATGAATTACAGAAATATTATGAAGATTTTCACAGCTATCAAAAACTCGTGATTAATTATCTCTAGATCTAATTGACAAACATATGCACGGCCTTGCATACTGTGGTTGAAGTGCCCACTCTACTTGGACAAAAAAGCACACTAGAAACAGCCTACCCTGGAAGTGGAACATATGATAATTGCAAACTAAGTTGAGGCATTCGCTACTCATTAGCAAACAATGACGCGAGTTACTTTATAGGAACCCAAAGGATGCAATTGAGAAATTCTAGTTTCATTTTGGCGTGACGTTTTTTTTGTTTTTAACTTTGGGACTATGATTTTGCATTTCTAATTAAAATGCCACCTCCTATCATTCCTTGCTCAAACCATTAGCATGAAATAGGTATTGAACTGCTCAATGATCTCAAGGTTATGAGGCATGTAGGTCAATTGGGTTTAGAATTAACTTTCTAATGTGCTAGAGTAGCATGAACTATAGGATTTTCTTATCATAATTATGTTTCGTCAAATATTACGAGGCGATACAAATTTGTTCAATCTGAATGAAAACATAAAATTACTTGGAGCGTTCAATGCGGGTGAAGCTCCCTAGAAAATATTTTAGGTGGTATTTTTGGGGGTGGATTTCAACTTACATCTTCAATTCTTTTCTATTTTATGTGAGATTTGAAATGTCACAAACTGCCAAGAGTCACACTTTTTCAAGCTTACACATCATGGCAATCATTCGCCACTTTCTTGGATTGGTTGTCCAGTCCATTCCTGGATTATAGATCTACCCAAAATAATCTTGCTAAGACTCAATGTGCCACAATGTATTTATTCTTCATGTCCATTACATGACTTAACTTACGGTCCAACTGAGAGCCAACTCAAGTAACGTTACCTGCGAGATCCACAAAGGCTTGAGTTAAATTATTTATAACTATCATTGGAAGAAAACAGAAAGAGATTTGGTCTTGAGGTGACCATATGTATCAAGATCCAGGAGTTCTTTTAAGTCTTGATTGCTGCTGCTTCCTTCAATACTTGCCCAGCAAAATGCTGAAAGAGAGAGTAAGAATGACGATGATGATGAGGACAACAACAGAAGTGCAATTTGGTGTTTTACATCCTTTTAGCCTTGAGGCATGGGCACAATTGCATGAGTAAGCATTGCATAAATTAAACTACTAAACCAAAGTAATCACATTTCAAGAACTTCTAGATCCTCATGGATCTTATTGAAATATAAATTTTCATATAGCTTCTACGCTATAATTTGTTCTACCTACCACGTTATCCAAAGACTAAATCTACAGATATGTTCTCCAATTTCACCGAAACCAAGTCTTTTTTAGATGATGCACTTCGCAGATCCGCAAGGAGTTCATTCAATATGGTACCTTATCTTATGGAAGAGAATTTTGAGTTTGTAATCCTTTGACACTTGTCAATTTCATCGAATTTGAGTCGGTAAAAATGCTACCATCTCATTTGGTTATTCAAAACATTTAGAGAAAGGTTCATTTGCATCTCAATAAAGTTCATTACACAAAGAAAATGTCGATATTCAATTTTATATAATTTTACTTTTTATCTATCCTCTTTATTTTCAAGCATGGAGTCAATTGTTAAGGAAAGCATAGTTTTTACTTGCTAACCTGCATGTTCTCACCCCTAAATTTTTTTACTTATCTATAATAAGCTCCACAGTCCACTAAATGTCCTTAGTGGACAATAATGTCTCCTCCTTTTGCTTTTTCCCTAAAGTAACATTAATGTTGCGAATCATTTGCAACTAGAAACGTGGTGTGTTTCACATGGACATGAGACGTTGGATTGGATGAACTTTTGTGAAATTAGGACCCTCTTTATCTTTTCATGTCTTACATGTCCATCCGTTCTTTTATTCAGACACGAAAGTAACAAAAGTATATATAATAAAGTCCATTGTCCCCTGCAAGTCCTAGAGGACAATAATTGTCTCTTTTTTCCTTTTCTTTTTCAAAAGTGACACTGCAACCACCACTTAGTCTTTTGAAGGAATTACCTTTAGGGTGCTTATTAATCAATTTGTAAGTTTTGACTGTCGCCGTTTCCTTCAATTCTTGCCTAGCAAAATGCTAAAAGAGAGTAAGAATAATGATGATGATGATGATGACGAAACGATCATGCAAGTGCAATTTGGTTTTTAACATCCTTTAGGCCCAAGCCTGCAAGTGTTAAACTAGTATAACTACATGAAAAGTATGCTTAACTTATAGCCACAACTGCACGAGTGATTATTGCATAAATTAAATTTACTAGATCAAGGTAATCACATTTTAAGAATCTCTAAATCCTGTGCTGGATCTTACTAATAATTTTCATATAGCTTCTTCACTTTAATTAATTATGTCTATCACGTTACTGGAAGACTAAATTTATGTATATTTTCTACAACTTTCAATTTACAAAAGAGAGTTTTAAGTCTATTGTATTTTGATACTTGACATTCTCATCGAATTTGGATTTGTGAAATAGTACGGTCTCATTTGGTTATTTGTAATAATCTGGGAAAGGCCCATTTGCGTTCCGGCAGTATTGACACCTAAATTATAGCTAAAAAGTCAAACATAAGTTTTTTTAAAAATAAAAATAAAAATAAAACAATGATGGTGATAAATTATGATAAAAATATTTTTAAAAAAAAAGCAAATAAAAAGATGAAGCACTAGGACCATCAAAGCTCATCACTCCAGCTCGATCCGACCATGAGAGTAGCCCAGACCACTGGCGAAGCTCATTAAGCACCTGGCCCAATTCGCCTCAGCCCATTAGATCCACAAGAGCAGCCTAGGCCACACCAAGCCCATCAAATTCTAATAAAACCGAGTAAGCCCAATTCGGTCAAACCCGTAAAGATTTGAATTGAGCCCGGTCCACCTCATTGGAATTGGCCCCCGTCTTCCCTACTATTTCTCTCTCTATCACTCTGAATGTTGGAAACAAACTCGTGCCCGTGCACTAGGGAAGTTGAACGAAGGGAAATTTGCTGCATTACAATGTTTAATCGCCTCTTGTGTCTGTAACCGAGACCTTCCCATTATGAAATTAGCTAATTAACATTCACTTGCGTCGATTTCCTTGTTGAATATGGATTTATGTTGATCGTTTTTTGCTATATAGGCATTCCCTAAGTTCTTTTGTCTTTCATTAAGAATGGATCCAAGAGCTATGCACTTCGATACATTTCTGCCTTGGTTTAGATCTATGTTCAGTGTTCTTGCAGCACAAATCCAATTTTGAGTATTGTTGGATTGGGGCAAGAATCTATTGTACGGAATTGGATTGAATCTAATGTGTTTTTGTCGAGTCCGCATATTGAATTTGTTGGAATCACTCTTAGATCTACTGCTTGTGTTGTCGAATAAAATTATGTAGTTCATTTGCTGATACAATGAGCTAATGAAAGAAGGATGGACGTTTGATTGGTGTTCTTTTTATTGAGTGGAGTTTGCATACATACATATTTACATACGTACATATATATATATATATATATATATATATATATATATATATATATATATATAATAAGTGTTTTTTGTTGATGAATGATTTAAATAATTTGTTATATCTCTTATTCTAATTCTATTTTATTACTTAAATCAGTTATGGATGATTCTCCTAAGGGAAAACTATGAAAAAGAGGAAGAAGAATATTGACAACTTTGTGCAGCTGTACATACCTACGGTGTTTATTAGGCAACATATGGTAAAAAAATACCGTGCATGATCTCATCATATACAAGAAATGCATAGTTAAGAGAGTTGATAGATATGAATGCTAATCTTAAAAAATTTTATCGAATGTTTAGAATAGATAGAATTGTGTTTAAGAATTTAATGAATGATTTAGTGACGTGATATGGTTTGCAAGGATCTAGAAATATTGACATTGCATAAATGCTAGGATTGTTTCTTCATATTTTAGGACATAATATATGTAATAAGTTAGCACAGGAGCACTTTTAGTATTCTAAGGAAACCATATGCAGGCTATTTAGCTTAGTTTTGGATAAAGTATGTGAAATTTGAGCAAATTTGATCCAATCATCCGATCAGCAATTCAAAGAAGTTCCAAAGAAGATCAGGAATAATACACGATTTTTTCCACATTTTAAGGTAAGTTACGATTATACAATAGAAAATATTAATTAAATATAAATCAAATAATATTTTTGTTCTTATTTTAGGATTGCATTGGAGCTATAGATGGTACTCATATTCCGGCAATGGTACCTACAAGTGAGTAGCTTCGTTTTATTGGTCGAAAATGAACACCAACACAAAATGTGATGGCCGTGTGTAATTTTACTGTGGAATTTACTTATGTGTGGGCCAGTATGGAGGGAACAGCTCATAATACTCGTATCTTTTATAAAGCCATTAGGAGACATGATTTACAATTTCCTCATCTTCCAAAAGGTTCGTTAATTAATGGTTTTAACGCATTAATATATGTATGTGTTATATGTTGATTAAACTTACAACATTTTTGTGTAAGTAAATATTATTTTGTTGATGTTGGATATCCAAATTCCACGGGTTATTTAGGGCCATATAAAGAAGTTAGATATCATTTACCTGAGTTTCAACGAGGTCCTCAACCGATGGGTTATAAAGAAGTGTTCAACCGTGCTCATTTTTCACTACGATCAAAAATTGAACTAGCTTCTGGATGCCAAGTTATCCATATACAAAGCAAGTGAAAATCGTGATAGCAACGATGACTTTGCACAATTATATACAAAGAAATACCGTGAATGATGTACATTTTGCTAGAGTGGATTTGGATCCCAATTTATATACAATGGATTTTGATGATGTAAATGAGGAGGGTAATTGATGTAGACATCGAGCCATATCGAGGAGAAGGTGCTAGGGACCCATTGTTGATTCTGACTAATTCGATCACTCGAGCATGGACCAAGCAATTTAGGCAAGCTGTTGGTGTCATGGTTTGTAATCTTTGGCGTGGAGATGATATTGAATCAAATCTTGAATAATCTTGGAAATCTTGGTGCAATTTGATTATCTGGTCACCAAATATTTGACCAAGTAAAAAACAATTATCTTCTTGTTTAGATATTTTCTAGAATATGACGTATTAGATTTTTACGGTTGGTTTTAGGGTTTGTGTGGCAACTAGAACACCTATATTAATGACCGGCTGACTTTCTTTGGAAGACGGACATATTTTATTTTTGAGGAAAAGAATTGAAAGGTTCTCTTATGTTGTTCTTTTAAGGAATTGACTTTATTGAGATTCTCTTATGGCGGTCAATTCGACTTATCAAGCGAAATAGCAAATTCTTTTGCTTGTGGCGTCTATAACGTTGGTTGGTTGACATGCGTTCATCAACAGG